>JAPDSC010067075.1:491576-560667 GCA_026290005.1 Latrodectus geometricus
TATATATATATATATATATATATATATATATATATATATATATATATTCAATTGCTATTTCTTTTTATTTCACTGATTGAAACAATCAGTATTCTAAATAACTTATCTAATTTTTCTTGAAAACTTTTTATTTGAAAAATGTTTTTTTGTTTGTGTATTTCTTGCTAAATTATATTTTAATTTATTTTCGTAAAATATGCTAGTGCACATTATATTTTTTTAATATGTATATTAGGTATGTGTCTATATCAATACACTAATATACACTTGCGCATGAATGCATGTGTATTTTTAAGTTAAATTGATAGAATTACAAAAACCAAACTGACAATTAATTGTCAATTATAAAAAACTGAATTTCTCTCCATATCATTAATCTCATTTATAATACTTCCGCTTTTAATGGATTATTGCTTCTCATTGAGATGTTTTCATTTTTATTAAATTGAAATTTAGATTCCCTTAGCTTCCATTTATCCATGCTAATTACTATATAAATATGTACAAATTTTAAAAAATGTGACTAATTTATTATAAGAAAAATATTACTATTAAAAAAACTATTTTATTTAAGTGATATGAAAATTCATATGGTCTTACAATTTTATGCGATTTTTTATTATATTATTTTTTATAATAAAAATATATCATCAAATTATATAAAATATATTATCAAACTATAGCTTATTTCCTATAATTTGAAATTATTGGATATAACTGAGGTATTTGTCACATTTATTGTGTATATTTGGATAAGATGGTACTTGATAATTAGAAATTTAACAAACATAGTTATGATTTTTTTTCAAGTGATGTGAAACAGTAATAGAATGAAATTTCAAGGAATCGAATTTAAATGTTTTATATTTAATATAAATAGTTTTTTTTTTTAAATTAAATACTTATTGACAGTGTATCTATAGTTATATAGATTTTCTGTGTTTCTGAAATAAAACATACATTTTCTTTATTTTGAGTAGAATAAAAAAATAAATCTATTTTTACATAATTAAATTTTTTGAGAATTTTAATCTATCACATTATATTGATATTTATCTGCAAGAAATGCAAATGGAACTGTAAATCTTAAGAGAATATCAACTAATAATTCCATGTTTTATTGCAGCCTTTGACTGAAGCATTACTTGCAGAAGTTGAAACAACAAAAAATCAAATTAAAGGCGTTTTGTATGAAATACATAATTGGGTGAAACCTGAAAAAGTCAGTATCTGATTTATTATATAATTGATTCTTAGCTTTTAAATTTTTTTAGCAATATGTGAACTCGATGAAAAGATAAAAAATGTTTTTATAATTTCAAAATTAATGTAAAAAGCAATCAGATTTTTTAAAAAGTTGTTAAAATTATAAAGCAAAATTATAAGTTTCGAATTCTGTACGATTAAATATTTTACAAATCTAATAATATCAATATGCAAAATTTGAATGCAAGTAACATTTTTTAATTTCAAATTCAGAGGAATAAAAACAAACATTAAAATAATCATATTCTTGGAAAATAATTTTAAGCAAATGGAAACTGATATCTTTCAAGATTAACACGATGTATGTTCAAATGAATCCGTTTGTGGATGAAGCCATTTTAACTTTTCTAGTTAAGAGAATTCCTTCAATTATATTTTCCAAAATCTTCCACAAAGCCTTTTATCTTTATAGTTTTATTGGTGAATTGGAATTGGGAATAATTATTCTTATGACTGTTTCAAATTGGGTTTTTATATTTTGAATTAATTATTTTAGCACAAGTCCAACAACAAGAATCTTCAATTCGCTAGTTTACTTGACACTGCCGATTAGCTCTTTTAAGTGCACTTGAAAGTCCCTCTCACTTACAGAATTGAAAATGTATAAATTAGGCTGTAATATATTTCATTTTCAAATATGGCACTATTTTTAACCTTTATAATTTGCCAAAAATGAATTCATCAGCAGTTTTGAATCTAAGCTTGAACTTTAATATCATTTTTCTTTTCATCAGTCAATTCAATATTCTCAAAAACTATTGATTTGATATTGATGATAATTATTTTGATTATTTATAGATTATAGTCATTTCAAAATTCCTCAGTGATAAAACCTTAATTAGACTCAAGTCTATCAGGCACTTATTTATTTCTTTAATCCTTCTTTTTCATAAGCGCTACAGCATGTTACTTACTGGCCTAGGCTCTAAGCCTGTCTCTCTACACTTCATGCACTTGACCCGATCTCGCGTGTGACAGCTTTACCCATAACAGTTTAAAGTCTTTTTCTACACTATCTTGCCATCTAGTAGGGGGATGAAATCCCATCTCTTTCATCGTTTTCCCTCTATTATTAAAGTTTTTTTTGGAGGGGGGGGGGAGGAAAGAATCAATATGTGTATAAATATGCTCTAGCAATCTAATAGGGAATCGATTGCTATTTTTACGATGTGGGGAATCATCATATTTTTTGTATAGATTTTATGGTTGTATAAAATTCTCCATATGTCATTTTCTTTCAGAGATCCAAAGATTTTCCCCAATATTTTTCTTTAGAAAATCAATTGTAGATCCTCTTCTGCACCCAGTATTAAGATCCGGCTTCTAGATCCGTAAAAGGCCACAGTTTTTATCAAGCTTTTATATAGATATTTTTTTTACACAAATTAGTTTAGATTTGAGTTTACATTAAATCCATAGAAATATCTGTTGGCCATATATAAGATGTTTGTTATTTCAATTTTAATATTGTTCTTCCTTGAGATTGTTGTGCCCAGATATTTAAAATGCTTAATAGTCTCAAATGTATAATTAGTTCATCTTTAAAGGAGATTAGGCCTTTGGTCTATTTGTTACTATCATAAATTTTATTTTCTCTTCATTCATCGTCAGGTCCATCTTTCCAGCTTCTTTTTCAAGCCAAATAAATGCCTCAACAATAGCCTGCTTTGTACGCCCAATGATGTTATTATCATCAGCAAAAGCTAATTTCTTTAATTTCAATTGTTAAATATTATGTACTAAAATCTATGCCAATCAAAATTGTTTATTTTTATTAAGGCTATAAATTTAATATTAAATATAAAAGAAGCAATTTTAAAAGCTTTATTCAACTTTAAAATTTTGCATTTCAATGGAAATAATGATTGTTATTATGTTTTCATGATAGTATTTTCAGTTTTACTTTTATCAAGAACTTCCATTTATAAGTTACTGTGTTGTTTTGTTTTAGTGCACATATACAAATAATTCGAATTCATCCATACGTTCAAGCTTGATAGCATTTTCTTTTATAATTTGATTCGATGAAATTTAGAATTGTGGCACTTTACAACTTTTTAATATTTCAAATATTTTAGCTAAGAAATATTTTGACGCATTTCACTTAGGACTTAATAGTAGGGCATCGATATAAAAAAAATACATATTCTCTATTTTTTTCCAAAGAATTTAAATTGAAAATTTGAATTAAATGAATAATTTTTTCAGTTAAAACAATTTACCAAGCTCCATTATTTTAATAACTTTAAATTAAAAACATTTATTTTATAAATGCCATAACACGTTAAATTTGAATTTTAAAATAAGTTATGATTATTTTTTAAACAAGGAAATTTATAAAATAATTTTATTTTATAAAATAATATTAAACATTAGAAAATTACATTGTTAAGTAATTTACTTGATTTTAATCAATTACGATATTTAGAAACTTAAAAATTTAAGTACAAGTTAATTAATATGATTTAATTATTAATAATAGTAAACTATAATTTAATTTCCAGACAGAAACTAATATAATTTTGATTTTGGACCAAACGTATATACTGCCACAGCCATATGGAGTCGTACTCATCATTGGAGCCTGGAATTACCCTTTTTTACTCGTGTCAATACCACTACTAGGTGCCATTGCAGCTGGGAATTGTGTGATCATTAAACCATCAGAAAAAGCACCTGCGACGGCGAAGTTATTGTCTGTTCTCATACCTCAGTATTTGCATAAGGTAATACTTTTCTCTCATTAAACGCACGCCTATAATTCCGTTATCAAAGATTACCATGGATAATTAATTATACGTAGAAAAAAGATTACAAAGCTGTAATTTATTTTGAATGTCCGAATGGAAGTTGTTAATGATAAAAAAGTTAGTATATCATTTTTACAGTTTAATATTTATATTATAAAAAATGCATAGCTGTCTTATAATCCTTCGGCGATTTTTTGTATTTGGTGAATTTTTGGCGAATATTATGTAAAATCTGGTAACCAGGATTTGTTATTTCGTCATAAAGATTGATATTATTAAACATTTTCAACAGCATTTTATTCTGGCAACCCTAGTGCTTTTATCAACCCGAGGGAATACTTTGTTTCAGTTATACAATTTAATAAGATTTCTATTTGCATGATTGAAATTGATTGTCCAATGTTTTCTTTCTTAAAACTATTAGGCCATTTAAACTGCATTTTATAATTAATACTTGTAATTGAGAAATAGATGTTCCTATGTATTCTTAGTAATTGTATTTACAATTTCGAAATTGTTCTTATGATTTCCTTATTTTATATTTACCTTTACGAAATTAATATTCTTATGTTTTCTTTTTCAAAATCCTAATATTTCAAAAATAATAGATATTACGATTTTTATTATTTATCCGATTTAATTTTTTTATTTAGATGTGTAGGCTTCTTTCAGGAAATAATTTATTACATTACAGTTACGTCGTTTGCCAACACTTCGTCTCTAAAAAATTCAAAAATTTCCCTAACGGATTTTCCTAAAATAAGGACAATTCAAATTTTCAAAAAAATGTATTATTTAATATATTTAGTTATAGAAAACAACTAAAAAATGTTTTTTATATAAGCTATTCATGTATTTGTGTAACATTAATTTCATCTATAAATGGATATTTTCGTAACATCTTATTTTTGTCTTATTGAGTAGGACTGTTTCCATGTCATGTGTGGAGGTGTCCCTGAAACAACGGCTTTGCTGAATGAACGGTTCGATTACATCTTCTACACAGGTTCCCCGGCTATTGGGAAGAAGATAAGGGAAGCTTCTAATAAATATTTAACACCTGTGACTCTAGAACTTGGGGGTAAATGGTAAGGATTTTTATTTTCAATTACGTATCGCTTTCGGATTGGAATACTTTTTAAAGGATATCATATCACCTAAAATTCTTTAAAAGAGCGCTTAATTATAAGTTGTGAACAAATGTAGAATAAAAATTACTAAACAAAATTTCGGCTGGCCTTGCCTAGTTGCGAGGTACCTGAGTCCTGAAGACCCTTACCCTTTTTTGGAGCTTTGAGCGAGTTTGTGATTTATAGATATAATGAACTCTGGCATATTTTTGGATGAAATTTATTAATGAATGTGTTTAAAGTGAAAATTCTACAACAGAGTTAAAAGTACTGGGAAAATTATTATTTATTACTTAAATATCTATTATAAACTTTAGAAACTATTAAATTTAGTTTTAAGTAAGGTAATATTAAGCTATTTTTACATGAATAGTTTTAAATTTAATTATTAGTAGCTTGGAAATAGTAGGTAAGTTTGAATAGCTTATCTATTAACAATTCAATTTTCTATAGCTCTGTGAGAAGCTTTCTAATGGGAATGCCACTAAATTTTTTTTTTTATATAACTTCAATATATAAGCATTTCACAAATGAGCTTGAATGAAGGTTTAAGAATTAATGAAGTTCAAAAACTCGTATTTGTAGTATATATATGTATAGGTAAATGAATATTTTTTAACAAAGTTTGTTTTTAATATAGTACTAAAAACAACCACTAAAGCAAAAAGACTTAAATTGTCTCAATTTCACAATGAATACATAATGATAATTTTAAATTAGTTTAGTAGAACTAGTAACTTATATTTTATTCAGATTTACAAACTCTTTAAAAAAAACGGCGCTTTGGGAATCCTTGCCAATTTTTATTCTATTAATATATGCTATTAATATTTTTATTCTATTAAAAATTGTAAAACTAATGTAAAAAAAATAATGTAAAATTTTATTAAACATAAGTACTTTCATAAACCGAAAATTATCAATGAACTGTTCATGGAATCAGAACTATGCTCAGATGCAAAGAAAAATCTTTTTTGGCAGTAGAATGAGGGATCTCAATTCTAGCAAATCGTAATAGGCATCATCGAGGTAATTTTTATCTATTTAGATTAATGTCATGTATTCTGTCAATTTTAAGACATTGAGCAATTCAAAGAAAGTGTTTTGCTGAACATTGTTCAATCAGATGCAAAATTATTAAAGATCAAGATTGATTTATTATCGTATTTTAATTCAATCTGATATGTAACAGAAGATATGATTAAAAAAGCATGAAGCATTGGAAGACATATCACATTCTTGAGGGAAAGATCACATTATTTTTACCTCAAGAATGTGATTTTCTTGAGGGAAAGACTGTATGATCTTTCCCTCAAAAATTTGATTCGTATCAAATGTATAGTATAACCTACCTATCACCATAAGAAAGATATTTTAATGCTGTGATGTTCTCACGATCCTGTCGTCTCCAGGAAAGTCGAATAACACAAAAATAAATTATAGGTACACGAAACATTTATTTTACATTAATTCACAAACAAGGAATTCAGACATTTAGTTTTAAACGACCGGGAGCGGACTTCCGCTACCCCCAAGAAAAAGAACCAACCGCACCGTTCTCCTTACTCCGACACGACTCTCTCGTCCCGTCCCAATGTCTCTAGTCCTGGCAGAAAACGAAATCAAAACTTCTCTTCCAGCTAACAGTCTGACTTTCACAAATGCCCTAAAAGTGAATAGAAGAAATACTGAAATCTTACGTCGTACCCTATGATGATCATACCCAATGATCAACGATTCCTTTTCTTTAAAGCAAGACAATATCAAACCACAAAAACAAAACAATATCAAACATATCTTGAGGAGAACATGTTTGAAATAAAACAACGCATCGTTTAGAGTAGCCATAGTACTTTTTAAACCTTAATCAATGTGAACATGTTTGGGATACATATGGTCAATATGAAATCAAGGATTCCTTTTGATATTTAGGACTTGAAAATTGCATTTTTTTAAGGAATAGACATATATTTCTCAGTCTCATAAATAATCTCATCGGGTACTTAAAAACGGATGTGCAGCTATTTTAGCAGTTCAAGAATACCAGATGCCATATTAAGCATATTGCACCATTTCTAAAGAACACCAATTTCATTATTTCATAAAGCAGGGTAACAATAACTAAACTTCTTTCCTAAAGCAGCTTTTCATATTTTTTATCACTTAAGGGAATTATATTCCCCATATCATTTTTTTCCTTTGTTATTTTTCGTACTGTATGTTTTTTTCAAAGAACACTTTTCATTTTATATACATATATTGCTGCAATACATAGAATTTGTTCATTTGTTTCCATAATTTTCATATTAGGATATATATGCACTCATATACTATTATACTAGAAACACAATTATTTTTATAACAATATTTTAGTATACACATCATTATACGATAAGAATATATTGTTGTATTATGAACAGAATTATAATTCGCTATTCCTTTATTCCTTCAGTCCTGTGTACATAGATGAAGATGTGGACATAGAACTTGCCGTAAAAAGGATAATGTGGGGGAAAATGCTCAACTTAGGGCAAACATGCGTTGCTCCAGATTATATTCTCTGTTCTAAATATACTGAATCAAAATTCATAGAAATTGCAAAGAGAGTTCTGTTCGAGTTTTTTGGTAGCAATGCAAAACTTTCTCCTGATTTAGCCAGAATCGTCAACGATGAACACTTCGAGTAAGTATTCATTCAAGTATAGATTAAACATGGATGAAAATGAAATTTTATCATAAGGAAAAAACAATTTATCAGAATTGAACGATAATTCATGCATTGACAAAAAGAATTGAATTTTAAGATTAACAAAATTTTTAGGGCTGAATAATGTATAGTAAAATCTAGGATATTTTAAATTTAAATGGCATCTTCAATACTATTGTAAGATGCATTGTGTACTCCAGTAGTTGCATACTGAAATCCAAAACCATTTAAACTTTGAATATATGCTAATAAATATGTATCTCAACCTAACATTTAATATTCCAGTTATTTATTTTACGCAGTCTATTAAATGTTTTACTTAAATTTGAGGGTCACACTGATTGAGCTGCATCTAGGAAAGGCTTCAGTTATCGCAGATATTTTTCTAGCATTCGTCCTGAAGAAGTTTCAACATTAATATATTAGAAAATGGCAGTTAAGCACTCTCTGCCGTGAGAATAAATATTAAAGATTGCAGTCTATTTTGGTTGTATAGTTATTTTAATATCCTCCAAATTTCTATTTCTGTTGATCAAAAATCAAAATCAAAGCCCTTAAAATTAATATTTTGAAAGATAAAGGTATGCATAGTTTCATGGGAAAATAAGATTAATCAATAATTGATGGAGAAATTTCGGCTATTGTTCAAACTATTATAAAATTCATTATTATAAAAAACTATGTTTCATTGAATTAGTACCAACTTCTGACGCTGTAAGGCTCATCGTAATCCATTTCTAGGAAAAAATGATTTTTGTATTCGATGAGGATTGGATATTAAAACTGAGACAAGCTAAATTACTTCCTTAGTGAGCATTGTTCTCAGATTTAGGTCTAACTAAGCATTCAAGAGAATATCAGGGATATTAAATTAAATGTCCTTATTATTTAGCTTCATCTAAAAGCAATTTTTTGCTTCTTTTGGGATAAAAAATGTTTTATAATTTCTCTAAACTGTGTGAATAATTATTCTTCGCATCCTATTCTGCAATTTTGTCAAAAACTCGAAAATCAGAAATTTATGTGAATTTTTCAAAATCAAAGTATACTTTTTCTTTGAAATTTTAATTAAAATATCAATGCTATCAACGATCATATAGATTTAATGAATACTTCTTTGCATTCGGGTTTCAGTTTTTTACAAAATATATATTGGTTTGTTTAAAATTATATTTATATAAGAATTTTAAATTAATTTCTTTTTCATCCATTGAACTAGAATTAATTAACAGTAATATTATCCTTATAAAAAATTCTGTAAAAAAATATTTATAAATTTGTAATGTTTAATATATAAATATACCGTGATACTTTATTCAATTTTTGAATCTAATAATATTTCATTGAACCATTTTATAAATAATTTAATAATTTAAATTTGTTTCTAGACGTATTATAAAATTTCTAAAGAGCGGAAGAATAGCTATAGGAGGTGACTATGATCCCAAAGATAGGTATATTGGTCCTACCATCCTCATAGATGTTAACGATACAGATTCTGTCATGCAAGAAGAGGTAAAATCAAATTGATAAAAGGAAACATTTTTAATTTTTAGGAAAATACAATTGTACATAGAAATGAAATACATCATACATAGAATGTACATATCTACTCAACATGCACACAAAATCAAATCATAATTATTAAAATTAGAATTTTAACACATTCAGTACACTCGACATGCTTTTAAGCAGTTGTGGTTCAAAATACTAAATTTAATTGATTGCTGCCAAAAAATAAATAAATCAGTAAAAATAAAATTGCCGTGCTGCGAGAACGAAAATGAAATACGAATTTTGTGTTTCATGATTCTAAAGCCTGTTATTCTAACTCTAACCTCTCACATGTTTAAGCATTTGCTTTGTTATTTCGAAACAATAGTTTTCTTCAATTCTTTTCATAAAATTTGACAAATATCTAAGTTCCTTTAATTTTGAATATTAAATTATGTTTGACGTTATGGAATCAGGAACAAAATTTGATGTGTTACTCAAAAACTCCTTAAAATATCAAATTTTCAACATTAGTAATGCCTTATTACAACATTAGAAATTTTCATTTAATCTAAGCTTCTATATAATGAAAGGCTTCAAATTAATCACGAACTCAATTTTTTTACTTTTATGTAAAATATTTCAAATCATTTTAGACCTTACAGCTGTGATGATTAAACGAGCACATCTGTTTCATGACATTTGTTGTAATAATAAGATTATTTTGATGACAAACTAGACATATTATCATACTAATGGTTCAAAAAAATTTGTCATGCTTTTAAAATAATGGAAACAGGAATTTTCAATATTATATACGTACTGATATTCTTTTACGATGCTTTTTCTAGATAAAAAATGAAAGAAAAGTACTTAAATAAATGAACTATTCAAATCATTAAATGTTGATCAATAAAATTTTGAGAAGAAAAACTTTGTTTTCTATCTACATATCAGGTTAAATTCTTAACTTACTAAGATTGAATTTTTTAATCACGAAATTTTCTAAAAATTAAAAGAGGAAAGCATTTTTAAATTGCATACAACAAATATAAAAATAATATATACAAATTTAAGAGAAATATTTTAAATAATAAACAATGTTAAAAAAGAATCATTTTAAAAATTTTTATTTTAATTCTTTATTATGCAAAAATAAGGAATCTTGAAAGAAGATAATACAGGAAAATATATCACGTATTTACACAACTGCAAAATTTCACTTAAAAGCAAGCATTCGTATAAGAGAAACACGAAAGTCATTTTAATAATTTGTATTCTTTTTCTGAACTTTATTCTTAGTATTTTTTAAATGTGCGTAAAAAATCACTCAAAATTATTTTTTACATAAAATTTTGGAAAATTTAGATTTAAATTCATACAAAGCAAAGAGCTTTTCACTTAAAAGAATTCTAATCTGTTGGTTACTCTACAATATTATTTATTTATATACAATATGCTTTATATTACAGCTGTAATTTTGGCAATCTCTTTAAAGCAGATTTTGAAACTAACATTTTTTAAGATGCAATCGACGGAAAAGTAAAATCATTCAAATTTTTCATGAAGCATTTAAAAAAAAATGGGAAGTAAAACTATTAAGAAGATTTACTTATTAGGTTATATAACGTTAAATACGCTCGGTAGACTATTTAAAAAATTTTCATAACAATTCTTTGAACATAATTTATCTGCGCAAATTAAGAATTTTGAAACTTTTGATTAAATAGATCATTCTATTCTTCCTATTATATTAAAAAATTAATACTTTGAAAAAAAAACGAAATTTTATATTCATGATATAATAAAATATTGCGTTATTGAAAAATAACCGAGAAAAGTCTAGTACGAATCATAATTCCTTTGATTTACACTTCACTTCATATTGTTTTTATTGTAATATCTGTGTGAACAATTCGAAATTTCATTTGAATTTTATTACGAAATATAATGTATTTAAAAACTATTTCTACAGATTTCTTACTCCCGAACCAAATTTTACAACTATACTTCTTAGAATTTTTTTCTTATTATTTTTTAATAAAAACATTTAGATTTATGAAATATGCAAGTATGTTTGAGATTCAATTTGGAATTTAGAATATTTTTGGATTAATCTAATTTCTAAATTAAAATGTTTATTTATTATTTTATTTATTTAAAAATATGCTTTTCGTACTTCACCTATTAAATATATATTATCATTAAAATATTAAATGTTTCCATAGATTTATTTATCGATATTGGCAATCACGTATAATTTTATTATATAACTAATTTTGTTATCTTTGTATTTTTTAGATTTTTGGTCCTATCTTGCCAATTATCACAGTAAATAGTCCAGAAGAAGCCATACATTTTATTAATAAAAGGTATTATCTAATAAAAAAGTTTTATTATGTATAGTTCTTATTAAATAATAGAAAATATAAAGGTAATCTCTTTCATAATAAAACATAACATTCTACATAAAATATAAATTCTACATAATATACTTCGATAAGCATTTTTTTTAAAAAAAAGGATGTTTGAAATATGCCATGAAACATGCTTGGAAATCTTTGTGAATGTGATTTGAAAAATTAAAAATAATTGACTAAGAGTGAAAAATTCTGATATCAAAAATTCAATTTGACTTCAAAATTTACCAAAAATAATATTACATGATTTTGTTAATTTTAGATTTTTTTTATCCATTAAATTAAATTATCTTGTTAAAAATTTAAATATAATTGGGGTTTTGATACTTAAGATAAATAACATATCCAATTAATTAGATCTGTTGTAAAATATAACAAAATGTGTGAAATTTTAAAATCAGCAGATTTAAAATAACTGAATTTAAAATGTAAGTACTATTGAAAATATTTTTTAAATACGTTAGATCAATTAGTAATTAAAATATCAAATATTTGATTTTCAAATTGGTGTACTGTGGATGAAGTATTCCTTTTCTCTCAGCAAATATTTTTTTCATTCTTTAGATAATTAAATAGTATTTATTTCTTCATCTGGTTAAATTAAAGAAATTCCTATAAATATTTTTAATTTAAAAAGTTAATTCGGTGATAAAATACAGAAGATATAGAAGAATAGGGAAATTATTAAAAATCAATAAAACTAAACTAAATAGTAGTATCAAATTATTTAAGTTATACGTAAGTAAAGTTATACGATTTTTATTTCAGAGAGAAGCCTTTGACAATATATGTTTTTACAAAAAATAAAAAAGTTCTGGATAAATTCCTCACTTCTACTTCAAGTGGAAGCATGTGTGTAAATGACACAATGGTTCATTTATCAGGTCAGTATTTTATATTCTGTATAATAATAATATATATATATATATATATATATATATATATATCCAGCATCTTAATTCCCTTAAATTTATTTTGAATGACTAACTTGACTGGTCTTTTAGTTATTGACAGTGCATTTGAGCACTGTCAATAACTAAAAGAGTAAATATCATTAGCTACTTCTGCAAGGAATAATCATAGATTGAAATTGCCTTATAAAATGAAAATTTTTGGCCCATTGCATTTACAGTGCATGTTTGGAATGATGTTGCAGAAAAAAAAGATTTATAGGACAATTTAATGATCATACTTTATTAAAAAAA
The DNA here is from genome assembly GCA_026290005.1 of Latrodectus geometricus. Lineage (NCBI taxonomy): Eukaryota > Metazoa > Arthropoda > Arachnida > Araneae > Theridiidae > Latrodectus > Latrodectus geometricus. The sequence continues at coordinate 504,549 of JAPDSC010067075.1, forward strand.
TAACCGCTGTAACTGAAGAACGCCAAGAAAATTTATTTGGTGGCTAGAATGAAAACGAGTTACTTATCCATAAACTTCTGAAAAAAAGAACCTGCTGCTGTCCGAATTTTTAATTCAGGACTTTTTATGCCTGGATTTTGGTGTAATTTGTTCGTAAAAAGCATTGGATCATTAAATGATAAAGAGAATAATGAATGAAATTGAAAAAGAACTTTCTGATAACAAACAAGAGAATGACAATGTTGCGACCGTCTGCAAAACTAGATGAATGCCTAACAAGACTGAGATACATTTTGTCAAAAAACAACAATGAAATGTTTTCCTACATAAAAAAAAATGCTTTAAAAGGTAATTTTGAAATAGAAAAATAAATTATTAATTTGTCAGATATTTCATCAATAAAATGAAAGCACGAATTGTTTTTATGTGTGAATTTTATTTTGAATGTGCCTTAATGTAAAAGTTTTACTTGAAAAAAAGATTTATTTTTATGTAATTCACTGAAAATAATATTTTCTAATGACGCTTTATTTATAAATGGAAAGCAGTTAAGTAAAAAAAATTAGTTTTAATATCAAACAATTATTTTCTATTTTATTTGCTATATTCAATCTTTTTTTTTCTAGTCGATGCATTACCATTTGGTGGCGTAGGGATGAGTGGAATGGGCACGTACCATGGAAAATATTCATTTAACACTTTTTCTCACCAAAGATCAGTATTGGTGAGGTCTTTAAGTACCATTGGAGAATATATGGGAAAGTAAGTAAAAATCCATGTATTTGAAGATAAAAGCTTTGTTAATGTTAAAATAACATGTAAAATATTTCTTTAGATACAACTATAAATGAGAGACCATTCATAGAAAAAAAAAGATGTTAGTTTTGTATTAAATATATTGAGCAGATGAATTCGTAGAATATCTTGTTCTTTGCCCTTTCGAATTATTTAAGTACACCAATTTGATATTTTTATTTTTAATTTTCTAATTGCTCATCGATATATTTCTCAAGCAAACATTTAGCTCAGATGAAAAATTGGTAGTAAACTGTTTAGTCTTTTTTCTGCTCATTATAACTATGTAATTTAAATTGAATATTGCTTTTGAAGATTACACTGGTTTTATATGAATATTACTAATGGGTCATCTATTAGATTCTTGGTAGTCAGTTGATATTTTAAATAGAAATCTCAATAATTGTATTTATTTTCTGGATTTTTTTTGAGTTATCAAATTACCCAAAACAATCACGTGAGAATTTTATTCATTCTCTGACTATAAAAGTTTAACTCAAAATTAATTCTGACTCACTACAATATTATTTGTTATCTTAATTTGCCCTACCAATAATCAGCTAATACTTTCTATGTTATAATAATAGAATGTATTAATTAAAGAAAATAAAATGACATTTTATTTTATTTTTCTTCGTGCCATTACTATTATTTCTCACGTGTTTCTTATTCACATAAGTTTTACAATAGAATATGATCTTATTCCCAATATAAAATGAAAGAGATTTTATGAAATTAATGCTTATAAGTTTGTTTGACATGTTGCTACATATAAATACTACATTTTAAGTAATTATTTTTATTTTATTCAAGAATGTCTTACTAGCATGAAAAACAAATTCTAAAGCTATATTATAAATATTTTGACAATAGATAGCTAATGCTCATGATATATTATTTTATTTTAGAGCACGATATCCTCCTTATTCCAACACAAAAATCCAAATTCTGAAAAAGTTCCTGGTAAAGAGGCCGAATCTTATTCCATCTTTCTTTCCTCAGTTCTTAATTTTTCTGCTAGGAATGATATCAGCTTTAGCACTGAAGGAAATTATGAGGGTAAGAATATAGATACATACGTAACCTAATTTTGATCAACAGTCTTAAAATGAGACTGTTTCGAATAAGATATTGTAAAATACTTTTACGAAATTATTTGAATTTGCGTAATGAATTAATCTGTAAAGCAAATTTGAATGTATGTAGCAAATAAGTGAGAGAGAAAGAGAAAAATATATATAAACATGATCTTTTTATTATTAAACTATTAAATTTATTAGGAAAGTGTTCTAATTAATAATTAGAATTTTCAAAACTTTCGTAAGAAATATACTTGTTTATTTTATAACTAAATTATTATGATAAACGATAGTTTGACTTATTTTATATTAATGGAAAAATTAAACAGCTCAAATCTAATATTACGTTTGAAATTATTGAAAAAATGAAGATTTATATCCTAATATTTAAAAAAATTAAAATTTCTAAATTTTTTAAATATATCAAAGAATTAATTTAAAAAATATATATTTTTCTGCTTTTGTTTACCGGAATCATGACATAAAAGCACGGTATCGACCAGGGAGTATTTAGTAGATACCTAGGCTTATGTAGACATTGGCGTACATAAACGCAGATAGTTTCACGACTTCTGTACTTAAATACGTAAATACAGTATAGGAAACAGCATTGGCATTACTTGCATTCAAGAGATCACGAAATTCAGAGACTTCGAGAAGAGCAGAAATTTCGAATATCATAGAAGTTGCTGATTCTTAAAGAACATGTGGTTTTTGTGTTTAAGAAGTGAAAGATGAATGGTGATTGTCGGAATGGGCTTCGACCCAGCAGACCTATGAAACTGAGATATAGAAACCGACAAGTACTGCCCAAAAAATTCGGAAAAATGACACTAAACCAAATGACCGCATATTCCATTAGTTTCTAACAATTACTTGAGACTGTATTTTCGTTAAATAGCATCCTTAAGGAAACCCATTTGCTTAGTTTTCATAGTCGTGCTATCGCTCATAAGTCTTTGATTATAAAATCCAACCGCCGTGAGAGAAACTTCGGAATTGGACCGTAAATGGAAAAGGTTCTCTGGAGTGATAAATCTAGGTTTGTCTAATCTCCACCAGTTGGATGGCCAGTTTGAAGTACACCTGGAGAACGCCTCGTGCCAAATGCAATGTGCCTACAATAGAAATTGGTGGACATGGAATTATGGTATAGACATATTCTCGTGCTATGGACTGGGACCTTTGATCCCAAATTACAGTAGGCTCAACGCCAACTCTGACTCCACTATTCTAGGCAACAATATACCATATAAAAGAAATCATTAATTATGAAATTTGCAAAACAAAAGTCTAATTAAATTCCAAACAAATAATGTGAATAATAAAAATGCAAGATGAATAAATTCTAAATGACATATTTTTCCAAGTAAAGATATATTATGCTTGCAAAGTTTAATAATATTTCCTTATCTAATCTTTTAAATCATTTTTCATTTAAAAGTAAAATATTTATTCAATGAAATATGTGATATTTAATTATATTTGCGTTTGATTATAAATTTGTTTAAACTACTCATAATAAACTATAATTTTTTAAGATTGTTATGCTTAATTTTCATAACACAGCTTATTCTACGTTAACTAAAAATTTTAAATATATACTTTTACGATAAATATGTACAGTTTTCTCATAGAAATGTTCTGGGCTTATATCATATAAAGTTACTTTAAGGGGACATGAGAAAGTTGCATATTAAGCTTTGTCCTCGCATATGAGAGGAATTGATATTCAAGAAGCACACGCATTGATGAGAACATGATCCCTATAAGAGACTGTTGGTTGCGACATAATTACTCATAGAAGTGTTACCCGTATATAAGCTATATATATATATATATCTTATCTTATAAAATAATTGTGCGTATATTTATTTCATATCATTTTTTTATAGTATGACTCTAGATTTACTTTTTTTTCTATGCTTCTCACATAAAAGTTTCAAAAGGTTCGGCGGATTCGAGAATATTTTAAGATACGGAATTTAACTTGGATTCTAAAGAATTTAGTTTTGTTTCCCATTTCTTTTAAAATACGTAATGAAGTATTTTATAATCAATTTTACTTTGTGTAGCTTATCATTCGCAACAACCATTCAGTGAAAGAAAACTTAATTACAACAAATTCATTGCAATTTATAACATCAAATTTTATAATTATCTTATGCTTGATTTCGAATAAAAAATTTTTTTTTCAACACTCTCCGTCTAAGTCCGAAGTCCCACCCGAAAATCCTCGCTAAATAATGAAGCTACAGCGCAGATTAAAAACGTAGTTAGTAACCTCTTAATAAAAATGTTGCTGTATTTGTAAGCTGTCACTTTTTGTCCACATACTTGTGTGCACACCGAATTCGAGCACGGCAGCTCAAAGGAGCCGAATGTAAACAATAAAAGGGCAACAAATCAAACAAGTGTCGAAGTGATAATTCAATAACCGTTGACAATCTGAGCATTTGATATTCTCACATGATAAATAAATTCAAAATATTTGTACAGCTTTTTATCTCGAATTAAACATTTCTGTTCCGACATAAGAATCAGTAATAAATCATGAATCCCTCTTACATCAATATAAAAATGTCATTCATTTATATAAAAATTAAACTGATTTCTGAGATTGGCCATTCATTAATGTAAAAATTAAAATTATTATGATTTGATTGACTTTTTTGACAGATTCATTGAAGTTTGATCATAAAAAAAACTTTTGCCTCTATCTGAACCTTGAATAACTCTCGAGTAAAAAAGTATAACATATATGTAAAAAACAAAAATATATGAAAAAACACCATCAATGTTTTCTTAGAGAAACAAAATATGTTATTATAAAGCAATATTAAGAAGCATTTAAAATCTGAAAGAATTTTTTTTAGTTTATGAACATAGTATAAGATCATTTAATTTAGCAGTTAAATTTTTGAAAATCTGGAAAACGTAATTGAAAGTATTTGTCATCGTACAAAAGTTTCTGTTCCAATTCTTGAAAACTTGGGAAAAAAAGCTTGCTTGGAAAAAAAGTCCTAAGCTTGGGAAAAAAAATCAATTGTAATACACGAAAAAAAAAAAAAAACGCTTATTGTAAAATGCTTTTTAATTTTTCTAGACACAATTTTTTAAAAAAGTTAAATAATTTGTTAATTTCTCAAAACTTTATACAGTTTATACAAATTGTATATTTTATTTTAATGCAATTAAACTTCATTGGCATTTATTTACGAGTCATTAATAGCATTTAAAATTTAGATAATCGAATTAATTGAAAAAAATCAATTTCACCATACAAATTCATTACGTTAATTCTTTTTACAAATTATAATGATAATAAGTTTAAGGAAAAAAAAAAACACTGAAGGAAATATTAAAATATTTTAAATTTTAGAAATAAATTTAAAGAAAATACAGAGAAGTATTTTTTTCTTTGTCAAAAGAAGAAATTACATAAATATTAATAAAACTTTAATATAATGAATTTACTGCTGTATGATAAAGTGATGAATCAGAACTTTAAATCCAATAAATATCAGTATTGTGATGAAAACTGTATGTTTTACGCATTTTCAAAAAGTAATTTTAGCAAATTTATAATAAGCACAAAAAATATATTTTATAAATGTTAAAATTTTTTAAATACATATTCACATTTTTAAAACTCTTATATTAGCATGAAAAGAATAAATGCATAAAAATTCTAATTTTCCTTAATATTTCAGTATTATCAAAAAAAAAATTCGTTTCGAATGAATTTTCAATTTTTAATAAACTGTATTTTTAACAAGATATGTTAATTCCATACAAATTTCATTTTTGATCTTAAAAAAATTCGTTTTTTAAAATTGTGAAACAATTACTTGTAAACTTTCATTACATTATTAAAAACCGATAAATTGAAAAGTAGAAATTGAGTATTTTTTATTATTATGTTATTCTTTTAACAAATAAATAGGAAAATTCCTTAGATGTTTTTATTATTTAATAACTGCTTTAAGAAAATACATTTTGAAAAAAATTAATTTTGAATATACGTATAATGGAAGAATTTAGTAAGATGAAAATATTGATCCCATTTTCAAATACTACTGAGGAAGCGAAATATGATCAACAACTATGTCTTTTCTCAATAATTCGAATTCAGACTCACAACCTGAATGACGTCATACACTTAATGCACTGTAAAAACTATGACGTCATACAGTTTGTACTGTGTTCTCCACACTGAGAAAATAGAACGCTAACGGCTGTATTATATTAACAACACTTTTTATTAAGTAATTAATCTGGATATAAATATAACAAAAATATTGCAATTTGAGTAAAAATAATTAATTATTAATTTTCAAAACATTCTGCATCAGTGTCGCATTTGTTGTTAATTTGAGGTTGATCCATATAAATTGTAGCAGTCTCATAATATCAGGAAAAAAAAACAATAAGTAATTTTTCAAACAAATGAGAAGTAGTTTAGTATGTATCAACATGTATCGAAATTACCACGATTTAAACCCAAACCAAGAACATGAAAGAACATAATTTAAATATTATATTGCACGAGAGAAACTATATATTCATTCAAAACTTAGCAGTCAATATGAATTTATAACTATGTCTTTTAGATTCATAAGGATGCATACATCATTTAAATTGCTTAAACACTTCAATAAATTTTGTTATTAAATCGAGTCGATGGGTCGAGACCATTTTTAAGAATTTAATAGAATATCTTGATAATCCTTACCATTCATATACAAATTAAAATTAAAATTTTTAACAAATTCAAGTTTCTTATTTTATTTAATTAATATTTATTTACATAATATTTACACACCATGAAAAAAGCAGAAATTTACACTTTCCATTTTCTTCGTGGGAGAAATTCTACTTAATTTGTAGAATTTTAGGTCTTATATTTTTAATTCTTTCTTACATCTCATAGCTCAAATTCTAAAAAAAATATTTCATTTTAATATAATGTTTATCATTTTAATTTAAAATAAATAAAAATATTTGAAAAAGAGATCGTATAAATTACTAAGTTCTAATACACTGTATGAAACTGGCTATTCCTATAGCGATAATTAATAACTATGTTATGCAATAATATTAAAAAATACAATTCTTTCTTTCATTTAAATAGACATCAAATAAATCTTTGTGCAGTGATAATATGATAACAACAAAATAACAAATTATGAAAGAATTTTAGTAGAAGGGATAAAATTTCAAAAAAAACTAAGATCTTGAATTATAAAGCAAACTTTAAGTCTTAGATTCATATAAATGTCATAAATTTTCGATTTATTTTGTAATATTTATATTAGCTTAAAGTGAAAATCTATTTTTTTAAATTTTAGTTTAAAAAAAAAAAGAATATTCAGTATTTCGTTCAGTTTTTTTCTCATTGCATACTTATCTTAAAGTTATTAAGCATCAATATAAAATATATCGATTATTGCATCATTGATTTGGCTCATTGTTTGTTTTGAACTTAGTAATTAGGCTAAAAAATAGCCAGAATATGTACACAGGCATTTGTAAGCTGAAAAGTCCAAGTAAAATGTCTCTATTAATATTTAACTAGTAATAGCATTTCAAATAAATGTCGAACAATTATTTGAATCTATATGCTATCCTGTTGATCAATTGATGTTCTCATTTGATTATTCTAACAGATAGCATCATTTCTGAATTTCATTTTATTTTACTTCGTAAAAAAATTTCTTTCTATAAAAAAATTATATCACTAACTTTTTTTTTTTTGTTAGTATTATGTAACAGGAATAAATGAATTGCTAACTCATGCTTTAAAGTTTGTATACGTTCTGCTAATTTAAAATCATCAAACAAATTTAAAAGTTTTATAGATCCAAAATGTGAACAATTAATAAAATAAGCGTCTAAACTGTAACTATTATCTTAAAACTACAGCTATCTAACCGATGTGCATTTAATCTGATTATTGTGAATAAATTTTATTCTCATGACTGTTCTTGGTTATGTCAGATTTGAACTTGTTACTTTCCAGTCTATAGAATATCTCTTTAATATTCAGATTGTCATTGGATACCTATTTGATAACTGATTGTAAACAAATATATAAATGAATTCAGTGCCAAATAGTTCTTTAAGTTTATATATTATTGTAGCAATTGCTCTTCGCTATCTTTGAAACTGTAAATTAATTTTAATAAAAATAAAACTGTTTTAAAAAAATTTAATAAGCACAAATCTAAGAAACTATTTAAACTCATATAAGAATTTGATTTTGTAGCAAAATGTTATTTGATAGAATTGAAAAATAAATACTATTTTTGAAAAAAAAAAAAAAAGAGCTGAAAAATTTTATTTTCACCATTAACTATCTATTTGTTTTTGTTAATACCCATTGATGTTGGAAAAAAATAGGATGTTTGGATTCATAGTTAAAAACAATTATCAGCCATTACTGAAAAAGTTGTGAAATATTTTAGAATTCTACACTTAAAGATTTATTGCAAAATAAATTTAGATTTAAAAAAAGATTAATTTATTATGTATATAATAATAAAATTAGTAAATTTATTTAAATAATACATGAAAATTATAAGTGAAGACTCTGTTTTATAGTTTTAAGTAAAAGGATTATTATTCCAAACATTTGAAACTACTGGATTACAATAAATAAAATTTTAATATTGCATTTTGAATATTTTATTTTTTAGTGCTTTAGAAAATATTTTCAATAGTCTAAGAGCCTTTTGCTGTGAAGAAATAATTAACTGATAGGAAACTATACTTCAAAATCTTTCAAAATTAAAGTTTATTTGAAATATAATAACCATTCACTTATCCGTTGAACTAAAGGATCCAGAATAGTTGAAATTTAAATAATAAAAATTCATGAATGAAGGTCAACTACATATCAAATATTAAGAAAATTAGATATGACACGAAAATTACTAAAGTAGTACTGCGTGTGATCTTGATTGTCAATATTCTTTAATTGTAATAAAAACTAATATTTTATTTACATAATTTATAATTCAATAACAAAACATGAAATTAAAAATTGTTTTTTTTCATTGATAAATATGTTAAATCCTTTCTAATATTCACTTGTTAAATAAAAATGTTTTAAAAATGCAAAACTGAAAACAATCTTTAGTAATTATTATTTTCTTTTAATAATATATTTAACAATAAATTAAAAAATTTATTTACCTTGGCATTTTTTTATAGCAGTCATTGTGTCTATAAGTTATGCATATAATATAATTTAACTAAAAGTTGGAATACAAAATTATCTTTAGGATTTATTTAAAAGAAATAGAAAAAATTTAAAAATCAAAATTTTAATCTCTTTTAACTGGGAAATATGTATGTGGTTAAAAATATATACTTCTAAAGTTGTATAGTATTTTTCAATACATTTTTTATTTGAACCATAGAAAATAGTTGCATAATAATGATATAAATATGTAAAAAGTAAAATCGATTTAGTTTATAATAGTTATTGTTCTAAATATTAACATCCACCGAAATACTTAAGCATATTTTTATTTTTCAGAATTCTGCTTTATTTATTTCAATTTACTTTCAGTGTTACTTACAGTGTCAATTTGAAAATCGATATAAAAATAGACGTCCTTTTCGCTCGATATATAAATTGACTTGAACTCTATTTTTCCTCTTCTAAGTTCAACATCAACAACTCCTCAAAGTTGCTGGCATCTACATACGAGTTTAATCTATTAAATTAATTTTGAGCTTACAAATCTTAATGCAATAATAGAAATATATCTGCAGAAATTTGGCAGAAATGATAAAATAATAATTATAAAATTGCATTGTAATTTTGCGAAATATAAACAATCAAATCTTTTCTTTTTTTCACTTAGCAATGAATTTTTATGTTAAATAAAGAAAATATTCAATTTTGAATTTTTTTAACTCTAAATACTTGCATTAACGCTTTAGTTATTAATTAACCTTTATATACTAAAAGGTTAATGCAAGAGCTTAACTAAAAGGTTACCGCCCAACCTGTCTAGTGGTTTGCGTACCTGACTATAGATGTGTGGGACCTGGGTTCGAATCCTGGCTCGGGCATGGATGTACTTTCTCGTCTTTTCTTTGTGTGTGTGAGAATGGTTGCCTACCCTATAAACGGGTACCTAGGCATGTGTGTACTGAGGAAGTCGGACTCCACACCAAATATGGTTCAGTTGGAAAAGAGGAGCAGCGCACCACATATTGACAACACAACTAAAAGGTTAAACTCTTAAAGTAATCTATTAGATTAGGCTATTTACGAAATTTAACTCTTTAGTTTCGGAAATAAAAAGTAATGATGTGTTAAATGATTTAATCGTGATTATATTTCCTCTAAAAGTATTTAATAAACTTGAAAAGATTCAAAAATATTGTAAGGTGAAAAGAATCCCATATTACATTTGAGAGAATAAAATGTTTCTTTTCTCATTTAAATTAACGCACATGTGCAAAGCAATATTATTATTCTTTCTTTCAGATGAAATTAATATCACACAAAATAAAACCTGTTAATTATGATTGAAGCAATTATTTACATAAGATTTTAGTGAAAAAATATTCACAAACATGATTTCTAGTTTTTAGTTTGATATTTTTTACTAATATTCTCGATTCAAAGAAATTTTTCTAAATATTTTAAAATATGCATATTGAAAGAATGGATATATTAAACAAAATACAAAAATGGGTACTTTATATTCCATTGTAAAGAATTTTAATTATATTAAGAAAATAATGATTAACTAAAAATTATGAAAACATTTTAAAACTCAATATTCATTAGAGGCACAGTTAATTTCTTTTTAGGATGTGGAATAAACTTGGTAAATATCAAGGCAGAGAAATTTATATTAATATTCTAAAAATGAGATGTGTATAAGGCTGTTTTATGTAATAAGAACTGTACTGAGTGTAAGCGAATAATAAAAATTTAAAATAATTGTATAGCTAATAAAAACCCTCCAAAAGATTATACATACTTATTTATAAGTATTTTTCTCTTTGAGAAAAATAAAAAGAAATTAAGCAGACATTGTCTTCGTAACAACAATTATCATCAAAGGAAGCAGTTTTAATTTTTTTTTATAAAATCATTTATTATATTTAATGTGGCAAAAAAATAAATGAATGATTAGAAATGATTCTTATTGATGGGTTTAAATTGAACATATATTAATCTTTATTAACAAGCTCATAAAATAAGTGGGTGAATTTTAATAAAAGGCTAAAATACAAACAGATTTATTTAACATAGTTTCAATAAGAACTATGCATTCGTAATCGTGCAAACAATCAACACTACAGATTTATAAATTTGGAAATCCCAATGATTACTAAATCTATGTATCATCAATAAATACACAAAATAATCTAATTATCTTTTTCTGTTGGATTCCGTTGATTTTAAATAACTTTGAAAATAAAATAAAATAATAAAAAATATTGATATTTTTGTCGTATCTTTTTATAGATATTTTCTAACGGAACACAGCCATGAATTAAAAATGGAAGTGAATGCTGATTACCTATTGGACAAATTTGATCACGGGGCTATCCTTTCCATAATGATGGTCCCACCCTCCTAGGAATTGCATTCGCAAGCGGCCACTTCAAAAGACTTCAGCTTTCTATAAAGGGAACCGACATCTAATTTTGTGTTCATTTGTTTCTCCGTTTTTGTACTCAAAAAGTCTGTAAGATATGTTATACAGTGTGTGTCGTTGTGAAGCTTGTGAGCTGGTCGAATGCGATCAGATTTTACAAGCGTTTTCTACTGTGAATGTTTCGACTGTCATAAATCCTCCTTCACCATCTTATTATGCAACTCAATTCCAACAATATCCATTCTATAATGAGTAAGTTTAAAGTAAATAAATTTATGAATTTACTTTAGATTAATTTTAAGTCTTACTCCAATATTTGAATTAGTCTTAAAATTATCAAAATATATAACGACTTGCTGTAATATAGTCAAAATTTAAGATATCTCAATGTTCACAAACTTTTGTGCTGTGCTTAATGCATTAAATGACTAAATTATAGAAAAACAGATTATTAAAAAAAAAAAAACATTAGGGTGTAATGATTCTATGTACATTCATTAATGATTAAATAATTTTAAAGTTATTGATAAAAATAAATTAGGTTTATAAAAAGATAATTTCCTAAAATATGCCAAAATAAAGACATGTTACATTAAGTTTACTATCTAAATTCTTTAATTTCATTCAGTAAATTATTGTTATAATTTGGTATATTTTAATTTTTGATTTGTGATATTATGGAATTATTTAAAGAAAATATTTAAAGTAAAATTCAAATGATTTAATGATAATATTTAACATCAAAATATAGTTAAAATTACTTGATTTTTTATGTATCTTATTGTTATATTATTTGTATAAATAATAATGGAAAATGTGGCTTTAATTTCAATAATTTGCTTTTTGTTTTATTATTTTAAAGTAATTAATTAACAAATTTAAATAATAATTATTTAAAATTTATTGTACTTTGATAAATTTTATACATACACTTTATTTCTTTTCACAGTATTCAAATTCGGACGGGAACAATTTTAATACTTGATGCAATATTTCATGAATGTAAAACTTAGAAATATCATAAATTATCAGTTATTAATTTTTTAAGCTGAGATACTTTTTAAAAGGTGATTAAAAACATTCAAATAAAAAATATATGAATTTTTAACTTGGTTATTATAACTGTAGATATATTTATTTTAATTATCATAATTTGTAGCTAAAAGTATAGAAGATTTTTGCAAATGTTTCATTGTTTTTATGTATTAAAATATGAAATATATGTATGAGTTTAGTCTGAAAGTTTGAAATTGATGCTCGCATGCATTTGTGACTTTTATAAAACTTAAGTATAAACAAATGAATTCTTAAAAGTAACGATCTTTCTTTGAAGGAATTATTGACGCTTTTATCAGTAACAATTAAAGGAAAAGGAAATTTTTGTCTGTTTTTGTCGGAAATTTGTATTAAAGAGTTAATTGTCGAATTTACGAATTTTAAATGACATATTTCTGAAGAATATACTTCTATAGCATTTTTCTGAAGAATTTTTTACTTATGAAAAATGGTCTAAACATTTAACATGTGTATGAACAATGAAAAATATTAAATTGCAAAAAAATAAATTAATGATTAAATTGGACGAAATATTTCCAACGATTTTGTAAAAATTTGTGAAAATATTTGTATCCTAAAAATGTTTGTTGCGACATGTATATTATAAGATAAGTATAGGTTATGATGAACATTTAATAAAAGTTTATTAATATATATATTGTATTTGGTTATTTCTCAATATATTAAGCGTATTTGATGGAATTACATTTAAACAATAGAACTGTATAATGGAAGTTGTACTAAAATTAGAATCTATTTTATAGAATTATCTTAAGCTATTGATTGGAATTTATAATGGGTAAATATATTGCGAAAATTATTCAATTTAAATGTAATTTAAAGTGAAAAATTATTTAATTATCGAGATTCTACACTTTATTTGAATTAATTTAAATTGAGAATTTTAAAATAAATCGAAATCTTAAATTTTAAACCCTTAAAAAATAAAGCGACAAGAATTGATTTAAATTTTAATAATTTCCTTTTAGTTGTTTAAAATAAATACTACAATTATAATTTTATTTTGTAATAGATTATTAAAATCTAAACAAAAATCAAATTATTTTATGAAATATATTAAAAATTAATACGAATTAAAGTAATTCATATCCAAAAGTTCAGTATTTTTAATGAAAAAAATACGCTTTTCAGTCGCACTGTTATTTTACAAAAAAATAAATAATGAGATTAATTAATAAAAAATACAGCTTTTCAAAGACATTGATTCATTAAAAATTAATTATAAAGTATTTAATAAAATGCTACTTTAAAAAGGAAAGAAAAAAGCACATTATTTAATTCAATTTTAAAATTTCTGATTCTTGACGCTTCAAACGTTTTTCTCACACAATCCTCCTTCTTTAAATAAATGAATAATTAAGTAAAGAAACTTATAGATTCAAATCATATAACAAATTTTAATTTTCTTGCTGTTTAAAATTTTTATTTTAAATGGAATTCTCGATTAAAGAATCTCTAAGTAAATTCAATTCAGAAAAGCGACGCAATAAATTGAACAATATATTCCTTATTAAATTTTTCGTCTTCCACTAATTGTCTTGTCGAGAGAAATTTTTGCCTTAATACATAGCTAAAAAAGGAAAAATAAAGTTATTTATTGTTCAAAATGCTGATTCACAAAGGAGAAGATATTCTTAACTCAACTAAAAACAATACGATTCTATACACAAAGCTTAAAAATTCCCTTTAGTTTTAAATATTGTAGTGAAAACTCTTTTCATCTATGTTTTAATACATTCCCGGTCGGGAGCGAGTTGGGAAAGTCAAAAACATGTTCGCTGTTTAATAAATAAAAGCTCCGCTAAAAAAGTTTTTTAATACCTAAAAATTAAAATATATAGTTTTCATTTTTAAAACTAATTTTGAGATCTAGTGAAGCAATTACTTTTTCTCCATTTTTAGCGATCCCATGTTTTTCTTCTTTAAACGAATACAGTTCCAGAAAGAGATTCATCCTGCCATTAGTAATTTTACTATGCATTTAAATCAGAGTTAAATTTGGTTTAAATTAATTGCAAATTTCGCTCTCAAAATTTCATAATGAAACATGAGCTTTGTTTAACGTTAACCTGATATATGTATAGTTCTTTTCCCTTCAGCCATTCTTAATTCAATACCGGATAAAAATTTGTTGGACAAATAGAATAAAGATTTTGCATTGATGACAAAAAAATTTCATCATTTTTGCATAATATTCGTGATATTTATTTATTTATATATTTTCACAACTTTTTCCTGCGTACTTTTTAGGTTGTCAAATTTGGATTTTATTTTTGGTCATATTCGAATCACTTAAAATTAACTTTACTCAACTAAATTTGTTATTAGATTTATTAAATTTGCTGTAAAATATCAAGTTGATAAAATTATTAAATTTGAATTAAAATCGTAAGAAATAGACAATTCTTTAAGTTACACGTAAAATCTTAAGTAACACGTAATACGAGTCTTTAAATAACACGTATATAGGACGTAATATCTCTTTCATGTTATTTTGAAGGGCTTTTCAATAACCACTTTACAAATGAAAAAGCAAGTATTTAAAAATATTTTTTTGGCAACAGAAAATTGACGATAAAAATTCCAAAATTCGAAGATTCTTGTAGTATCAAAGTAACGAAAAAATTACAGTTTTCTCAAATTATATTTCAATGGGATTTCAACATGTTGATTCGTTTTTAAAAGAAAGATTCATTTGATAACAATGAAACCTTTAACAATTAAAAATTAAATGAAATAATTTTTAATTAAAATTAAAAAATCTATAATTTAATATTTAAAAAATTTTAGAAAATTTAAATTGCCTATGTTATAACTATTAATAAATTTATGAAGAATCCTAAGCCAGCAGTTACACCAGCTTTATAAAAATAAACATGCAGCTGGCAAAAAATGAAATTCTATGGAAATATAGACTTATAACACATTAATAAATGATAAGAAAGTTTCTATTTTTTTAAAAAAACTAATTACCAAATTAATTACCGTAATAATGAGGTATTAATTAAAGGATTGCAGTTGATAGATTTCTGAAATTTTTATAAATTTCAATACTGTTCATAAAATTTTATGCACCCCAAATATTTATTCTAATGCTTACATTTATTTAGTTGATAGCTTTAATTTTTATCTGCGTGACGTTTAATTGTAAAGCTTAAAACATATGTAAGTCAACAAAATTGCCATTATTTATTCAAATTAACTTATATCATTGCATTATTTATATGAAAAAGCTAAGTATTAAAAAAAAACTATAAGAAAATAGTGGGGCATTTATTTTGCTATTCATTTTCAATTTTTTGCTCTTGAAATTTCGCCAAAAATTCATTACTGCTTTACAAATAATCACCTAACTAGAAAATAATTACTCTAAAAATGAAAGTTGTTGTTACTCATCTCCGATGGTCTGACAGTGTCAGGCAAGGTCCATAAATCCGTTGACAAGTAAAAAGTCAAACAAGGAGAGGATACGAGTAAATTTCCTCCTTCCAAAGAATGCCTAAGCAACTTAAAATATGATTTGCCGAAGTGATGTTGGTATCACTTTGGGCAAAAAGGATAGGATTTTACACCCTGGAAATAAGTAAGACTAAAGTAGCCCCTGGCAAGACGCGAGAGGCAAGTATTGGATTTTCTGTCACATGGAAAAACCAACGATTGTCCTGGCCTACTTGCCCTATACCAGGGGTGGCCAAGACGTCGACCACGGTCGACTGGTAGACGCGAAGACATTTTAGGTAGTCCAGCGACCATCTCAATAATTACCTCGGATATTAACAATTTAATTTATGATTTATGGCATAGAATCGATGAATTATTTAAAATAAAAATTTACTACAGTCTACGCTTTAAAACCCAAAACAAACTGTGCAAAGATTTGAAGATTTATGATTAAAGGTTTACGATTTAAAACTTAAAACGGACATAAAGAGCGCAATTAAAACATTCGCAGAAACTATAGAATGGTAGCCATCTCAATTAAGAAAACATGAATTGAGAAACTTCAAAAACATGGAGGAAGAGTGCATCCATAATTCAAACCGAGACTTCGATGATTTCGCTTAATACTTACTTGTTTTGTTTGAAGAATTTGAAAGAAGATTCGCTGACTTAATTAGTTTGAAATAAATAAATTCTATATTTCCATTCAATGAAAATGTCAAAATTGATGGACATTGTCACGATGAAAATGTCAATATTGATGGACAACATATTTGAAAAAATAGGACATTTAATAGATATCACATCAGTCACGGTCTAGGAAGAAATTATTAAATTAAGATGTGATATATTTCTTAAATCCTGACCATATTTCGCGATACTGATTTTTGGAAATTAATTTCTGAGGAAACGTTTCCAAATATTTACAAATTGATTTTGTATTTGAAATCATACTTTGGATCGAGGTATCTTTGAGAATCTGCTTTTTTAACCATGAACAAAAAACAAACATTGGTCTTATTTAACAGATGAACATTTAATTTCGTGTTTAAACATTGCAATAAGCTCGTACCAGCCACAATATGATAAACTTGTCGCAGATATACAGTGCCAAATTGCTTAAAATCTTATATCAGAGATGAGTCAATTGTTTAATGTTAAATTGAATCAACTAAAGCAATTATACATTTTCAGTACACAAATTTAAGATATGCTTTCCTAATATAAGATTTCATCAGTAATTCTTGTTTCTATCACACGTATAAAATGCTCAGATAGCAAATTAAAGTTAGCAAAGGAGAGTAGTTTTATGATAGAAATAGATAAGGAGAATACTTTTGTAAAATAAACAATAGTTTGTCACAATCTTATATTATTCTAAATATATTATATTTGTAATTACCCATAGAGACTTACTTAAATAAACAGATTTAATCTACGATTATTTGAAATCAATAATAATACATCCAGTTATGGTTTATCTTAGCGGTTCATACTTATTTTTAAATGTTGCTTTTCTGCAGGGCTCCTTCGGTGTGATTTTACTAATATTCTCAAGCAAACTTTTTGTTTACTTTTTTTTGGAAAATAAGTTACATTTGGCATAATTTCTTCGAAAAAGAATTATGCTTACATTTGCTTGCTCCCTTATAATTTATTGATTTTTTTTTATAACTACTGATTTTTTTCATTATAATTTTTAAAAAAATAGCATAATTAAATGCGTATTAAACAAAATATCACAAATACAGGATTCGATTTAAGAAAAATAACTATTACTAATGTAGTATGTTCAGCTATTTGTATTTTAATTATTGAGAATTTTCGGTGGGAAAATACAGACATTGAAATTTAACTCATAATAAAAGCAAAGAAAAATCAAATTAGTAGCTTATTTAAAGTTTGAATTTTTAAGTAAGTGGAAAGAAACCATTATTTTCACGTAATTATCAAGACTTTATTTTATTTTGTGAAACTGGTATAAACTGCTTCATGGTCGATTTTTAGCTCATGGGCGATGCTAAGACAGTTAACATACATGTCGACTTAAGCCATTTATGTGATCTTATCTATATTTGGATAACAGATCTACCTATGCGGGGTGCTTCTTTAGCATCAAAAATACCTATGCGTATTCAATGAAACTGAAGCCAGGTGGCGTAGGAGCAGCTTTTATATATATATTATTTTTAGGGGCAGCAATACGTCCGAGGTTCATTCCTCGGACTTAGTAAGGTTGACTCTATCTTTCATCCCTTCAGTGGGTCTTAAATATGAAACAGTACCCAGCATGCTTGGGAGCTAAGCATAGGAGTTTGACTAACCGGGACATTGCTTTGTGCTCTTGAGTCTTCGATTGTGAAAACAGATGTGAGAACTGTAGGACTTGGCCCCCTGATGTGCTGTCATATAACAGAGTTTAATTTAGTTTGATCATTTGAATACTGACAAAAAAGGACGAGATATTTGTTAGCTTCTAAGCCATTACGGGAATATTAACGCATACGAGAACTAACAAAACTGTGATTTACGGTTCGAAACCAATACAAACATCAAAATCTGAAGTCAGTTTCGATTTGTAAATACGGAAGACAAAAGTGACCATTCAACTACCATCTCAGGTAACAAACCGAAGCATAAACGAAAATTTTGAAGAGGAAAATAATTACATGCCTTTTTCTTAAATCGAAAAAAGCTCTGCGTTTAGTGTTAATTTCGTGGCATGAGCAATTTTTTACATGATCGATAATTAATATTTACTGTGCTTCAATTTAATTACACATGCTCTAATTAAAATCTCGAAATGTAAGGTAGATTTAATTTCCAGCTATGCAGTGATTTAGTCATTCCGTACTGTTCTGCTGCAAATTATCTGTAGAATTATATAAAATTTTTGGTGGACCAACAGAATAAGCAATTCATTGATATGGTTTGTATTGCAAATCATGAAAATATTTATTAAATTTTTTTTATATATTTAATTAAAGTAAAAATTAAATATTCTCGAGATACATTTTATTTAATGCTGAAAATTTTAATCTACATTCATTTAAAATTTATTGTAAGAAACATTCAATTAAAAGTAATTAAGTAAGTTGAATAAAATTACAAAAATTAATGAATTATAATTCGACATCTTTAGAATTCAAGAAGTTATCATTATTTCTATACTAAAACTCTTTATTATATATATATATATATATAAATTTAATAAATGACCATCAATTTTATTTCCAAATCCTCAATGTTTTTAATACAGAGTATATATTATTATGCAATTATTAATTTACATATTTATAACTATTTAAAAGTAACTGTACTCTTTTCTCTATTTAACAATTGTAGTTTTAATTATTTTTTCCAATATTTTAAAAGTAATCTGGATACATAAATATATAATTATGAACTTTTGACTAAATACAATCACTTAATAGTATTTAATTATAAAATAATAGGTTTTCATAAATAGTAAGCGTTTTCTAAGAATCTAAAAAAAAAAAAAAAAAAAAAAAAAAAAAAGTTCTTCGTTGATTTTTGAGAATTGTTTGGCTTATTATTAAAACAATCTGTTGAATCATAAAATTTGAATGCAAAAAAAGTATCTAAAATTTGCTTTTTTATTTATTGTGTGATTTCAATAATAAATAAAATATAAATTAGAATATAATTAAGTATTTCTTAAAAACCAGGTAAACATAATTAAATAATTGAATTTTTTACTAGTTAAATAATATTCATATTAAAATGGGAAAAACATTTTTGAAGAAGTAGAAATATTTTGAGGATTAGAAAATTTATTTGACTATTTATTTTTAAATAATTTGTTCTTTCTGAAACTATTGTACTTTTCAGCATGCTTCATAGTTTTTTTTGTATTAAAATTTAGCATTACAATAACTTAGTTGACATCTTAATTTCATTTTTAACTGTAAATTTTTTTAAGTTTCAGTACAAGAGATGAATTACCTCAAGCTCAATTAATTAAATGTGCAACAAGATTCGTATTTAAAGGATTTCGACCAGAGATTTAGAGGTGAAACCTAAAACTTATAGCTTTCACCTACGGTTTAATATAATGTAATTGACACTAGTTCAAACAAATAGTAACCTAATTCTAAACTTATAAAGCTCAAGGAATATGTTGAAATTAATAATCTCTTAAATAACTTTTATTTTAACTTTTTTACTTTATGTTTATACTTTGCTTGCTCATTCAAATCGAGATAAAATAATCTAGCAAAATTACCACCCACATAGGAACTTAAAATGAATGTTATACATTACCAGCCATTAAAATTTCAACACTAGAAAGGAATGACCTGACGAACATTAAAATCACATAAAAAGAAAGTGTTTAAATATGCAAATGAGTACCGACACAAAAGACAAAATGACCTCTGACACACTTCATCAAAGAAAAGTTATGGAATAAATTTCTCATTTTGAAATCACTTTGTAAAGTTGTAGTTTTCTCAGAATATCATTTTTGATCTTGAATAAGAAGAAATCCTTAACAGCAAGTGTTGGAGTTGATAGAGACAAGATCATTGCCTATACTGAAGGCGGATTACCGTTTTATGATATTGCCATTTGAAATGATCAAAATCAAACCAATGTCATGCAAATATAGAATATGAAATTGATGGACTGCTGAAGGTTATACAGAAAGGCATGCAGAATCTCAACCAATTATTGATGCCAAAGAAGACGGGCATGTTGCAAGGTTGTCTTTTCAAAGCCATACAACTATACAATGAGTTATTAATCAGGAAATGGGCTTGATTTTGGCAAGTCCAATTTCCGCGGTACAGTGCGACGACATTTGTAACAACATGGATTATCAACACAATAATCACTTCTTAGGCATCTTGCTACAATCTTACGGAATCTCGTATGACGACGCTGTGCCCATTGACAAAGCTAGATTCATGAGTGCAATAATGTTGCTTTCTCGCTCAAATACCATTTTGACTTTAAACATTCTGATGGAAATATGTGTGTCTGCAGGCCCAACAAAAAAACTTCTTTGGATGTTTGGATTCATCCTCGTCATAGGAACCATAGACCTGGTATGCCATCAATACACTGCATGGGTAGGCACTGTATTGATGACAGATAATTTTCATTTAGAATAAACTAAAATAATCTATGGAAATTTGAATTACAATCAATTTATGTCATGGCCACTGGTTATGACCTATTTTCAAGACCTACAAAATATTTGCTTTAAAAAAAGATTATGTAAGAGTATATTTTGGACGCCTGTTCTTACCTCCTGCGATTAACTGTATATTCTATCGTTATCCTTACCTACACGATCATTAGATTCTCATCATTTGTAACCATCTGGTTATGGGATCCTAAGAGACTGGCCCACCAGAGCATTCCATCTACCATGGTTGATCAATTGTGTATTAGGCTTGTAGCAGTAGGATATGAGTGGTCACTTCTGTCATCCAAGCTTGATTGATTCTATGCCCAATCTGTTAAGGACTGTTTTGGCTACAGTGGCATCTTATCTATTTCTTACGCTCCCCAATTAACTACCAAACTGTTTGCAAATTTAATAATTTTTCATCATATCCTATTGCTTAAGAGTCGGGATATTTTTTATTTGTTTTCTTAATGGTTTCCAATTTTCATGGTCAGCATTGTATAAGTATCATGGAATTAAAAATCTAGAAGTTCACTTTTATCTGGTATATCAGCAACTGAGACTAATTTCTTAATTGCGATTAGAATTTCCTAGATAGTAGAATAAATAAAAATATATTTGGTACGTTTTAATTAGTCAAAGTGGTTTTAATATATTAATATACAGTAAATATATTAAATATCTTCATTAAGGTTTGCTTATGATTTTTCTCATTATTCTCATACCCATTTCAATTTTCTCTATGCGCTATTGTCGAGCCATCATAATATTTTTTTACCACCAGAAGAAACTTCTTCGAATTTAGGAAAGAGTAGATGTTGACATTGGACGCATGGCCGCTCACTTTACTTTTGTTTAAAAGCGCGCTATTTTAATTTTTATATACGCCATATTTTATATGACGATTTTAAAGCAAGATTTTTTATGTGAATAAATGTATATTTGCACACAGTAATAATATTTCAAGTATTAAAATTTATATAATTTCTAAATTCGAAACTGGAACTGTTTATAAAGTGATTTTTACCATGCTCAGGGAAATTGGGCTAACGGGAAATGGGATTTAAATTTTGCTGCCTATTTTATCATAAAGTAAGTTTATCCATATTTCGAGATGTGACAGATAACAAACTTTTGATATTGCTACTTATATTTTGTCTTTGTTGTGATCAGAAAAAGTTTTGATTGATGCCTAGTTTATTGTCACGTGCAATTGTATCGTCGTTGTGATTTCCCTAGTTTCATATCTTGTAAATATTATGTTTTTTAAAATGTGGAGTAGAAAAATTTATTGTTAATTTATGTGTGTGTGTAGTTAATGAGGTTAGTAATTATGTAAAATTAATGGATATTGAAATGATCATCTATTTTGAAATAATGTTTGGTTACGAATTTAATAGGCATCTACTGATTTCGTAAGGTGAGAATTGCTTGTATTATATTATGTGACTGTACTTCAGGAATGATTTTGTTAACGATTATTTTAAAGTATTGACACAAATTGGGAGGGGGCCTAATATTTCCTTAAAATAATTTTACCGATGATTTTTTTTGTTTAGAATTTTAAATATTGATTACTTTGAACTCTTATGTCAAAAAGTTTCTAAGCTTTGCAGTATGCATTTGCCTTATTTCCTTTTATATAGCACATAATATTTAATGGTCCTGGAATTTATGGAACCCTGTTGTTTTTTTATTATTGTGACCTTGAAAGCATATATTTATCTCTTTACAATACAACTGTTCTCATGTCATTTATATGTTAACATAAAATTGTATACGTTGATATGGTAACTGAATCACTAACATTCTAGTTGTCAGTTCACAAATTCAACTTCCCCATCATATGAGGACCTGTATTGTGACTCAAAATATTTTATGAATTGTCGTCTCTGTTTGAATCGGTTTTTGTAGGTCATAAATATCAATAGCTGGTTCTTTAATGATTATTTAGTTTAGAAATTGTGTAATTTATACATATCCGCTAAGATAGACAACAGTTTTTATATAACCAAGAATCTAATTTATCTGTTTGTCTGCTTCATAATATTCTTTGAGATGTAATCATTATAGTTACAGGTTTTGATATTTTTTTCATAAATTTTAAAATGTAATTTTATGTTACTTGTTAAAATCACAGAAATATTTTAAAATTGCTATGCAACCAACGAAATAATTTTTTTAATAAAGATTTCGATGTTTCTAAATTTTTTAAAACATAGGGTTATTTAATATACCTATTCGTAATTTTCAAATATTTCTTATGTTTACTTTATTCTATATAAATCCCTAGATTTATCATGTACAATTTTTTTCCAATTTTATTGCAAGTCTTGCTTTTGTTTACATTCCTATTTTTAGATTGAAGTAAACTGCTGAAAAAATAATAAATGAAAATAAATTTATAATTATCTAATATTAAAATTTATGATGAATAAAATATTACAGAAATTAATGTTTATCAATGTTATTGGTGTTATTTGATATAAATGGGACTAATCTACTCAGTATCATGATAAAAAAAATCATCTAATACTTCTTTAGTACAGGAAGAAAAGTTGATCTTTTTTAGTTTAAATGTTTGTTACTTAAATAAATAAATATTTTTGTTAGTCGAACAAGAATTGGATAATTGATAGTTAAATCTTTTTAAAGGTTGAACATTTCATTTTGTATACAAATTTATTTAAAATATTGATAAACATTTTCTTTTCTGATAAATTACTGCAGTTTTTAGAGTTTGATTCATAGTATAAGCATGCAGTATTTTCCTTTCCTAATAAAACCACTTTAAATTTCATTGTTTTTATTTAAGTTTGATGAAAATAGTTTTATGATTATTAAATATTTATGCCACTAATTCTGATATACAATTGAATTCTAAGTTTTGTTTTTCTAAATAAAAGAATCATCATCAGCATTGGCACGACAGCCCTTTGTGAGCCTGGGCCTTCCTCAGAAGCTTTTCCCAATCTGCCTTTCTCACAGCAATTGATCTCCAATTCTTTACTTTTAGGATGGCAAAGTCTTTCTATTTTTTTTTTGGGCCTTCCTCTTGGTCTTTTGTTAGAGGGGGTTACATTAAAAACTTTTAATGTTGTTCGTTCTGGGCTCATTCTTACTGCATGCCCTGCTCATCTCATATTAGTTTTATAGATTTGATAATATCATTGTCATTAAAGATCTTTTATATTTCAAAATTGTATCTTTTTCTCCAGTTGTTATTATTGAAAACAGCGCCAAAGATGGTTCGCAGGACCTTCCTTTCGAAGATTGCTAATATCTTCTCTTCATTTTTTGTTTAAGTCCATGTCTCAGAGGCATAAGTCAAAACCTATTTGATCAGTACCTTATACAGCAAGATATTTGTCTTTCTTTTTATTAAGTAAGATTTCAATAATGCTCTTAAACTAAAAAAGCTGCGATTGGCTGCAATAATTCTTTTCCTAATTTCGGGATTTATGTCATTATGGTAGTTATTTCAAATTCTAGATATGTGAAATTCTTCACAGATTCAAATTTAAAAGAATCTATTTCAAAAAATTTAGATATGGTTACTATTCTACCACAATACATATATTTTGTTTTCTCCACATTCACTCTTAGGAAATAAAAGAATATTAATGGTTAAAATGAATGGCGTTTTTGTTTTTGTAGTTTCTCTTCTATTGAACATAAAATTAAATTTTCTTTTTGTCTATACGTATTACTTATTAAATCATTTTTTGAACCTGTTGTTTGGAATCGTTTTTGTTACTTTTCCTTTTTGAATTGTTAAAAATAAGTTTAAAATTATTTTTCACTTAGAAAAATTTCCAGTTTAGAATCTTCATAAAAATAATTAAATTGAAACTTATTAATAAACATCTTGTTAGAAATTTATTTCATTTTAATTTAGCGAGTAATAATTTTTATCGAAATCAAATTTAAAAAATTTTTTATTGAGATTTATTTATAAGTGCTAAAGTAACATTAATTTTTTTTTTCATATTTTTTGCTAATTAATTAAATATTAAAATAAATTTATTTTTATCTATTTTGCTTAAACTGTGTAAAATAAGAAAAAAAATATTTAATATGTTTTGTTTGCATTGAAGCATAATGATTGATTATTCCCTGTTTAAAATTGCTTAAACTGGGAATAATCAGTTAAAACTTATCCTAAAATATCCCAAATGAGTACAACTCTAAAATAGTTGACCTAAAATATTCTCTGTTAGATATATCAATTCAACTTGATAAATGAGTAGTCTAGTTATATTTATGTGGACTTAATTCACTAGGAGTTGTATTTTTTATTTACTGGACTAATTTTTTTATTAAAAAATTATAATAATGGTAATTTCAATTATTTCTGTTTAATTAAGAATGGAATGATTGAAATATGGACTAAGAATGGAAGTTTCCTATGAAAATGGATTATAGGTACCATTTTGTTGAAACCAGTATAACTTCGCAATTAATGTAGTGTTTTGCATAAAATAATACTGCAGTATTAATAGCATTATTTTCTTATGAATGGTGGTTGTTTAAGATTTTAATAAGAAAGCAAATGCTATATTCTTGTTATTTATTACTAATACAATTAACCATATTTATGAAAAACTAAATTTACTGATAAATTACAAAAAGTGTAATTATAATGAGCAAATGTTCTATTTAAAATGAATGGATTTAAATTAAACAGTAATCTTAAGTTTTGATTGAACTTGAACAAAATTTCATTGTATTTTAATGCTCTAAAAGTGGCTAAATTTTTATTTTTGAAAATAATTCTTCACAAATTTTTCAAGAAAATTCTTTTACAAATTTTCTTGTGAATTTTGTAAGCATTTAAATAAGATGTATGCATAAATTTCTATTAATAGAGAAGCCACACTAGTAGCGAAATGGTTAGGGTTCTTGCCCTTTGGTTCAACAGTTTGTGGGTTGAAATCCTACCTTGGGTTTGTATGCTTGTAATAGTTCAAAATCCACTTATAGAATATAGGTCACAGTCAAATTAACCTTTGTTTGCAGAAAATAACTGTTGAATGACAAATAAAACAAACTATTCATAGTGAAGATTAAAAGTTTCTTAAAAATAAACCATTGAAAAAAGTTAATACAAGTTATGACAAGTTTACTAAAATCAAACAAGTACAAAATTTCAAGTGCTTTAAACATAATAAAATAAGCATTTTGATACAATAAGATGACTATTTTATCTACTGTGTTTTAAATTAGATTTTACTAATGCAACTGTTATAGAATAAAACTGAATTATTCTGACTATAGCAGTATGATATTTTACTCTCCTTTTAAAATCTTCCTATTTTCCAATAAATTTTCTTTGTGGAATTGGAAAATAGTCTTGACTAATAGCATTTTGCATAAAAACTTGGTAAAATAAATATGCCCAATTCTTTTATTTAAAATTTGCATTCTTTCGCATTTAAAAAAATATTAATGTTAAACAATAACTGAATTTATTTTTCATGATAATTTTTTTGCTTCCAGCTGGGATATATTAATGCAAATTATTGTTAAAAGTAAAGAAGTTTATGAAACATTTGTACTATTTTCCAAAATATTAGAATGAAAAAAAATATTTTGTGAAACTTTTCTATATGTATATATATGGATCAAAATTATAATGGAATTATTATTTACATAAGTATAGTTAATTTTATATGAAAGTATTTTTTTGTGTAAAAACACATGTTTTAATAGCTTCATATATTTTGAATTTATTATATATATATTATCATTCATTTTTATTTGTTGTATTTTTATTATAAATAGAAGTATCAAATGTTTTTAAAAAATGTGTCCCCTTTGTTTTTAGTGATAAGTCAACTATCAAAATACATAAGTAAATAAAAAATTGTATGCAAAAAAAAATCAAGATTTAACTTTCATTCCATTGGAAATATGCTTAAGAATTAGTGCCTGCAGTTTTAGCAATGTAAAATATGTTTTAGTAATATGTCTAATTTAAATATATTTTTTTTGTGCTTTTAGGTAATGCTATATAAATATTCTAATTTAGAATCCCTCTTGCATAACATCCTTGAAAAGATTTATTTTGTATCAAAAATAAATTTGAAGCTAGTACCAGAGATAAATCTTTTCTTAGAATTGAAAAAAATTAATTTGATCTTTATCTCCTAAATGGTTATTTCATAATTTTTATTACTTCATTTTTTATGTTTATTACAATTTCTCCTTAAGATACTTTCTTACATCTATAAACAGCTCTCATAATTTTATGCCATTTACCTAATTCTTGTAACCTTCTTTAAATCAATCAAGTCAAATAATGTCTCCATAAATTTTAAATAGAACACTTTCTGTTTTGGTTAGAAATCCAATTTTATTTGATGTATTCATTCATTTTCTATTTTTTTAAAGTTAGTTAAATATGAGAATTGATATTATTAAATGTATGAACTTATATTTACTATTATTCCATTACATTCTTCTTCCAAAAGAAAGGAACTTCATTTAAAAAATACACAATGCAAAGTTTCTGCTGGAGAAAAGAAATAAGCTTTCAAATTTAAAATATTTAAATGGAGTTTTGTTGTATAATATTGAAAAAAATAATCTTAATTTTGATTTGGGAACAGTGTGTAAGGTTCCCTGTCTTATCTGATTGTTGGACTGTACCAGTTAGAAGGAAGCAGCCTGATTGGAGTCTAATTTTGAATCAGGGACAAAGCAGAAGATGCCCAATTGCCACCCCAAAGGTATCATTTCACTTGATGGGCATTGTGACCGCAACCTATTTAACATATCTATCTGCCTTTAGTAAACAGGTTTTTGTTTAAATTTGGATTCAAACTCAGTACCTTCTGGTAATGAAAACAGCTTCCTAACAAACCAAGCCAATGCGGCCTTGCAATATGTTAGGTAATAGGAAAGAAAAGAACTTTAATTATTTTCTGCACTGATAAAAATGGTGTAATAATTAATGTAATTTTAACTAGTGTGCTATAGAAGTAGTGTCTTTATTACTGAAATAAAGTTTTATCTTCCATTATAGGAGAGGCATAATTAATAAAGATAATTTTTTCCTGTCACTATTCTATATTTGGGTCTGCTTTTGTAACTTCAACCATATTTTTGTCTAAGTATGTAAGAATTATAGCTATTGAAAAAATGAATAATAATATATAGCTATTGTAAAGAATGTTTATAACAAAATTTTTTAACTAAAAAAATTATCATACTCAGATTTGTAATAACGTTTAGATTTTTATAAATAATAAACACAAAGCTTTTTATGTATGTTTTTTCTGCTATTAGTCATTTTAACATTGCAATCTCATTTGATATTATTAAAATTATAATTGCTCTTTGTTATGGATATTGTGGAAAATGAATTAATTATGGTACTTGCCAGATTTTCATTACAGATAAACCATTCAATCTTCATTTAACCAATCAATATAAATTAATCAAACCAATCAATATTGATTGGGAAACATGTTTTTTTAAACTCATAGAACTATCTAAATGAATATACTATGACTTTCCAGAAAAATCGAATTCAACGAGTCAACCAAATATATTTAAAATATGGAAAATATTAAAAGAGCAATAATTTTTTTTTAATTTTACCCACTTGTAGCTGTGCTTTGTTTTATTTTAAATAATGAGAAGGAAAGAGTGTTTTTATAATTTTTTGTTAGTTCAAAGTCTTTCTTCATGTTGGAGCTTATTCATTAATGGTGAAGATGTATTTCATTTCAATATTAAAGTCACTGTACATAATAGCTCAAGTAAGGACTATGTCATATTAGCAAATGTTTACTCATGGATGTTTAAATGGTAAAATGTTCCATACTAGTAATATGTCTTTGTTTCTGATTAGAAAATGATGTCGCCATTTCATCATTTTCGGGAGCATTAAAAATTCAAGACTTAAGGTTTTAACCCAAAGCATTATTTAGAAAACATTTTCTGTAACTTCTGTATGCAAAGTTAAAAGAAAAAAATTACAAATATGCCAAATTTTAATTTTTATTGACTTACCAGTTTTAGTTCGAATAGCAGAAAATTCCATAAAATATTCTGTACAGTGAGAAGATGTATTTTTATGTAGTGTGAAAATTAATAAAAGAGGAAAAAGCAAAAATAAAAATATTTCTAAAAAAATCAGTGTAAATATTCTAATTTTTTTTTTCAGCCAAGACATTACAAAATATTTATAACTTTCAAACGTATATAATTTTCTAAAATTTGAAAGTTTGTTTTTAAATCTGCTTTAAGATTTATTACATCAAGCTTTTATATTTATTTAATCAAGTTACATATGTTAATTACTAGAGTTTTTTTTAATAGTAATCATTTTACTTTATATTGAAATAAAATATTTATTTTAAGAATAAAACAAAAAAATATTTTTAAAATAATCCATCGATAATGAATTTTTTAGTTGTGTTTCATTGTTTACTTATAACATTAAATGATTAAAGTTCTAAAATTAAAATATATAAGTTTGTGCATAAATATTTCCAACTTTAATGTGTGCATAAAATTTTAAATATGTGGGATAATTATCTTTCTTATAAATTAATAAGAAAACAAATTATTGTAGCTCTTGATGTTTTGTGTGTAATTTTGCATTATGCAAATTTTCATAGCTAGAAAAAATTCATTATTTTAATTTTAAAGTTTTTTTTTAAAATTAGATTCAAAGAGTTTAAGATTTTTCTAATTTCATGGAATCCATCCTATGTGGGAGGCACTTGTTCTATGTCTATGAATCTGCTGTTTAATAAAGAAGGTTAAATTTCCGATCATAACGTAGAGAGAATTTTTTGTTTATGAACTTCATAAATGTAATCTTACTTCATTGAAGCAATAATAAAACTATCCATACTGAAAAAATATTTGTAATATGTATGCATTCAATATAGTTCACATGTTTTTTTATATTAAATTAATTATTATTTTGTGCCATTTATTTCTTAAAATCTTTTGTTTCACATTATCCCAATTTATTTTTGTGAAATATCAAATAATCGTCCATATAGGCTACAATCTGTGTGTCTGATATTAATATTGCTTTTTTATATTTATTGATAATATTTTTCGGGAAAAAATTCTGAATTTTTTGTATCAAAATAAAACTTTTGATCGTATTTCAATTAGTCTTATTTATTCGCTCTTTTGTCAACTATTAAGTGAAAAATCCTGCTAAATAAATACCCTTTGGCAATTGTAATCAGAATTAATGTAAAGTAACTATTTTATTAAGTCATAAACTCGAAATATTTAATTGTTTGGATTATTTCTTGTATGAACTTAGATAAAATTCATCAAAATATTTTTATAACAATCACTGGAATAATAGCAACAACCACGATTTTAGGAAAAAAAGTGTCTGAACCCTAAATGCAATGATAATTTGAATTCCCTTTGATAAACTAAAATTCTGAAAAATCTATCTTGTAAACTGATTTTCATGCATTTTTCAATAGCGTTTATTTAATTTTTTATGTATTGTTAATCTTGGATCGACGTTTTCACTGGAGAATCATAAATCTTTGATAACTAACTGTTCTTCTGATGTTGAAATACCAGATATTTTGAGCAGTTCCTAGAATTTCTCTGAATTTTTCTCTAATTCTTATAGTACGTGTATCAATGGCTTCAAATGCAAACATTGTAGGTTACTTTTCCAAGGACAGTTCATGTTTTGGAATCGCTTAATGAAAGTGACATCATAGGAGAAATTTACTTGTCAAATTATGCCGTTTTTAAAGGTCTTTGTCATTTCGACAGTTTTAATAGCAAGCTATCTTGACTCAAGAATTGCGTGACGATTTGCTGATTTATTTATGTATATATCTTTTTAATTTATTTATATTGAAACTCAAAATGTGTAATGTCTTGACCATGTTTTTATAATCTAGTGTATATTCCATTAACCTTTCATATAGTAAATTTAATCAAACTCATTGAAATGCATGTTTGCTTTGATTATAATATAATTATATTCGAAAAATAATTATTTGTAACAATTTTTTTGTTATGAGTTTTTAAATAAACTGCAAACAAACTATCAATACAATTTAAAAAGTACTATTAAAGTACTTTTCATATAAATTATTTTATTGAAAACAAATAATAATGAATTCCTGAACATTTAAAAATCTACATTAATTCTACAATAATAATTTTAATTAAAGTTCTTTATATTTCAGAAAAATATTGATTTTTTTATTATATATATATATATATATATATATATATGTATGTATATATATATATATATATATATATATATATAATTATAAAATATGTATATTATAATTATTAATAAATTTTTTTTAATATAAATTGATATTTAAAGTTCCCAAAAAATTTTTAAAGACCTCTGTAAAGAATGATTAATCTTCATCATAAAAATATTTGATAAAGTTAATCGCAAACATTATTTCCATGTGCGAAGGAAAAAAATAATAATTTTTTTTCATAGCTTATACCCTGCCAGATATTTCTAACCCTTTCTTACATACCAAATGGTCGTTTGAAATGTATTTTGTGAGGTTCTTTTGCGTCATTTCTTCGCCGGCGTCAGTTTTCCAGCAAAATTGTTCTCCTTTACTAGTCTTTGAGTTAATATGAGTTACAAATCCGTGAATTTAGACAAAAAAAAAAAAAAAAAACGTACCGAGCCCAAAATTTTATTTTTAATTAATGTGAACTCAGGTGTAATTTGCGCATAAGAACCATTAGATGATAAAATAATAGAGAACGTAATGAATAAGAATATGCAAAGGAAATTTTATAAATTAAATAAGAAAAGGGCGCGAAAGCCTGCGAAACAAGTAGTTGAACAGCTAACAAGATAGCGGCACAATTTAGACAAACATAATTTTTTCTGAAGATGCACAATTTGTGTAAATTGAAAAGAAATGGAAAGTTTATAAAAATAAAATTTTCAATACTATTTTATTATACTGAAGACTAGGAAAAAAGATTATTTTGTCTGATTTTTCAACAGTAAAATGAAAGAATTGTTTTTAAGTATGAATTTTAAAGATTCAGTTTTTTATTTAGTGCATACTAAATAGTTTTTTTAGGGTGCTTTGTAAGGATATAAAGTGGTTCAGGCCAGCCCCCGAACTTTATCTTAAGATTAACGGTTTTGGAATACTAGTCTATCACGGAGAGCCTTATAATTTTGAACCTCGGTCAAAATGACACATCTCTAACACGGAGCTTCAGCAACTGATTGAAAAGAATGTGATCAACCTCCCACTCGCTGACCGTGGTAAATGATCTACTTTGCTAATATTATAAGAAGCGGCGTTAAGTTATGCTAAACAGCTGGTGCTTTTGTCAATGAAGTCTTAAGCAAGTATTTTCTACAGAATTAAAAATAATCAGTAAAGGAATTCTAAGAAACTGCTAACTCATTTTAGTGTTATATTGGACAATATTTGCTTATGAGAATTTTAAAATGTTATCCATAACGTTTTTCCTATGCGGCAAATAAGTGAAGATTTACTTCTATCTTCTAAAATACACTGCTTATGACCGAATAATATTTCCATGTTAAGCCGTTGGCGTTTTTTATAAGTTAAGGCAGTTTTGGTTAAAAAATTATTTTTAAGATCTTATAGTTATTTTCCTATTTTACTAATTTTTGATTTTAAGAACTTCTTAATCGATAAAAGTTCGAAAAAATGACTGTTTGTTGCATGACAATAAAACTCAAGTTCTTTGTATGGCATGAATTTCGGCAGAAAAATAAAAAAAGTGTTTATGAAACAAAACAATACACATAAAAAGGATGAGTTTTCAGAAGCGAAGCTATATTGTGGCGCTTTTAACAAAAAAGTTTAAAATAATAATGAAAGGCACACAGTATCATTTTAAATATTTTACCTACCTACATACATGCTTCAAGCATTTGACAATGTTTTCTATGGGGTAATCTATAATGGCAAATTCAAATAATATCGTTTCCTCCTATGGATTTGATGTCTTGGGAAGCGTACGCTGGAAAAATTTCATGTTAATTATGTGAGGATGTACATTATCGTTTATAAAAACGAAAGTAAAACATAGTTGCTGTGTAGAATATTACAATGAATAAAACTTAATCTGAATACCGAACAATAATCATGAACCCCGTTTGTTGATCAATTTCACTGTGGTTGCCCATTGCTTTTCAAATTTATAAGCTTATTGAATTTGTGGAGGAATCTCGATCTCCCGTGAATATAACTTCATCATAATTAGATACTGTGCAATTGATATGACTTTACTTTAACTGTTCTTTTGGATTAGGCGAATAGAGAATTCGTGGTACCTGGGCCTACATTCTTTTATTGTATAGCCTGTTAATTAATACTTCTTACAATCAGGAAGGTGACTCTTCGATTTCTTTTGGCAACAACAATATGCCGATTTACATATTTTTCTTTCTTGGGAGCGAATTGCTACTATTCACACTAGTTTTTAAAAAATTAACATTTTTCTCTGCATGAAAGAAAAAAAAACATCGTTTAATGAGATTAACAATTAAGGATACGAGGCAGTTTCTTTTTTAAATTATATCGTCTCTTTGTCGGCATTGCATTCTAGAGTAGACTTTAGCCTTCCGGAGACAAAGTTTTAAAATTACAGCTTTCTTTAACAATATGCATGTCTTTGGATGGCACAAAAAAAATTATGTCGATAACTTTCTAATTTATAGAATAACTTAATGAAGTAATATTATTTGCTAAAGAAAATGCACAGAGATAACAATCTCTTATTCTCATTTTTTAGCAATTTGTTTTTTATTTATGCTTTTATAAAATACTCGAATCTGGAGTAGCTTTTCCTTATTTGGTTCCTAACCCATGAAGGGAAACGTTTTAAGTATTCGTGGGCTATATAAGTTTATTGCTACATATTTTCGATTACTTGTTATCTGCTATGAGATACTTGAGAGCTTAACCACTCTAAAGATCTCATGATTTTCCTCTACAATGTAGTGCTGAGATCTTCATTTGACCGTACTAGTAATCCAGTTAAATAAGAATATTTCAAAAAACTTATTTATTATTTTTTGGTAATGTTTTAGTAAATTTTATGTATATTTAATAATGAAAGATGATTGTAATAAAAATTGCAAATTGACTATAGTATGAAAGTGTCAATATATATCGTCTTGTAAATAAGAAATATATATATATATATATATATATATATATATATATATATATATATAAACAAATGTTTAATAAAAGTTTTCACGTTAATAAAGCTTGTTTGTTACTCTATTGTGATAACACTTACTCTTAGCAATAATTGGTGGTTTGCTATCGGAATAGTGCCAACATTTAATTTTGTTAACGATAGAGGTTTCGCCTCGTAAAATTCTGAGTTTCTAAATGTTATATTTTGATTTTCTTATACTGACTATATATATTGCTTCTATAATTATATTGTTTCCACACAAACCGAATAAATTGAGATTTTGTTAATTAATTACTCTTACAATTGTGTTTCCAATAATCTATTATTTTTCCAAATTGAAAAGCCATAAAACATGAATTTTTGTAATTCAGGTTGAAAAATTTTGATCTGTAATTAGCATAATTATGACACTAAAATATAACAACAAACATCAATCATATTTAACAAATATATTATTGCGAAGGAATAATATATGTAGTGTGGGGGATAATTATTTTATTGCAATGTGCAAAAAATCTAGAACTGTGCCTGTATTTCTTTAATTCACTAATTTAATAAACATCGATCAAATTTTTTCAATGGAGTTTAAGCATCAAATCAAGGTTGGGAATAAGAAAATTTTGCGCCCTCTATTATCAATTTGAGTCATTGAAAGTTTTCATGGCTTTCTTTAAAATATTTCACATAATTATAAAAAGTTTCTCGAAATGTGATATAATTTGTTAAGAACTTAAATGAAATCTAGCTTAAAAATCTTATAATGTGAAAATAAAGAGTAGTAGTTTTGTAAAGATAAGCTTAATTTAATAATTACAGTTCTGCAAATATGGTGTAGAATCTAGCATTTTGTATTGCCCTCCGATCGGACTGTGTTCAAGTTTCTTGAAAAGGCATGAAAATCGACCAGTGTTGTACTGCTCGATATTGATTATTATTATTATTAGATCTTATAAAATGTAATAAGAGTAATTACAAATGTAAAATCTCGTGATAATGCAGACAAAATATTGCTTAATTAGCACGTTTTTACTGTCCTGATTTTGCTCAATTCTTATTACTTTAATTTTGATGTCTAGAATGTACTTTAACCCTCAGTAAAATTAAAATGCCCTCATATAAGTATATCTACGTATAGAAAAACTGACTTTGAAGGTACAAAAATAATGGAGGACAATACGCCTAGTCGAAGAATTTTACCATCCCGGAAATGTAAACGGAAAATGCCATATACTTCATTTGAAGTTACCACAAATCATGGATTGATGTAAGGTTAAGGTTTTTACTCCTGCTGAAATCATGTTGCAGTTGAATTCACTTGAATATATCAAAATAGTTAATCCATTCTAAAATATTGTAGAAATGAGTATAAATATCTGCATAATCTCTCTCCGTTCAAATTCGATTTTGTTTCTCACGAAGACTAAGCTAGTTTTTAAATGATACATTTTTGCGTTCAGTTCCACCCAAATGAGGTCTATTAGCAATATTTACTTCTTAATTTAAAGAATCTATTGTGTTTGTATGAAAAATTTTCATCAAAAGGAAACAGTGTAATAAAACTAAGGCTAATTAAATAATTATGATTTTTAATTTATCATAATTCCTAAAAACCATAATTTGTATGTTATGCTTGATTTATTTTTAAGACTGAATATTATTAAACTGATAAAAAAGCAATGTTATTTTTATTTAAAAGTTTTTAAGAAATGTGATTTTTACTTAATTTAAGGAAAAATATTAGTGTATTGTGCTATGAATTCACTGATAATGCTGAGTGCAGTAAAATTATTATTGTTTTCTGGATATTTTATTGTAAATTATATTTAAGTCCAATTTAATTTGATAAAATATATACAAAAATATATAAATAATTATGGTCTTTGTATTTTACTTCACGAAGTCTTATTTACTCGAAATTTTCAGTAGTTCAATTTCGGAATATTTATATTGCGTGAAAAAACAGTGTTATAAAGTATTTTATGAACTTTTTCATAGCATTTTCATTCTCACTTCCTTGGAAAGCTTTTAACTTAGCCTTTTTATTTCGATATAAGATATAAATTGATTAGATTTATGAATTTTATAATACGTTTTTTAAACAGTTTATTTCATAAGCAATTAAATTTCTTTGAAAAGTCTGGAAGTCTGTATAAATTAAAAAAAAAAAAAAAAAAAAAAAAAAAAAGTTAACTGAGAATACAAATTTATTAAACCAGCATTTTGAGATTAATTCATACCCGCAATTTCTATTTCATTTAATTATTTGATTTTTTTCAAAAAAAATTTTCTGTAACTGAAAATAAAACTTAATTTGAAGAAATGAAAAATTACTTTAGCATAACTTTAAAAATACAATATATATATATATATATATAAAGCCATATTGGGAAATTTAATGATATAACATATTATAAGTATATGTTACACATTAAATTTTCTTTCGGGATCGAGCATTTTTGTCTCAGTTTCGCATATTTTATATTTAAAGACTATGCTTCAATAAAATTCATCATTCCATTCTATAAAATGATAATCTTTACTTAAAGAACAACTGTTTTTAAGTTTTTGTTAGTTGATATCAAAATATTTTCAGTAAAATTGTCGTTTCTAGCTTGCTCCATAAATTAATTTCAACTTGCAAAATATCAAATTTTTATAATATGTTAAGTATCAGCCAATACTTTTTACTACATCATATATTTGTTTAATCTAATATGACTAATATTCGAAAGTTTTACTCTGTATGTTAACTTAATACATTGAAATGCATAATTTTTCATATATATCTCATTTTTCAGCTTTAAATTTGAGGTTAGTAACTTTTTTGGGGTTTTTTTTTATATTTTTTTTTTTGTTTGAAAAATGCTATGAATATATTGATACAAGGAAGATGTGTGGTTATTTCTATAATTCTTGACAAAAAAAGGAGGGCGTCAGGGGTTTCCTACCTCGTGTGGTCGCGTCATCCTTTCTCCCCCTCTCGTATCCCCATTTTCCATCGTGAAATCTGCCAGGTGTTATTTTGTAGTTGGGTTTCGATTCGTAGGGTTGTAAGATATCGTTTTTTATCGCCGTAGTTGGCAATTTTGAATATTCTTTTTTGAAGTTATTTTCGACTATTACAATGTTTTAACATAGAATGCGATTATTGTTAAAAATGTTTCGTGTAATACATATTTCATTTATAATTTTGAAATACTTGATTAATAATAAAGAATAATAAGGTAAATCGAATCTCATGAATTCGAAAGTAAAAAGGATCAAAACAATTATATCACTTGAATGTATTTTGTTGCATTCTTTTACTTTAGTTTTTAAATTGTTTAACAGGACTAAATATTTATTTCTATCAACATTAAATCATTTTTAGTAGTTCCATGTTAACGAAATTCTGCCGTAATATACTTTCCTTTTAATTTAGTTGTTAAAAAATAAATTAAGCACATTATAATATTTCTCTTTTATTTATTATTATCGTTTCTTTACAAAATTTAAAGATATCTTGATTAAAAAAAATTGAGATTGTTCATTTCTAGCTCATAGGATCCCCGTTCAAAATTTCGTCACGGTCCCATTGGTATTAAATTTTTAGCGGCTAGTGATTCGTTCAGATTGATTTGGCGCTTCGTTTGAATCTGTAATCGCCAGACCTCTTCGCCATCTGCTCTTTTTGTAACCCTTGATAGTTGCATATGTTAGTTGCATCTTGGCCATTTGGTCTCCGTGTTTTCACATTCAAAAGTTTCAAATTCTTAATTTTTGAATCGAAATTATGTGATAATTCTTCTAATATTGACTTTTTAAAAATGACTTTTAAACCGATGGGTTGGAGTAAGCGGAAGTGGCGTATGTTTCCGGTATTTATGAAACACTTTCTTTTGTGTTATTTGTTATTTCAAAAAAACAAATTTAATTATTTTAGTGTACAGATTACTATTTTATGCTTGTTGAATAAAAATTTTCTTCATTCGATTTCTTCTTTAAATGCACTTATTTTCTCTTCTATATAAATTTGAATTATTTTATAAAAAAATTAACTTTCTATTATTTAAATTCTATTGTTAACTTATAGTTTTATGATTATATTAAATTAAAAGATTTTGTAAATTTGTGCCACAAAAATATTTTAATTGAATACATTTTATTTTAATTAAATGTATTGTTATGTATATATTTTTAACTTGTATTTTTTCCTTGTGAAAATTTCTGTAGGTAATTCTCTACTTTAAAGGGCATAGACCAGAATAAATATTATTTTTCATATTTAAGTTTTCTTTAGTTTAAATTATGAAACAATTTTACTCTGCAAGTAAATACAAAAGGCTGTAAAAATTTATTTTTTAAATGTTTAAATACTGTATGTTAATCTTTATTTTATTTTTAAATTATGCAAAAAAAAATTAATGAAATCTTTGGATACAATATATGCATTACAAATATAAAAAATCTTTTATTAAGATATTTAATTCTCTTAATTTTAAGTTTCATTTAAAGGTAAAAAGTGTATAAATCTTGTTAATAATAATAAAAAAAAAATGTTTAAATATAACTTTAGAGTTCATAAAAAAAATTTAAAAAATAAGGAGAAAATTTTATTTTAATGGTGTGTATATAGTTTTGGAATATTTTTTTGACTATTTTGTTAAAGTGTTTTATTTAAGGTATGAAATTGTGTGTTTTCTTTTCATTTATTTCTGGAAATAGTTATTTAAATGCGCTTTTTTTTTTCTAGATTTCCTCTTATATACAATAGTGATGATTCAAACAGCTCAGTAGGCAGTGCCTCTGCAGATATGCAAAAATTTTCCAAAGGCAAATCTTTAAACAAGACTCGGTGGACAAAAAATGAGGTTCCATTTCAGCTTTCTTTCTTTATTTATTTAAAGTATATTTAAAAATCATTAAATATAAGTTGCAAAATTTTCTTTTGGTCTGTAACTGTTATGCTTTTTTACTAAGTCTTACATTAACAACTTTTGTTGCCCATTCATTTTTATACATTTTAATAATATTTCTAAAAAAAAATTATCTTTTGTTTTAGAATTTTTTGAAAAAATTGACATTTTATGTTTCAGTTTCAAAAATATCTTAACTTTATGTTAAAAGTATTAGAAATAATAGCTTTCTTAATATATTTTAAATTTTATAATCAAAATTGAAAATATATAGAAAGATTTAAAAGCAGATGCATTGATAGGAAATGTTAATTAGTCATTTTTATTAATTATAAGAAATTTTGAAAAATAATAAACAACCCTTTAAAACAGGAAAAAATGTGATGTGCATTAAGTTATATACTCTTATTAAATTGTGACAAATATATTAATATGTTAAGAAAATTTTTTTTTATCATTTTTCTCCTGCATATAATTAAGAAATTAACATATGCATGTATTTTTGATATAAATATATACAAATAATGTTGTATTATATATCAGCATCTCTTATTAGTTCGTTTTTTTACAATTAAAATTTAGTTTTCTATTAAATTATTTTATTGAGAATATTATCTAAGCTACAAGATGAATGGTTAACTCTTCAGGCTTCAGGTTTGATTCTCACTTTGGACTCTCTTGATTTTTGATATAGATCAGAACTCACTTCAAATTGAAAATCCTTGTGTGCAAAAATTTGAAGTCGAATTAACCCTCTGTGTAAAATTACACTATATAACATCAACTAAAGCAAATTAAATCTAAAATTACAGAATCCTTTTTATCTATAAAGTTTAATCCTTTCTAAAATGAAAACCTATCTATACTAACTGACAAGATCTCATAAATGATGCAATTATTTTAAGATAGTTAGTATATTAAAAATAGTGACATTTTTTAATTATGACATCAGGATTTCCAATAATAGCAATAATTCTTATAACATAACTTTAATGTCCCCCCCCCCCCTTGAAAAATGTATTTTAAAAAAACTAGTTTTTATATTTTGTAGTGATTCATATGTGAATGTTTAATTTGCCAAATTGATTAACTCCACTTTCTGAATTTTATTAAAGCTATGTATAATATATAATAGTATTTATTGGTAAAAGATTTCTCTCACAATTATTAACACCACCAAAGTCACTTATAAGTGTTTATTTTTAAAAGTGTATATTATTTCTTTATTTTTTCGTTTTATGGAGTTCTCAATTTTGCAAATGAAGCACTCAATTCATGTTCCATTCATGTGTTACATTTTTAGTTTATTTTGATGTGAAAATTCAATTTGATTTTGATTTATGATATAAACTTATATTTTTGCATAGGATGAAGAACTTAAAAGGCTAGTAGCCCTATATAGTGAAGAGAGTTGGACTACAATAGCTAGTTATCTACCTGGTCGTACAGATCAGCAGTGCCAGCAAAGATGGTCTAAGGTTGTGAATCCAAATCTTGTCAAAGGACCATGGACGAAAGAAGTAATGATTTATTTTCAATTTATGATTTCTATACTTAAGTATTAATAATTAAATGTATTTATTCTTAGATCATTCAAAGTATGTTTTTGATGTGTAAGTCATTTAAATTCTTTTAATATTAACTGATCATGAGGATTTTATTTTCTTCCTTCAAAAAACAGAATTGAACAAAAGTTGCTAAATATATCTGTCATTAATTATTTTTGCTTGAGAAGCACAAAGGAATAATAGCATAATTTTGTTAGGACAATTTGACCTGCCTTTATTGCAGACAAAAATTGGCTAGAAGGTGTTTTGAAAACAGTATATGATCTAAAAGAATTGAGGCAAGTCGTCTAATTTTTAATGTCATTTCTCACATTCCCAATCTCATTTCACACTTTCAGAATATACTTTCATTGGACTTTTGAACAAAATACCAATATTTAAATGCTAGTACAAGCTCTTTGTATTGTATGTTATTAAATGTAACATCTTTATTCCATTTTGAGCAAGACTCATATCTTTGTTGTGAATCTATTTCATGTGTTCTATTTATTATAACTTGTTTTGTTTACTTTAATTAAAATAAATTTATTAAAACTTGCAACATTAAAGTGAAAAGTGTAATATTTAATTTCTGCTTTTGTAATTTTTCATGGTCAATTTTACTGTTAAAATTTCTTCTTAAATCATGACATTTTTTTCCCTCTTTTAATTCTTGAAATTATTTTGTATTATGTAATGAATAATACAAAACAATTTCAAAATAAAATGTTTTTTGTTAATAGATTTAAATCAATATTTATTGTAAACATAGCTTTGCTATATCGTTTTATAAATTATTAACCCTTAATGATTACTTCATTATAAATATCAAAGTTACTATAATGCTATGATTTTGTAGTAACTAAATTGAATCTTATTTTTGTTAGGAAGATCAGTTAGTCACAGAGTTGGTTAAAAAATTTGGTCCACAAAAATGGACACTTATTTCAAAGCATTTAAATGGAAGAATTGGGAAACAATGCAGAGAAAGGTTATTTTTTTTATTTTCTTAAAATTTTAGTTGGATATTTTGTGTTTTCTTGAATTATAACTTTTTTATTTTTATATAATTTAGGTGGCATAACCATTTAAATCCTGATATTAAAAAAACTGCTTGGACTGCAGAAGAAGAAAAAATTATTTGTGATTATCATAAAAAGTTGGGCAACCAATGGGCCAAAATAGCTAAACA
The DNA here is from genome assembly GCA_026290005.1 of Latrodectus geometricus. Taxonomy (NCBI): domain Eukaryota; kingdom Metazoa; phylum Arthropoda; class Arachnida; order Araneae; family Theridiidae; genus Latrodectus; species Latrodectus geometricus. Next base: position 546,550 of record JAPDSC010067075.1, read on the forward strand.
TTTACCTGGCCGGTATTATATTTATATTTAATTTTATAACCAGTATTAAAATTAATTCATTACATTAAAATTTTAATATTTTCACTCTTTTCTGCATTTTTTTATTTATTTTTATAATTTTTTATATATATTTTATTGATTCATTGTAAAAACAAAAACTGATTTATCTTAAAATATGTTATAGAACTGATAATGCCATTAAAAACCATTGGAATTCTACTCTTAAAAAAAGAGTTGAAAATGAAAATAGAGCAATGTCTTTAGATAACATGCAGTGCTCAGAAGAAACTAAAATTGTAAGTTCTAGAATTTTCTTTTGTTTATATATTAAAATAGGTTTATCTGCAAATCACAAATATGATCTATCGATTTTATATTACATATTTCATTATGTATATGTTTTTCTTTCTTGTAGGATCAAATGTATCACAATGAAAGCAAATATTCTCCTTTACCATCTTATTATTCATCTGGATCAAACACACCTGTTTATCATTGTAAGTTTTTATTCACCTTGTATTAATCAGAATATTAGTATTAATTTTATTTAAAATTTACGTCTGTGTTTTCATTTTATTAAAAACTCAAATCAACACAATTCAATACATTTAGGCAAAATGAAAAACATATTATATTTTACTGTTTTATAGAAAGTTGTTTATATATGTATATGTAAAGAAAGACAAAGATCTTACTGTATAAGGTATTGATCCAGCTGGTTTTGACTTATGCCTCTAGGAATTGGACCTTAACAAAAAATGGAGAGTAGATATTAACGATCTTCTAAAGGAAGGTTCTGCAAACCATCTTTGGCACTGATCTCTATTATAACAACTGGAGAAAAAGATAAAATTTTGAAATATATAAGATTTTTAATGACAATGATATTATCAAGTCTATAAAACTAATATGAGATGAGTAGGGCAAGTAATAAGAATGAGCCCAGAACGAAGAACATTAAAAGTTTTTAATGAAATCCCCTCTAATAAAAGACCATGAGGAAGGCCCAGGTCCACAAAGAGCTGTCATGCCAATGCTGATGATGATAGAAAGTTTTTAATACTTTTCTCTATTGCTAATCTAATATCCTCATTTCTTTTTTATGACAACCATTTATATTATTCCAATTATAAGCCCAAGCTAAATTTTGCTTCATTTTTAAAAAATCTTTAATTCTGTTACTTTTTACCTTATAAAAGCACAAACTAATGCGATTTTTTAGAAATGAGGGTAGCCATTAAGCACATAATAAAACTTATTCTGATGATAAATTTTGGCTGTGTCATTTTTCAATAGATTTTCTGTGATGTTTGCAGTTAAAGTTGATTCATGTCTTGAATTATTTCAATGAAAGATACTGGAATATATCAGTTTCAGAGGAAATTTAATATAGGAGTTAAAACAAAGATTCAGCATATAAATAAAACACTGAATTATCAATCTTATTTCTATTCAAAATTTAATTTGATAAGTTTAGGATGTTGAATTTTACAATATTTAATTACTCCATAACTCTTAACCTAAAAGTCAACAAAAGTGCTTAGTGATTTTTATCAAAGGATTGCTCTAGTTATGAAATTATGGGGATATTTTTGTTTTTCAAAATATTCTGTTTATGATTTAGTTACTAAGTCTAGGAATTCAGTTACAATAAAAGTATATACTTCAAAGTTAAGATATTTTGTTTTAAGATTAATCTTTTATCACTGTCAAATGTATTTGCAGCGCCTTCAATTCCTACTCCGCCTAGCAGTCAACCTTCTTTTAATATTCATCAAACAAATGATTATTCAACACAATATTCAATTTCTCCTCAACATAAAGCAGATTTATGGAGTCCTAATTCTAGTGTAATGCCTACTCATCTTAGTGAAAAAAGTTCTCACCCTTCTTCACCTGCTGATTGTTCAGTGAACTCCAATCCAATGAAGTAAGCCGTTTATCATTATTTAATTTGTTTTAATGAAATTTGAAGAAAATTTGTTTTTCTATGAATTTGCTTTCTTTTTTTTTTTTTTTTGTTTTTGTTTCAACTGCAGTTGTAATTTTCTGATTTTTTGTGGATAAAAATAATTTCTCTTAGAATTGCATGGTGCTAAATTGTTAAAAAATATTATTTTCATTATGATACACAAAATGAATTATTAAACAAGATGTTCAAAATCAGTTTCCTTCAGGTTTATTTTCCAATAAAAATATTTTATTATGCCAAGATAAAATTAACTTATTATTTCATAGGGGATGTGTTTAATAAATCTAAAATTCCATTATTTCTGAAGGTTGAAAAGGTCTATAAGTTCAATGAAACACATCTTTCAGATTCTAATTAGGATTAATCCTTAGTAATTCTGTGACTTTAAATAGTTACATAACATTATATACTATATTTAACAAAAGATAGAGATTTGTAACTTTTGAAGACTGCTGAGATAGATAATTTTTTTGTTTATAAATCTTGTTACATGGTGAAAATAAGAATTTCGGGAATCTTTTTATCAGAAAAAAAAATGCAAATTTTGAATATTTTTACAATTTTGTTCATATAATTTTTATTTAAAATATATAGTTAATATTTTTCTTTTAAATTTATGAAAAATATTACTAAGTCCAATAAAATATTAGATAAAATAGCATTTTTAAATATATACAATATAACCAAAAAATTATTGTTATTGCATGAAATGAAAATAGGTGTTCAAATTAGCATATCATATGGTTTTTAAAATTTTATTGAGGATAGGAGTAAGTCATTATGAAAAGTCAGCAATGTGTTCACCTTGAAACTTTTACAGTAAAAAAAGATATGGAAGTGTCTACAGAATTTGGAGTTTTAAAGTAAATAATAAAAAACAAAATACACTTATCAGCAGTTACTTTAAGTTATTGAATTTCAAATGTTTGATAGTATTTCTATAAAGGAAATAGGACATGGATTGGCTTAAAAAAATTTAGTTTGGGAGACTGAGACCAATAAAGTAAATTTTATGTTTAATACCCCTGGGTTTTATCATAAGTCAAGAGAATTTCACAGTGGAGATACATTCTAAAAACGTGCTAAATAATTATGTAAATTACTGTGAGGATAATAGTTAAGAAATACTTCAACTTGAATCTCCATTGTATTTCAAGTTATCACAGTATTATAATCTATGGCAAATTTTCTTTTACAGATTGGACAAAATAAAATAGGCTGCACTTTTAAATCATTTTTGCTTTTTGGCCATTGAAAACAGCAAGAACAGTAATCAATATTTTATTTAATGTAGTTATTGGATCTTGTTCATGCTACTAAAGTTATTATATTTCTTTATGAATTTTATTTCAATGCAGAAAATATTTTAGTTATCAAACAGGATCATTATTTTATTTATATACATAATGTAATTGTGATAATATGCTGAATAGACTTTGCAAATCCCCATATATTCAGATTGAAAAATTAAAAGTGGTAATTCCATCTATAAGAGCAGGTAGAACTAATATAATATATCTTTGATATTTTCTGACTTTAAGTATTCGAAATTGCTTGTTTAACAATGTTGATTTTTTTTTGCATTATTTGTTGTCTTTTTTTTTAATTTATGTATTCTTTGAATTTTATTTTTAGTTTGGAAAATATAAAACTGGAAGTAAATGATGATCCTCATTTACAATTTTCTGAAATGCCGATGTGTACTGATAGGAAATCTCCAGATTATCCTGGTACGATTTCAATTAATGCTAGTCCTTTCCAAAAAGAAAATCAAAGTAAGTGTTTCCTTCTCATTGCTTTTTAACATTTTACTTTTGAGGGTTTTTACAAATAACATTATTTTCCTTTTCTAGTTTTACCGGATTCTACTCTTCTAAATTGTACTTCTGTAGAAACAGTGTCTTTAAAAAATTCTGTACCACCTATTCTTCGCAGGGAGCGAAAAAAAGTATCCTTTTCTTGTGTGTATACTTGATTGTGAGAGCTATGTAGCTCTAAAAGTTTCTGAATAAATCACTTTACCTTTTATTACGCCTGAATTGTTGATATTTCAGTCAAAAAAGACGTTAACTAGTTATAAGTATCTATATATAAAGATAATGAAGCTGCAATATTGCTCATCCATCTAAATAAATTTATTTTAAGTTAAATAACTATAGAATAATTTATTGTAAAAATTAAAAGAAAATTGTGAAGTGCAAATTTGTTAATTAAAAAACAATGCATTTTTTAAAATTTTAAATAATTTAATTGTGATTTAAATATTAGAAATGTATAATTGATAACAACTTGAACTGCTTTGATCACTTAATATGTTTGAGATTCTTTGTAGAGTTTGTATTGCTCCAGAAAACTTTTATAAATTGAATTTTTCCACGTGCCTGGAAAATTTAGAATGGTGCTTGATATATCCACCAAATATAAGCAAAAATTTTAAGCAAAGCTTTGTGAAATAGAAAAATGCTCATTGTGTTATTGTGGGATTAAATATCAGATTATAGTTTCTTTCAAATAGTTTACTATAAATATTTTATATAAATAAAAAATACTTTAATTTTAGAAATATTTCTCTGACATTTTAAAACATAATTTCAAAATATCTGTGTACAATTATTGGCTCATTTTTCTGCAAATAATAGATGGAATTCTTTTCAAAAACTCTTATAATTTGTTTCTTATGAGCCTATATGAATTTTGATTTCATGGAATGAACATTTATTAAATTTTGATTGTATTTTATGATTTTTCCTGTCAAAATCTGATGGTAAAATTTTAATTCATGATTTTACAATCATGTTGTTTTGAGCTCCTCTAAAAGTTAATAATAAGTATTCTTTATTTTGTCTTTCTAAAAGACAGAATTTTTGAAATCATAATGTTTAAAGAATCATGCAAAAAGTTATGTAAGTATTTTTCATTTTTTTTATATTTAAATAAAAATATATTCGATAAAATACAACCTCAAATGTTTTGTCTATGTATTTTTATGAGAATTCAATTTCTTTAACAGTTATTTAGAAATGTACTCAACCTCTAGCAGACTGTTCAAATGTTATCAAAAATGATCTGTGTATAGCTACTTACCCACAGTTTTTGCAATCTAAGAATCCAAACATTGAGTTTTGTGATAATTTTTCTACTTTTGGTGGGTTAGATTTGGACTATAAGAAGACTGAAGATCTTATTGGTTTTGGAAACGTTAATGAAATGATGGATATTGAATCAATCATGTCAGTTAATCCTGTAAATAATATTCAGAACCCAACATTATCTACAGATGTAGATACTTCACTCAGTATTTTGAATTCTGAAGCATTTAGATGTTCTTCTGATTATCGCAATTTATTTGACAGTACAACTTTTGTTTCAAGTCTGAATCAGTTAGTTGGACTGAATCCCACCTCAAAATTCCTTAGTTCAACATCTCAAGTAAGTTTTAAAGAAAATTGTAAATTAATTGAAAATTGCAGTTACATTAACTTGTTTTAATATGTTATTTTAAATTGAGGATTATTAATAATTTTTTAAAACTAGTTTAATTGATTATAATATTTTAGCTAAAATACTAAAGAAAACTTTTAAACTCAGTCTGATTTTTTTTAATGCAATAAAGAAAGAAATGCAATTTATATTTAAAAGACATCTATATTATTTAGATAGGTGCTCTAGTGTCATCTTACTGGATCAAGTTCCTCATAAAATTAAAAAAATTCTCTTAAGATGGAGATATTATTTTATGATATAATTGCTCATATTCATCAGTGCATCATTAGAATTTTAATGTAATCATTCACTTTTTATTAAAGTTACAGTGCTAAACAAATTATCCAATTTTTTTGATAACAGTTTCTCTCTACATTTCATCTAATAAGCCCATTTAAAAAAACATTTATTTATAAAAAAATAATAGTATTTTTTGTATTTATTATAATTTTAAGTTTGTTAAATGATAGATTTTTACATAAATTTAAAAAAATGGAAACATTTATATTTGTGCTTTATTAATGTTAAAATGTAAAAGAATTGATAATTGTTTGTTCATTCTTTATTTTAAAATTAAATATTATTAGGTGAAATTCATTTGTTTTAACTTAATAAGAAATATAGATTATATTCCAAATAATAACACTTAAAAATGAAGCTTTTAGTAAAAGTCAGTCTATTTAAAAGTCATAAAATTATTCAGAAAAGGCTGCAAAATTGTTTATTATATATAATTAAATGAAAATAATTGTATAAGTAAAGACTTATTTTTTTTTTATTTTTATTTATTTTTTTTCAAAATAGTAAATAAATTTGCACATTGTTTTGAAAGTAAACAATATTAGAAAACTGTTGACTTGAATAATGTCATTCTAAACTTAACATTTGGTGGGGAAGAGAATGTAACTGTAAACAGGTAGATTTCAGATTTAATTATTTGATTTTAGGTTTTACTAAAAATACAATAGTTTTAGCACCCCAGTATAGTTGGCATACTTATCTGCAATTGTTTCAATGAATCTAATAAGAAAACTTAAAAAATGAAAAGTATTTGAGAGTTAACTGGGTGATAGATTAATACATTAAAAGAAACCAGAAATCTCATATTTCAATAAAATTCATCACTAAAGAAATAAATTATCTGAAGGAAAAGATGTAAATTGTTACTTAAGGAATAAATCAAAATTAATAATTAAAAACAAAATAATTTATCTACTACAGTTAATATAATTTAAAAATATGCAGTTAGACAAAATATTTGATATAATTTAGTTTATTGTAATTTCTATTTTTCTTTTATATATATTCAGCCCCTCCCCCCCAAATGCAAAATATTTTTTTGCTATATTTATTATTTTGTCATATAATATATGATTCTTTAAATGAAATATATATTTCAATATGCATTGTTTTAATCTTGCTCTTTATTTCTGCCAATATTATAGTTTTTATTTATTTATAATGTTTGATAATTTTTTCGTTTGGATAAAAGTGTATCTAAAGTGTAATTTGCATACATTTTCTTTTAAGAAAAAGTTAAAACTCATGCGATAATAACAAAAATTCTTTTTAAAATATTAATTTACATAATGAGTTTTCGTATTCACGTATGTTATATTGCATAGGTAATGAATAAACCAAAATGATAAGTTATATTCTGGGTGTTGAGCTGCTCTCTCTTGCCTTCAGTTCAATAGTTTCAGGATTCAGCTCCTACCGAAATTGTGGTTCTTTGTTATAGTCTAGAATTCTCGTTAAATTATATATATTTTTGTTTTGAAGAATTACTTTAATTTTAGTTAGTTATTTAAATGTATTTCTATTAACTAACTGGTTTCTCATTATTCTATTAACTAACTGGTTTACAAGTTTTTCTCTTCTTGGCCAATCCAAGGTATCAGGTTACTTTCACCTCCAAATAAATTGCATTGCCTTTCATATGTTGTGTGTTTTAAAGTAAAAATATCAGTATAGCATTTGAGTATATTTTCATGTAACCTAATTATATTTTTAAATATTGTTCACTAGTTTTAAATTATTAACTCTTTATTTTGAATACCTCATTTTAATAAGATTATATATCTTTTCAAAGGCTAATAATTTTACTGTGCCTCAAGATACTAATACATATGCTAAAAGTGATAATCAAATCATATTAAATGGAGAAATGGATGTGACACCTTCAGTTATAAAAAATGTTGAAAAGTAAGTTTAATTTTTTTTCACCTTGTGTTTTATTATAATTAAAATTTTGTTCATTTTAGAAATATTTCTAATTCTAATTTAACATTATTTTATTTTAGCTCATTTCATATTTCTAAAGAAGTACCATATGATGAATCCAAGATTAATTTATCATTCCAAAATCCAACTGATATAGAAAAAAATGTTTTTTCAAATGTAAGTATTTGTTTTTAGTTAACAACTATTTTAATTATTTTGTGTGTCAAACTAATATTGAGGTGATTAAAATAAAGCATGTGTTCTTTAATTAATAAATTTTGCTACATTGAATTAAATGAATTTTAATGTTTGCTCATTATCTAAGTCTTATTTCTTGTGATTTTATAGGGAGAAACACTAAGCAACCTTCCCTTAGATTTTAAAGAAATGATGGAAATTTACGAAGTTCAGCGGCTTAATGACTCAAATGGACAATTTGAAATGAATGATTCAGTAATTAATGTGAGTTCCAATACAAACAAAGCCATGGTCTTTTTAAAATTAGACGTTTTATTTATTTGCATTCTAAATTGTGAAATTTTTATATAAATGTCTTTTATTATAATGAAAAGTTACAGCAAATTCATAAATCAAGGTTTTCCTTCATTAATAATGCCATTTCCCAAATTTGTTATATAAACTAATATTTATATAAAATTAACTATATCCACTTTGTGAAAATCACCATTTATAGTGTTCAAATTTATAAATATATCTTATTTATAAATTTTATTTATTTTAGAGTATAGATAAAATCTAGTTAACATCCAATAACTACTTAAATTTTTCTGAAAAAAAAATCAAATTTAAAAATTGTCATATCTTTTTGTAGTGGTTCTCAAAATATTTAATTATTGTTATGTAAACATTTTTAAAAGCATTCAATGTTGTTATAGTTCTATGTACTTTTTCAATTACTACTTATTTTTGTGAAATAAATTCAAATTTAATTCTATAAAATTTATGTGAACATTCAAATCATTATTACTAATTTTAAAGTTTATAACAAGATTTTAAATGGTTCTAATATAATTTTGTTAAATGTCTATGGAATCATATTTTAATCAAGAATATACATTTCAATTTTAGTCTAAATGTTTACAAAGTTCAGGTGTATATATATTGATTTGTAATGATAAGAAATGTTAAAAATGTGTACCAGTTTATGGTAATATAATTAATTAATATAAACATAAGATAAATGGGCCTTAATATTTCATATTTTTTCCCCACATTACATTTTTATCATGTGATTATTAATTAGGAAAAAATGTTGTTTAATTTAACTTTTCCTTTGCAGACCCTTTCTCCCAATTTGGATAAAATCAACAAAAGTCCAAATGAGAACTGGGTTTCTCTTGATGACAATCACTCAAATTACGATTACTTATCAAGCACAGATAGTACAGTTACTGCTAATTCCCCTGTAAGTAATATTCATCTTGTGACAAAATTTAAGTGAATATATGTGCAATTTCATTTGTGTCAAAAATATATTAACTGAAAGCTAATAAATCAATTAGCACAGAAATGTTAAAATATAAAATTTATTGATTGGATTAGTGGCTTTTACATAATGGAAAAATTTTTTTAATTTATTTTTATTAATAATTTTAAACTTACTCATTACTGTGATGTATAAGTCTTTTGTAGCATTACTTTCACAAAAATTTTAACCTCATCAAAACAATCAATGTATTTTTTAATTTTTTATATTTCATTTTTATTATAGAATTTTTTTTTTTTATTATTATTGTTAAAATGATAGTTGAAGATTTCTGAAATGTATATCTACTAAGCAGTTTCATAGGCTCAGCTTTTTTTATCCTGGGAACAGACTTCCAGTCTTGAATATTTTACTAAGGATTAAAATATTTTTTATCCTAAAATGATATAAAATTAGATATTATAAACCATATGATTTTTTAAATAAAATTTTGGAAATCTGGTTTTTATGTGACCAGCAATAATGTAATAATATAGCTTGAGACTAATTATTTTCAACAAACAGTTGTATTCAGTTTCCAGGATTAAATTAGCAGTTTTTATTCTTTTTTAATTTTCTATTTTAGTCTAACTTTTTTTAAAAAAAAGTAACGAATCAATCATTTTTCTGTAGATTTTGACTTGGTGTTACTCTTATAAAGGACACAATGTCCAATAACTAAAAGGAAATATGAATTACTGCATATCTTTATTACTAGAAAACAGTATTCCTGTTTGAATTAATGAAGATTTTTTTAATTGAAACAACTGCATATTTTAATCTTTATATTCCAAAACATTCAATGTTGACTTAAAATGCAAGCTTGGCAACTTTACTATTGGTTGAATTATTATTAGGCTTGTTTTAATTCTCTAAAAACAAATTCTTTTAATAGGATTATAATGTTGCAAAAATATTAATTTTTCATTTCATGGTTGTAAAACATGGATCGATATATTCACTGAAGAATCATAAATCCTTCGAATTATGACTACCTAATCCTGGAGTTTTTAAAGAAATTTGTGTGAAACAATCCAATCTCAGCTTTTTCTAATTCTTACCTGACCAGACATATTACAATAATCAATAGCTTCAAATATTAAGTATTTTTGCACAAATTGATCCTGACATTAAACAGCTTGCAGAAAAAATATCTTCACCATTTTGACTTTTTTATTGAGGAAACAACTATAACTGAAGAAACCTAAGAACGTTTACTTGACAACTTTAGTGAAAATGAGTTATTCATCCATAAACTCCAATAAAGAAAATAACTGCTATCTGAAATTTCATTTTAGGAATTTTTTAAAGTGTACTCCAATTTAATTTGCTTGTTAGAAATATCAGATGATTAAATGATAGAATACAATGAATGAGAATAAAAAATAAACTTCAATATGTCAAAATTGTTTGTAAAAAATAGTGAAATTCTTTCCTATATTGAAAATGCTTTAAAATGTAGTTTTTTTATGAATAAAATGAAAGTAATGATTGCTTTTAAATATGAATTTTATTTTGCATGTGTTTCTTATGATGTGCATTATTAATAATTTTTTTTATAGCAGTTCTTTGTTTATAAAAAAATTGTTTGTTAAAAAAAGATATTAGTTTCGAATTTATATTTTCCTATTTTATGAACTTTCAATTTTAATTATTTCACCAGTACCTGTGCAAGTTCATTAAACCTATGTTATCATACAAGCTATTTTAATACCGCAATTTTTTGGTAAAATATAAAATTAAACATTAAAAAGTATATATTCAAAGTTAACCGACTATTAAAATATAGCAAGGCTTGCCATATAATTTCATAATTTTTAATGCACTTTTTTCCCATGTACATACATGTGAGATATCTTGTATGTATGTACATGAAAAAAGTAAATACAATATAGTTTCAATTTTCAAAATTAGAATAATAACAATATTTGAGTTCTCTTAAAATTTTATTCAAGAATCTGAAATAAATTAATATTAAAAGTTTATATTTTTCTTATAAAACTTAGTTTAAATGAGCAGAATTATTAACTTCATTTTCTTGGGTAAAAATATATTTTTTGTTGTGTTTTGTAATGCATTTAATTTAGCAACAGCATAAAAACAATGATTTGTGCTGCTTCTTCTAATATCTACTGAAAACAATTATACTTGGTTGAAAAGACTGCAGCTACTTAATTTTAAATATCCTTTTCAATTTTATCCTTATTTTTAACATTTTCTTATTAAAAGAGAATTTTTTTTTCTTATTTCAGTGAAAAAAAATGTTCATTTTGCGTTTTTAAAATATATTGATTTATGACACAACTATTTTACATTATCATTTGTCTGTATGAATTTTTTAAATATGTGAAATGAGATGTATAATTATAATTTTGTATTTCTTTATAGTACCAATATCAAAGTGGAATGAGTCCATACTTGCCGTATTCCCAAGCTCATTCTAATTTCCCTTATTTTCCCTCAGAAAAAGTGAGTGTTTTTTTTATAAATGTATAGTTATTTTATTTAAAAAAAATATTTATATGTATGCTTCATCAGTATTAAAATTTCTTGAAATATATTTTAAATATATTCAAGAATAAATCTAGCAGCTTTTAAAGGATGCTAGGATTGTGGCTGTTACCTATCATTAAGTAATTAAAATTTGATCATGTATCTGTTTTACAAATCATTAATAGTAGTCATTACACAGATTATATCTAATAAATAGGCAAATTATTAGCAAATACTGAAAAAATGTATATATGTTGTGTCTTTGAATAAAGAACCTTGTACTATATCCTCAAAAATTAGATTCCAAATTTATATTAAGGCAACATTATTCCTTAAATGCTAAATAGCAACTTAAAAAAAAAGAAAAAAAAATTTTTTTTTAATTAACTATAGTATTTGGGTAAAAACTCATTTAAGCAAGACTAAACAGCTAATACGACACAAGTTAATCGAAAAATTTCTGTGATGTGATTGATTTATTTATTTTCTGTTATAATTGAGGTACAATTTTGCAGAAATATTCACTCATAATTTTGTTTAAAAATTTTTTTCATACAGAAATAAAAAACGTTAATCATAAATTATAGTGCCATTGCTTATAGAATCAGTTAATATTGCAATAATGAATATAAAATACGTTCAAAATACAAATATAAAAATAGTAAAATTATTAAGCTTTTATTAACTAATTTTCAAATACAAAAATTTTTTAGACTTATACACTCAGTTTTACCTTTTTAAGCAATAAACTTTCTTTTTAGCAAGATCCTCAATGGCATAAGATAATATTTGGAAAAACAACTGATCAAATTGAGCTTACTCGGCAAGCTCATTCACTTATGAATCAAGTGAATCACTATGAACTAACTGATGCGATTTTATTACCTTGCATGTCTTTCTACTAAATTTCAGGTTTGCTTATTAACTCTTTCATTGCTTCCTTCATGTAAATTAACTATCTACATCTAAGAAAATAATTAATATCCGGCTTATAGATAGAATTCATAATAAAACCGATGCTTTACTGCCAGATTTTTTACTTTTCAAGCTTTGTCACTTCCCCTCTTTAAAACAAGAATTTTAAATTTAAACATATCAAATAAACTATAGTAAACTTGAAAAATATTTTAATTAATTTTATTGAAATTCATTGATTTGGTATATGATGGATAATAATTTTTTCAATTGGCAACAATTGAATTTTTATGTGTGCTTATATAATATGATCTTTATGCTTATAATAACTGTTTCCATGACATTATTTATGAAAATTAATATACAAAATTTTTATATATTATGGAAGATCTAAAAATTATTTTAATTTGCTTAATAATATGTGATCAGTTATTTTAATTTTATTATAAAAAAATGTGGTTTCCAAGAGATTTATTAATTTGATCTGCAAGATCCTGCCAACTGTCACAAATAGATACTTGAGGACTTAAGAAATCAGGCCACAAACTGAGCTAGAAAATATTTAGTTATTGATGAAAAAATAAATAATTAAAAGAAATAGAAAAAACTATAAAGGATTTAAGATATTTGAATAATTTATGTTTTCTTTTTTAAATATGTATTGGAAAACGTGAACAATTTTTTATTTTAATATTTGTTCAAAACGTTATTTTGATGAATTTTTTATACATTATGTGTGAAATAAAATTTCTTCCAATTTTTTTCAAATTCAATGTGTAGTGTTGCAAATTAATTTTTTTCAGTAATTTTAATTTTTCTGGGAATTTTTAAATTGGAAATTACATTTAGATTGTTTGATCAAACTAAGTTGTATAAGTTATGAATATCATTAAAATGCTAAACAAAATATTAGTATTTATACTTATTTTTTATTTTGTAAATATCCTTAATTTTGTTTGTTCATTTTACTGTCAGTCAATATTTTTCATTCAAAATTTATTGAATGAAGGAATAGCTGGATATTAAAGTCAGCTGTGTAGTTTGATTATAAATAATAAATTTCTTGCTAAAAATACCTTAAATTTTCTATGTCAATAAATTTTTTTTTTTTTGTTTTTAGTTTCCTTGCATGTGACACAAGAGAGTTTAGTGATATGGGTACATAATAATCTCTGAAGACATTTGTAGACTGTATAAGTATACCTAAGAGATGCGCTAGTATTCATATTACAGCTTACCATCTCCTTAAAATAAATGAATTTTTAAAGATCTGTTGTAACATTTCATTGTTATGGTCACAAATATACTTTTATTTGTATTGTTATTAATGTTATATTTTAACATTTTAGTTGAAGGTTTGTAATATTAAGTTGTTAAATTATCTAATATTTGGTTTCAGTGTAACTTTAACTGTGTGAGAATTTCGATTCTGTTTTGCATATAATAAAATAATTTATAGCTGGTTTTAATTTCTAACTCGAGCATTATGTAACCTATAATAAATTTGTTTTCATAAAACAAAATCAATGTTTTGTAAAAGAAAACA
>JAPDSC010067082.1:0-17404 GCA_026290005.1 Latrodectus geometricus
AAACGAACCTGTCAAAAATATAAGCCCCGGAAAATTTGATATGGGGTCTGGGTATGTATCGAAAAGAAATTACGTAAAGATAAACAAAAGAAATACAAAACATTGAAAAGGCATAAAAAGTTATTAATTTAGGGAAAGAAATGCTGTATGATAAAAAGATCTCGTGGAATCCCTATCTCTTTTCATACATCAGTCACAAGATGTGTGAAAAGAAATCTAAAAATAAAGTAAAAAAAATATGGATCACCTTTGATGTGAAAATAAAAGCCTCTAAATAGCATCAAAGATATTTCATTGGGGTTCGCTCGAAAAAAGTAAGAAATTGCAGCAAACTGAAGATTATAAGTATTATGGAGAGAGGGAAAGAAAAAAATAAAGAAACTTTTATTTGCTACAATAAGATGAATGAGTTTAAGTAAGGATGATTTAGGAGAGAGATAGTTTATTTTCTTTTTTATGTATTTTTTTCTTAAGAAAAGTTATTAGCATTATATTACGGTTATAATATTAATGCATTTTTAAAGTATAATGAAACGTTTAAGTATTAAACATTTTTTTAGAGAAAAACAACATGTGCATTCTTTGTAAATTCATATTTCCAATAACAATTTATAATTCTTTAGCATTAGCTTGAACTTGCAAATCAAGGAACATTATTACAACCATCCTGTCTTCTTCCTTAAGCATAAAAAAATATATTTGTTCCTTAATTATATTTTTTTTTTCCATTTTTAACTAAGCGTAGTTATTTGAAAATAAAAAAATGTTTACATATTTTATTTCACACCAATTGCATTTTATACATTTTAAAAATAAGAAATATGATTAGAAAAATAGTCTAAAATTAAACAAAGAATGCACTATTCATATCCTTGAACCACTTTAAATAAGATATATTTGCAGATACAAATAATTTTAGTTTATACATGAACTTAATTATGAAATTTCTATTTCCTTTATTTATTATATTCCCTGCATAATTTCATTACCAAAGCATTCAAATAGAAAACATTTATGTAACTATAAATAGATACTTAATTGCCAAACAAATATTGTAAAATTTCATTGTTTATAAATAATATTAAACACATCATAGATAATTAAGTCATGATCGCATTTTTCGATTATTTATTTGAAAAATATTGAAGTGTTGATTATTTTTTTTCTGCGAATTTTTTTTTAAATTTTCTTTAAGAACTGAACTTTTCTTTAATTCTTACAACAACAAAATTTAGGTAATTCAAATACACGAAAATTAAACAAATTCGAAACAAAAATTATTAACAGAACTATTCTTCATAAAAAAATAGCAATAATTCTTAAATTTCAACATGGGGGAACATACTTAAAATCAAATAGTAAATTTTTATTCGGTACCAATATATAATTCTTTAAAATGATGAGATTAAGCCTAATTTTCTTTCTCAGCGGTGGAATAAAATGTACTCGAGCAGAGTAAAGAATATTTTCCAAAGTAGTGCACTACGATGTTCATAATTCGCGATCAGAAGTTTAAAGTGGTGTACTAAGTATTCCTCGCTCCGCAATAAAGAACATCTTTTCAATCTGTATGTTGATGAATCCCTTCTCTTAAGAGATAGAATTTGCATTTTTCATCCTTTTAAACAGTACTCGGCTACTCCGTTCCACCTCGTTAGAGGGACAGCGAGTGTCGTCGAAGAGTAAAACCAGAGAAGAGCCTCTAAACGTCAGGAACAGAATGAAAAACTGGTTTTCTTTACATAATAAATAGCTTCTAAAAACCTAAAAATTTCCATTTTCTCAGAAGTTTTAACATCATAACCTCGAGCCGGAGTCATGTATAAGTAAATATATGATACATGAAGCTGAAATTTACTCCCACCAACGGAGTTTTCTTGTCACGTTATGGATACGAGAAGACAATGCCAAAACTAAAATATGCGCCATTTTCGACCACGGAGCATTTTAAAGGTTTAATAGCAAGTATACATAACGATGCCCAGAAAATAATACAATTGCTAGAAAAAGAAATAATTACCATTCACAAGTGTTTACAATTTTAAGATTTTAAAAATTAATAATTTGAATAATTTAAAATTTTCTTTTGTGGATATAAAAATAAATAACAAATAAATAAGGTCAAATAATAATTAAACTGTCTTTAACAAAATCATATTATCAATCACTCTGAACGACTAACAGCCAGAACTAAAAATCCATAAAGCCCAACCCAGAAGGAGACATTTTTTTTTTATATTTTAAGAGCCTATACTTTTTATGACGGTTCAGGTATGTCGAATTTTAAATTTCTAAATCTGCGATAAAACCTGTATCTGATTTATATGATACCGTAGAAACCTAGACAGGATAGCAATGCTTGCGTTAAACTTAAATAATAAAATAAAGTTTAAGCAGCTGCGCTTTATTTGGTAGCAAGTTATAACGGTAGGATACTAAGTTCTACTTAGCTGTTTTATTGAGCAATAAAGATAAAACATTTAATCCAATATTCAAACAGAATATGTTTTCTTCTATATTATTTTTGTTTTTATAATTCACTCTCGGCGCTTACATTTATGTTTTTGTGTTCCAATTTTTAACTTATTAATTCAGCATATTTTGTAAAATCATATTTAAATTAGAAATTTGTTCAAATTTTAAAATAAAACAACGTCTCACAAAAGATAGGAGCAAGAATCATATTAAGATGAAATTTTACCAGTCTCTAAGAGATTAAAGAAGTAATCTAATTCAACTGACAATATGAAACAGCTCTTAAGAAAAATATCTTATCATAATTAATATTTACCATAAGTGGAATAATCTAATCTAATATTTGCCATAAGAGGCTCATGAATGATTATGTAGATAGTTATATTAAAATTATAAACCTATTTATTTATATTGTGCAAATGAGATAGTTACAATTACAGTTTAATTACAGAATTAAAGTGTAGTTTTTCTAAACAGACGTGGACAAATTTATTTTCGTTACTTTAAATTACAATTGTGCTTTGTTGGCAATTTTACCTATTTGACGGAATTATTTTATTAATAACAGTTACAATAGTTTGCTATTAATACTTGTGATTCATTGTTATTAATATTTTATTATTACTCTGAATTTTAGCTAGAGTTAGGACATATGTACTTGAAGACAAATACACATGTACATGTAAAACTAGTAACATATAACACAGCTTCCTATATAACATTCTGTTCCATTGTTAACAAATTTCAGAAAAAGTAAGTATTAAGAATTAGCCCCTCACCAATTGAATAAAATCCATAAAATTTATTTCAATTTTCTAAGTCATTAAACTATTTCTTTTCCATAAATCGAGGATTGACTAAATGTTGATAAAATAAACGATCGAATGAAATTTAAAATAAAAAAATAAAAAAAAAAACCCACTCTATTTGTAAAGTAAATTTTGATGTCGTAAATTTAAAACAAGATTCTGAAAAATTACCGATGAAATTACACGCTTAAAATCGGATATTGTTAAAAAAAAATAGATTGGTTTTCGTAAAGCAACAGCATCACATAGAATACTTATGTTTTACAATACTTGAATTGTCCCAGCAGAAATAATACTGAAATTTTAATGGATAAATAAACTATCTTTTCATGCCATTATAAAACAAAATTTTAATTAACATTACGTTATAGCTTTGTTTGATTTTAAAAATTCTAATAAATTATTTAATTAGAATTTTCTTTTTATTTGACAATTATGTGAATTTGTATTCTGATGGATATCATTTATTAGCATCATATCATTTTTAAATATTAGCATCTTAAAGTATTCATGTTTGGTTCTGAATGGTGAAAAAAATTAAACAAACTATGATTCACACAATTTACAGCTCAGATTATGAAAACGTGCATACATTTGTCCAAAATGGCATAAGAAAAAAAATAATAATAAATTTCAACTCGTACACAGCAGTTAACACAGCTAGTAAAAAAATGTATAATAATATCAGCATTTGGATAAGAATAAAAGTAATTATATCAAAAAATTTTATTCTGTTTATAACCTTTTCTAGAAAGTGAGTATTTTTTATTTTGCACAAATTTTTTTGTACCCAAGCTTGTGCAAAGTATTTTAATTATTCAAAGCTACAATAGCAAGTACTTTAAAAGAACAAATAATTAAACGCATTCATAAAAAAAGGTAAAAAATAAAGTTTTGAGAGTAATTAATCATTTACTTTCCGCAAACAAAACCATAATTAATAATTTATTAGTACTAATTAAACTACTTAGAATAAAAAATTATGTGGAGAAGATAAGAAGGAAATAAAAGATCTAATAAAAAATATTTTTAACTATTTTAACGCACTTTATTTTTCAAGTACGTATCAGAAAACCTGTATCTTTTAAATAAATTAATTCTCTTAAAAAATAAATATTTTAAAATATCTTCGATAATTTTTTAGTATTCAATTTAAATTTCAACTTGAATCATATTAACTAATTTATGAATAAAGAGGATATTTTTAAGCAAGTAAAGAACAAATTATTTGTTAAGAAATACTTTTCACTAAATAAACAATAATATGAAATGTATAGCATACTTTTTCAAGTATAATTAACACTTAAACAACATGCTCTTTTTTTAAGCAATTACATGATATTTATGCATTTATTTAGTAAATAATAACTAAAAAGAGATAATAGCACACTTTTTAAATTCTATTGAATTTTTTCATCTCGAGATTCTCGTCTAATAATCAGAATTATGAATTTTAATTTCGATTTACAGGTAATAGCAAAGGAATATAAGGGTTACTTTAAGATTCAGAATACAGCAAATTCAATACCTGCTACAGCCGAAGATTTATTGTGTTGAGTTGTGAGATACGGACATTGAAGTTTTAAATGATGATCCTCCTCTTTTGTGGAGCGAAAGTTTTAAGAAAATGACGCTGGCTCTGGTGTTGACCTCACAATATTTGATCATGGTAAGAAAAACCACGAGGCAGTTGACAATGTTTAGAAATTTTGATCGATGGCCATCAATGAATGGGGAATTAACAAACAATAACAATCAATTTTGAAAATGTTAATAAAAGCGCTTTAAATAAATTTTTGAAAGCGCTTATCTCAATAGGTGATCAAAATTGCATATGAAACATGGCAAGCACGGAAAAGTTAGAAAGTTTCCGCATTGAATACATATTATTTTAAGTAAAATAGCGTGTAGGTAATCAATCAATACCCGTTATTCTGGATATCTATACGAGTCTAAAATGATAAATATGAAAAACAAAATTTCTATGATTCTTGCAACATCATCCGGATCAACAACTCTGCTATAATTATATTTATCCAATCACAAAGTTTCCACAAAGCTAAAATGAACTAAATTTCCTTTTCAAATTTTATAGCCCCAAAAACGGAGAAATGTTAATTTTCCAATCGGTTTTCAGTCAAATTATTAGTTTCCAATGCTTAAAGCAAATGGAATAATTCCCGATTTTATTTATTTTCCCGTGTAAAATCGAACTGCAGCCTAGACAACACATTTCGAGGTAATTCTGATTCGCTGCATTGTTTGTACCTGGCGTCTCACAAAAGCAATTAAAAAAATTCTGCTCAAAAGACATCAATGGTAAAGCATCAGTAGAATACCGAAAGATCGGCAAATACCATTTCTGAAAGCTCAGGGAAATACCGAGACAGAATTCCGAAGTCCCCGCGATGACACGGGCAATTAAATTCCTCCCCCCACCCCTTTTGTGAGGATGCAGCAGAAGGGCTATTGTTTCCGTAGACATTCGTAGTTTTTCATGAGTCTTCTCGTTGTTTTGGGGCTGAGGTTAATTACACGGGTCATTACTCGCTTTTGCGTTTTGCAGATTTGCTTTTCTTTTTTTTAAAAAAAAAAAATTCTGCATTGAATACATTATTTGTACCACCTGATCAAGAGGACACAAAACTGCTTGCAAACAAGTTCCCCTTTCAAGATTATCAAAGGAAAACAATGTCGGAGAAATTTTTAATGCCCTCTGATTCAAAATTATTGCTATTTACAAGAAAAGGTACAACATAAAATGCCATCTCTATTCAACCAATTAAAATAAATGATGAAACTTTTGAAAACTTAGCTATTATTTGTTTGATTAAAATCTCTTGCTTTCTTAAATTTCGTTGCGTTTGGCTGAATTTTCGAAAAGAGTTTAGCATAATTGATATTCTTATTCAATTGTTTATGCTATCATTAATTATCCTAAATAAAAGTTGAGATACACCTGCACAATGATAATTACACTTAAAAATAATTCTAAATAAAAGCAAAATATTATTCCTAAAATATCTTTAGTTAATGTCTAATGATAATTCATGCAATTGCAGATAAGAAAAAGGACTTTTTCAGCAATAACTTTTATCAGAAAAAATTTAATAATTTGGAGTAAAGTATAATGATGATATAGAATTTAGCATTATTTGCTCAGCAAAATCTGTCTTCTGAGGAGAGACTTAAGAAAACTAACGATTTTAATTCTTAAAAATCCGATGACAAAGAAAAAAAATTGACGAAAGAAAAGCTTTTGATAATTTAAAAAATAATACAGACATAATGTAAGTTTTAGATGTATTTATACTTAAAAATAACACACTTTAAAAAGGTATATAAATGTAATAAGACGTCAAAACTTAAAATGAAAATAGAGTAATCGCTCTATAAATATGAGGAAAACAAAATATATTTATTTAACTTTGACCTATATTAGTACGAAAACAAATAAATGGGTAAAACGAGTTGAAGTCGACAATTTTATCTAAAAATGTGATGACAATTATAAAGCGTAAAAAATCCCCATAACCGAATACCTTACGATTTACAATAGTTAATACATTTTTACAGCTATTAGCTAAATCGATTTTTGAAATGAAAAAGAGCTCTGAACTAACTTAAATTGAGTAATATTGGGTTTATTTGCCACTCAACAGCTAATATTGCAAATTCGGGCTTAACATAGACCACCACCTTCCCTTCAAGAAAGCTCGAACCACTTCAAACATCCAATCCTGATTGGGTATTGAACACGCGAACTATTGGTCCAAAGGCCAAAGCATTCGACTTTCAATTCTTATCCTATGTGAAACGTAATTCATCTGATTTATCTATTTTATTGAATAGCTATTTTTAAAATAAGTGAAAACTAATATCAATTAATTATGTAGAGTTACGAAGAAGTAATTTTTTTATTTACATTTGGCAGAATTATTTGTAAGATATTTAATCGCAATTTAATATCTTACAAATGTAAGTATAATAAAGATATAGATAATAAAAACGTAAGATAATAATAATAATAAATGCGTTATTTCATTCACAAAGCAATATTATTCATTAGTTCTCACAACATTTCACTACTTTAAAGAAACAATTTTTTGGACTATACCAAAATATCACCAATCTAAATGTACATATTTAATTTTATCCCATCAATAAATTTTGAGATTTATTTAACAGTTTGTAAATTTTTTTAACTTTAAAACGAGGAGTGAAAGAAGTAGATAACACAAAAACTGAAAAAGTAATTTAGTTGATGAAAATATCTGTTTTAGTATTCTTACATATATTTTAAAGCTCACATTCCAATTAATCCGGGCTTTATGCAATTTCCATTCAGAAAACTAATGTTCATTCTTATTGTTTCAAACAATAATAAATTAGAATTCTCCATTATATAAATATAAATTACACTTAATTACTCTGTTCCGTTTTTTTCTCCCTTTTTACTTATAAAAAGGGAATCAATTCTTTCCAACTAAAAAGTAAGACAGATGCTTAAAAAAAAATGTTGGGGTATATGATATTGTGCTAATTCATTCATTAGAAATATCAATAAAATTTGATTGTAACACAATGAACATACTAAAATTAAAATATATATTAAGAATTAATAATTAAAAGAACAATTAATTCAAAAGGGATAAAAATTAAGGTTAGTATGAGAACCTAAATGAACATAAAATTGTACTGGAAAAAAATCTATCTGCCATCATGAATTTATTTAGCTTTAGATTTTTTTGAACAACTATGGAGAACACAAACAACGTTTATATGATTTTTGATAGTAATTGGAAAATTATATGCATAAATTATAAAACTTTAATTAAAAATCAACCATTTGTCTCAGTAAGAAATATTATATCATTCAAATAATCAAATTGGTCTACATAAGCCCAAAAACGACGTACAAGTTGGAAAACGTAATTTACTTTATTGTACTTCTAATTTATTTCATACGATTAAAAACTAAATCAAATATTTTACAACGTGAAATAGAATTTATTATATTACAATGTTTTATTGAAAAAACAGATATAATTAAAAGAGTATTAATTCATATATTTTGTAAATACGTTTTTTATTAAATTATAGTGCGGTTTGTCAAGTTTTTTTACTTATAGTTAATTTTTGCACATAAGTGGTAAATAGATTCGAAATTTAAAGGGAATTCCAAATCACTTAAAAATATCAAAAGTAGTAGTAGTCTAACAAACGAACTATTGAAAAACGGAGAAGATAATTAATTTTTAGTTGCCAAGTTGGCTTAAAAATAAAGATGTGTATGAAATTGGTTTATATAAAAAGTAAGGTATAACTCAGAATTTTTAAAAATTAAATACGCAGTTTTCTTTTATAAGAATTAAAAGGACCAAATATGTCTTCCTAGCTGACTGCCAGACACAATAAATATTCTAAGTTTAGAGAGACACCTATAGCAGACGACATGGATAAAAATGACGGGTTTCCATAGCAACATCGCAAGCAGTAACATATGTTGCAGGCAAAGATGTATATAATATAGTAAAGGAATAAGAAGCACACGGGAAAGAAATCGTTTTTTTTTTAATATTTTAGATCCTATAAATCTTTTCGAGATTACGTAAAAAATTATTGTAGTATGATACAAAGTTTATTTTTTATACTTATTATTTAAGTTTTTATTTTCAGAAAACAAAATGGCAACAGTACAAAGAACAAATGTTTATTTTCCGTGACCGATCGAAAGTTTCAGGATGAAACTAAAAATAATTTAATTTTTATAATATCTATATCGATGCGAATATTTTAATAGCTAACCATAAGAATATTAATATTTAATAATTCTTTTTAAAGCTGCATTTTAAGTAATCCTAACATTTAATGAACACATTTACCAAAAAATAAAATAACTGAAACATCGACTTATTAAAATAATGAATTTCGAATTTTCTACATGGTGAACTAAAACCCTAAAATAATTTCAAATCGCAAATATTTTGAATTATATAAAAGTAAGAGTAGCAAGAATACTGTTTAGATTAGTATTCAAATGAAGTTTTTATAACACTTTTTGACTGAAAATATTTAATTTTGAACTTATGAGAATAATTAAAAATATTTACTAGGCACAAAAATATAAGAACAGGACGATAATGTTAAAAAGGAAAATAATATTGGTTTCAAACGAATAAAATTGCAGAATCCATAATGAAATTATGGTCAAATTATTTCTATAAATATCAAAACAAAGTAATTTCCAAGAATACGTGCCAAGAATTTCTGAGTGAATGTGTGAATAAATTTTAACGGATAATATAAACATTTTCAATACAAAGTATTAAGTATAAGACAATATGATGTTTATCCTTATCATATAGGATTAAAATGTACTATATTATACATCAAGTAAAAACGTTAATTTTTCGATACTTTTCATCTGAAACGAAACAAAAGTTTAGTATTTAATTCGAAATGACATTATGTAACACGCGTTTCGTAAAATAATGAAGAACAAACAATTTTGGCACCTAACGAGTTGTCGTAAGGCCTTTCCATATTACTGCGTAATTTGTCTTCTGGGTGGACTCTTAATAGATATTGGACTGCATTCAAGTGTCACAAGGGAGGCAACCTGGAAAACTTTCAAGCATTCAACGCGGCAAATATGCATGCAGAAGGTAGATGCGCATGGTATATTTCTTGGTGCTCATCCGTAACTAAGTTCGAATCCGGGATCTTTTGATCTTAGGAGCATTATCCTATTCTAGGCCACCAATTAGACATTACATAATAAACAGCCTAACGGTTTAGGGTGTTCGTAAAGTATTTAATATCCACTGGTTATTTTGCATTCTGAGAGGATAGATGGTGGATTACATTTGTATGTCTTATTTGATCAAACTCACGTCGATAGGAGTGCAGACGATCAAAATTCATCCTCCATTTTTCAATAGTGAATACTTATGACAGCACAAAATGGTTAAACTAACAACCGAAGCCGCTGTAAGATATTTAGCCTCTACCATATATCTTGGATCCAGGAAGGATTTTTCATAGATAACTAGGCCGTATTCACATGTCACAAGGAAAAAAACCCCGAAAACTCTCACTAACCCTTCCCAACAGAAGTGTATACAGTAAGCAGAAGAACAACATTCATGTCCCATTGTTCAATAGTGGCTGAGATCGAGCCCAGGAGGTTTCGCTCTGAAGAGAAGTATCTTACCATAATTCCAGGGTAGGCCTAAAATGAAGTCCTATTAGATTCTGCAAATGAGAGAAGTAATTATTAAAATCTTTTAAATATTTGAGTTACATATATTTTTCTTGTGCATGTAGTAAGAATGAGCTCAGAACAAACAGCATTAAAAGTTTTTAATGCAACCCTCTCTAATAAAAAACCAAGAGGAAGGCCCAAAAAGAGATGGAAAGACTGTGTGGATGAGGACTGCCATCCTAAAAGTAAAGAACTGGAGATCAATTGCTGGGAGAAAGGCAGATTGGGAAAAGCTTCTGAGGAAGGCCCAGGCCCAAAAAGGGCTGTCGTGCCAATGCTGATGATATATTTTTCTTGACCGAGAGGATGGAACATCTCTCATTTCCACGAGAAGGTGGTGCACTAACCAACCACATACTGAGTATTAAAAAGTGAAAACATGTTACGTTTGGTCCTTTTTTTACCAGTGTCAAAAGTGCAATAAAATTAGAAATAACTTTCAAATGAAATTCTAGAGCGGAAGCGCACATCATATGAATTTGGAATAACAAAAACAGAGGAAAAAATTTTTTCTCTTATTATAGTTGTCAATAAGTATAATTAAGACGAAAATTAAAAATGCATCAGCCTTACATGGGAAGATTAACATCTGCTATACGTAAAAAACATACTTAAGGTAGATAATTTAATCTTGAATATAATAAGTCTTTCTTTCAAGACTTATTAATATTCAAGTGCTATATACTGAGCTGCATATGAAATAACAAAAACCTGTCTTAATGTCCCATAGATGAGAGCCTAATGGTAGGATGATTACATAGTCAGAATTTTATGATAAAAGAATTAATGCTCTTATATATTTAGTCATGAATTTATTAAAGCAATGATTTTTTATTCTATTAAGCCAAATAAAATAATAATGACCAGAAAAGAAGCATTAGTTAAAGTGTGTAAATTTACATTCGAATCTTAAAAATTCGATTAAATGATATAATAAGAAAAATGTATAAATATTTATATTTTTGGTATTCAGCATTTGTAAATAATTTAAAACGTCACATAATATTTAATGATAATATAGATAATATATAATGTTTGATTACATAATATTTCAGGACGTAGCATTTCACGTATAATGGTTTTCGTAGCCAAGTGATACTCACATTGTTATTTGGGCTAACTTGACTTTTTTTTTTATCACATTATTTGGGGTAAACAATTAAGTTGTGCTATTTTGAATACCGACAGGAGATACATGCACAACATCAGTTTTGTTGTCCTGCATGCATTTCTTTCGGAATAAATTGGTTGATAGTTTTCAGGGTTTTCTCCCTTGCGCATGCTCTATAATCGATCAAAAGGTCTCTAGTTTTTTCAGAATATATCTTAGATTTTAAAGTGCTCGATATAGCTTCAATTTTTTATGATATTCTTTAAATGGTATAAAACTTCATATAGAAATATAAATAGTGTAAAATAATATGATCATGCGTAAAAGAAGATGGAGAACAAAATAATAAAAACATAAAAAATATTTAAGTGCAAAATTTTCAGGGATATTAAGAAAAAATAGGCCAAAATATCGTTTATATGAAGCAATCAAATAATCTAAAAATTGTAAATTTTTCCTCGAATTCTAAGGAATAAAATACGAATAATTTTTCTTATTTTAAAATCGGTGGACTTTTATAATGCACCTAAAAAAATAAAGTAGAATAAAGAGGTTTTAAAAAGTAAAAATTTCTTTAACATTCCTAAAATGCCTAAATGATAAAGGATGCGTAATCTTAAATATGAAAAAGACGAAGTAAACAGATTTTGAAATAAATAAGATAGCGTATAAAAGATAAAAATGCGCTTTATATCCCAAACATAAAGCGTCTAGACGGCCACACGCGGCTTAAAGTTAATACGGTATTTAATAAGTTTTATCTAGTTTTTAAACCAATAAAATCTTGCAAAATATACTTATTTTTCTCCTGATTTTTATTGCGGAGCAGGATGCAATACAATTAACGATTATACAGTGTAAAATCTTAGTCAACAAGTAAACCCACTTTACACGGATTTTAAATATTTTTTTTTCATATCGGAAAATAAAACAATAAATATATATTGCATAATTCAAAACTTTTCAACAGGAAATACTTTTAGAATAATTAAAAATATTATATACCTAATAAAAATTAAAAAAACATAGCTAAAACTATTAGTCTTATATTTAAACTAACTAATTAGACTTATATTTTAAAATATAAACCTAATTCCCAAGTATGAGTAATTTCCAAGATAAAAAGTAAAATAATATTTAAAATAGATGTTTTTCTCAGAATTCTATTTTTAATAAAATTTGAAAATACAGAAAAAAAGTTTTATATTTTTAAATAAAAAGTTTCAGTAATTAATACAGCTGAAACGGTGATTTACATATTTGTTTATTTTACATATAACGCTGATTTACTTTTTAAAATATATACTTTTTTATTTAATGAGAGTAGAATTCAGTAGTAACAAATTAGTTAAAACTGAATCTAGATATGAAACAACAATTCTTTTTTTTTTTCATAAATAGTTCTCCTAGCTGTGAATTTTATGAGAAATAAAAGCCAGCTAAAATTTAGTCATAAATGATTACTCATTGAATTAAAAAAAAATAGCACGAAAAACTACATTATGTTTAGAAACTAAAAAATTCGGAATATTTAAAAGTATCCTATGATGAAAAACGAAAATCGAAAGAAAAACACACACACGATTCCATCATACAGTAACAGGGCTTCTAATACTGGTAATCATTGCAAATGAAAGATTAGAAGCTAATGTTGAATAATACATAATGAAAGATATATTTTATTTTGTGCAGATATGCGAATTTTACTAGTTTTCATGTCCGCAACATATAACCTACGGCTTAATTTACAAAAAAATTCTTATCGGAAGGCACACACGAATGTATTAAGAAAAAAGATGTTAACGCACGCATTACTGTATAGATTAAATAATTTTCTCTCTTTTGAAACTCTTTTTACGGAATAATGTTGTAGAAGAATTTGGGCTAAAATGTATCTTGAAAATAGGGACTGTATTACAAGATACATTTTAGCCTAAATATACACAGAATGTTCACAGTTTCTTAAGAAAGATTCAAATACATATAAATGAGTATTCAATAATATGTTTTAAAAACAAATAATTTGGAATAAAATAGACAATTTTTAAGCTCTTCATATATTTTTTATAAAAAAAAAATAATAATAATATTTAATTATAACAGTCCTTAAAAATCTTCGAAATTTTTTAGGAGCACCCACAATTCATAGTTAATTTTCACATGATTTTTTTTTATCTTTCTATACTTATCAATAAATTAAACAAATTTATTTTCTTGATCTTATTTCGCAGTTTTACATTTCAAATCCATTAAAAATACGTGTTGCATTGCTAATGAAACATATCATTATTTAAACAATACTATAAACAGTAACAACAATATCGTTATTAAAAGACAATAACACAATTTCAAAATAATCATTCTAATGAATATTTCCTGTTGACACAGATGTTTACGATTGTTAAAAATATTAGCAATATTTAATTAAAATAATTCAACTATAATTTCACTCTCATTAATTTTATATTTAAGTAATTGACTGTATAGTTAAAACAGAATAATACAAAGGAATCTAATACACTATTGAAATAGTCAGAAAAAAGAGAATGGACAAGGAAGTTATATACAGTATTGTTTTTAAATAATTAACTTGAAAAGTTAAAAAAAAATATTTGGAATGTAAAAATAGGATGTTCAAAAATTTTCATAGTAATTAATTATAAGAAACAATACTGTATATAACTACCATGTCTATTCCCCCCCTTTTTTTTTCTTTTCAGATTATTTCTTTAATTTTTTAACTTTTTTGTTAATAGTTGGATGAAAAAAGGTGCTTTTGTAAATTTAAAATTATATCTTACGCTTTTAAGAACATATATGGAATTTGATATGACAAAGTTTAAAATATAGATTGGAAAATTTCTAGAGATAAATACTTTATTTTATTATTTTCTTTTTTCGATAGGTATGGACAATAAAATTTAATAGATCCTTTCATAATAACAATAAGCACCCAATTTTTTTAGAACAAAAAATTGGGAAAATATTATAATTTAAATTATTAAATTACCATAATTTAAATTGTAAAAGTATTATCTTATTATATGAGAAACGGTATATGTCAGTATTAAGCATAAAAAATAATCTGTTTATGATAATAATCCAGTAATATTATTTAAGAACAAAAATGTTTTTAAAAAGAAGAGACTATAGTTTTAAACAAATTTAGGAATTCATTTATTTTAATGTTTCATTGAAATCGAAACTATCCATAGATTACAATGATAAAAATTTTTTTTAAAAAAAATGGGGAACCGACTCAGGATAAGTCAGACTTCTTAACACATTACCTCCGACGCATAAGAGCTCTTTCGGCAGTCAAAAATTAATTATTATGTCAAGAAATAACAACACAGATTCTACATTACAGCAATTCTTTTAAATAAATTGCGCCAAACAATTAAAAAATATGCTAACATTACTTTTAAAAAAGGAATATCAGATATTTTCTAATGCTATAATAAATTTTGTCGAATTTTCTTATAATTACAATAAATATCTTTTTTTTCATAATTATTTATTGAAATACTAGTAAAAGGTAGTTTTTATATACTGTTATTTTTACGTATTAATTAGTTTATATTATTTGAACTTCGTTGAATGATTCATATAAGCACTTCAAATTCTAAGTAAATTTGGCGGAAAAATTTGATAAAGGTGTCGCAAATTTACAGCGAGATAGCGTCTCGTAAAAATGACAAGAGTAATTATGAGCAAATTTTCAAATCTCACGCCAAAGTCAATTGTATAATTTGAGTGTTAAGTAGGATGCGAGACAATCAAGGTCTCCAGCAAGCAAACAATTGCAGCACAATGGCTTCTACAGATTTCAAGGTCGCCTTTGGTAAGGATGAGCGCGAAGTAGGTCAAACAACTAACAGCATTTGAAGCGAAGATTGCCGAAGGTAATGAAAATGGCACGTGGAAAAAACGAAGGGTTAAAATGTCAAAATAATTTACTCGCATATCCTGTTAACAAATATTATTATTTCATTTTCAGATGTTAATCAATTTCCTGGTATTCTTAGTAAAATATGAAAATAAAAATTTAATTTGCCAACTCACATCGTGGGGTTAAATAAATAACGATAAGAATAACAAATGTACCTAGACTGAATTCATTAATTTCTAAATTAAGGAATTCATACTTTAATGACTCTAATGATACGGATAATTAATGTAATTTAAATTATCGTATTCCAATGATTTATTTTTAATAAATTCAATCTTATATTTATTTTGTAGATGTTTTGGTTTTGCTTATTTTTAAATTTTTTAACACATAATGACAACATCCATCGTTAACATTCGGTTCGGTTTCGATGACGATGAATAAGAATATTTCAAGAAGCAAGAATATTTTTTTAATAATAGAAGAGGCAAGAATATTTTTTTTTATTTCTTTACCTCATGAAAAAGAAATGAGTTACTTTTCCTATATTCACTGTCACAAAGCAATCAGTTATAAACATAAAACCTGATGATAAATTGCTTATTTATAATACTTGATGATCATAATTACAAAATAGTGTTACTAATAATATAAAGTAAAAGGGTTTTTTTCTGTTTAAAAACATGAGAATATTATAACCAAATTTATGTTTTTAAAAACAGGTAAGTACTGAATTTCTACAAAATTAGTTGATTATTTTCGATGGTCAACGTCGTTATAAAAATTATTTAATATAGATGTTTGACAACCAAATTAACTTAATTTCTTAAATGATATTGAATATTCGTAGTTATAATGAATACATAAAAATTTTATAAGATTTAATTTAATGCATTAATGTGTGTAATAATTATTACATATAAAGAAAATTTCCACACAATTAACATAATTTAATTTTATAATTCTAAAATTACTTAAATACCATTTTTGTATTTATAATACTAATAACTAGTCCTCAAAATTTATTATTTTCTGTAATAATCTTTTTCTTATAAGATATTTTTAAAAATTTAAGAATGAAGCACATTGACAATTGACAATATCTTATAATTTAATGTTTAAATAATGCATCCAAAGGAATATTAGTTTCATAGTTCGATTTTTATTTTTATTAGTTATTGAAATTAATAACACAAATTTAAAAAAAAAACGAATTTTAAATTACTTTTATAAATAAAAATGAAAATTTCTCGAGTGTGCAATGAAAATCCTTTCTTAGTTTAGAATTTAAATTAGTTTAATTCTCTTATTTTAGAAAAAAAATTTGATCTATAATTGGTTATAATAGTAAACACTGAGTATAAAATTGTTCTAAAAAATCCAAACTAATAAATAAATAAAATGAAACAAGACAAATAATTATTATCGTGGGTTATTTTTTTAAAAAAAATATTCATGATTATTTAAATGTTATTCAAAAGTAAAAATATTTTAAAATGATAAAATGGGAAATATTTCAAAACAGTACAATAAAAGTATTTCATTTATCCTATTATTGGAATTTAAGTAACATTCACTTCATTACTTTAATACATTTATTAAAATTTTCCACCAATTACAAATTTTTCAGAAAATAAACTGTGTATTGACTAATTATTAATACATTATTTATTAATATCACATACAAATATTGGAAAAATATATATCAAAAGTATATTTTCATAATTAACGATTCCAATTTTCGAAACGATATACGTTTATAGAAAATATTTTATTATCCTTATTTAAAGATGGAAATTATTAAATAAGCTTCATTTTAATAGCCTTTAGGTACACGATTATTTAAATAT
>JAPDSC010067095.1:5763-19091 GCA_026290005.1 Latrodectus geometricus
ATATATATAGTGCTTTATTGCTATCAATTGTCTTTATATAAAATAGCATTGAAAATTCTTTATTTTAGGCTTACTTGGAGTATAAATTCCTTAAGATATATCATAATAGATTTCGTACACTTGTGAACAAAATCCAATGTATTTTATTACTAATCTTCTATTTTGTTTCCTTAAAATTGACATGATAAATAAAAACTGAATTGAATCAGCAATTCAGTGAATGAAGATAATTCTTTCATCTGTAAATACATGTCTTCTTAAAAAAAGGTCCGACTTACAAGAACAAGGTCAGTTTCATTTTCAGGTAACATCAGTGCTGTTGATTGGTTCATTCATCAAGTTATTTCCAAAATATATGAGCTTGCAAATTCAGGAAGGATGTTTTGAAAAAGAGAATTTGAATCACAGCGAGAATGCAGATGTGCACCTGGATTCTCTCAATCAAATTTAATTCGAATTTATTCAAAACTATGGGTGGGGCAATGCCGATGCCAACACTGTTTACATTTAGTAAAAAAAATTATGTCATATCATTAATTGCTATGTAATAATGATATTAATAACTAAATTTTTTTTGTTTAAACATAAATTACGCCAAAATCAAATTTATAGAATATTTTAATATTCCATACATGCATCCACCCTTTTTTTTTTGCTATGCAAAGGTTGAGACTTGATAATCCAGTCGGCAAAAAGAAATTGTGTTGAGTAAAACAGGATATTACATAGCTTAGATTTCAAGCTTGATATTTATATTATTTGAGAGCAAATAATATGCTTTTGGTACTGTTGGAATAAAATTCGACTTTTTTACATACCTTTTCAGTATTTCCATATATATATATATATATATTGAGTGATATATTAACTGGTTAATTTTTAATGTAGATTAACAAATAATATTTTTTACAATGATCTAACTTTCTAATTGAATGTTATCCATTTTTTTCTTGCGAATTTTTTCTAGCTCTGTGCTTTATTATTTGAATTGTTGTCCTAATACTTGCTCATTGCTTTATTAATTAAATTATTGTAATAATAACAATATGCGCAAATTATTTTCACTATCAAATGAGTGAATTATTTATATCATTTCAGGGGTTCAGAAGACCCAAAGAATACATAGTCACTCAAGGTAATTAAACTTACTCTGAACATTAATAGTTGTTGTTATTAAATAATAATTGTTGTTATTAAATGAGAAATTTAACACACACAACTAAACAATAAATTATTATTACATTTAATGAGATTTTAATTATTTTCATGTATTACATTCTTGTTTTTTTATTGACTTCATGTGATTTTTATTAAAAAACCTTACCGAAATAAGTCGTTTCAGCTAAAAAATAGGAAATTAAAATTAAAGGATTTATTTTCATCAGGTCCTTTGGATAACACTATCTGTGATTTCTGGCGAATGATTTGGCAAGAAAATTGTCCAGTTATTATCATGGTTACCGATCTAGTAGAAAATGGGAAAGTAAGTAGATTTCAAATAGATATTGTTTCATATTATCAAAATTTTTATTTGTTTTTTTCTGCGGACTCAATTAACGTTTTGTTCTTCAACTCAATCTGAATAAGTTCAGATATTATTTGAAAAAAAAGGTTGTTGATTGGTCTTCTTCCTGTGACGTGTAAGTGAGCTTTAGTATCAATTCATGAAAATGTATTTTAAGTCGTTACTTGTTTGAAAATATTTAGGCATTTATTTTCCGTATTAACTCAATTCGTAAAAAAATATCTTAATTGGCTTTTTATTGGAACTTGCATGGTACTATTGTATTATACTTATGCACTAAATATGAATAGTAGAAGAAGGGAAAAAATGCTACATGATAACCATGACGTACATATGATGTCAAAAATGCGTATTACGAAATGCCATGCAGAAGAAAGCTAAAGAATTGAATGGAGACTTTAATTCTTAAGAACAATAAGAATAAAAAAATTCTTAAGGACAATTGCTGTGTGTAAATGATGAATTTCTTTTGGTTATATGCAAAAGATAAGAACCATATTGTTTGGGAATAATGCTAGATGCTTAATACAGCGTGTGTTACTTTCGAGCAGATTCACACATATTTTGCATGGATACGAGGAAGCTAAGAGACATTAAAGAAAATTGTTCAATTCCGGGAGACGTACAGTATCTAATATTTGGATTTTTAAAAGAAATAACGCATTTATGGAACATTTGGTTCGATTCAGGTCAGGAGAATATGCTTGCTATTCTCCATATTGTATTGTTTTAACTTAAACAAAACTAAAACAAAATAAATCTTTAATATTTATACTCAAAAGCTAAACAATATAATTTTTCTTTACAATTGAAAAAAATTTTTTTTAATTATAATTCCTGCTTGTTTTGTATTATGCTTCACTTTAAATCATATCTTATTACATTAACTGTGTAAGCATTTCCATTTTTCTAATTAAATCATATACTCCCATTATTTTATGAATATTGTTACGATAATCTGAAAGATAAACACTTTGCTCCCTGGTACAAATTATAGAGAATTAAATCCTTGATCCTTCAAATGCTGAGAGAACATGTGTATGATATCTAAAATATTGTAAACATTAGTAGAATCCAATATTACTATGATAGTGGGTGGGAAAATTTGGGACAGCTATAAACAATTCAGGTGTCGATACAGTCTCTTAATCATGGTTTAAAATTAACGGTGATGAATTGTGTTTAAAGTTTGAATAATCAGAAATAAACAGTTAGAAATTGCAGTGAAAGAAGGTTTTTTGGAGACTCGTGTTCTGATAGGGAAAGACATCTTTCGTTTAAACAGAAGGTAAACCTTATTCAGTAGACACTCGTTAAAAGTTCCGTAGGGTCCTGTATTACTCTGGTAGTGTGGTTTGAAGAAGCTGTCAATGTCGACTTGAAAAAACTGTGTCAGTTGTTGAGGTTGTGAATTGACCATGGCTCAAAATTAGGAAACAATGGCTATGTTTTGCGGCTTTTTTAATTGGTAGAAATTAACCGTAAACGAATTTGTAAACAAATGAACAATGTAAAATGATGCACTAAACATTATATTCAATCTGTTTTGTTTCTCATTTTAGCTGAAATGTGCTAAATATTGGCCGGAAGATTCAATGGATTATGGGGAAATGCACATGTTATTGATTCATGCAGAAGAAAGTTCTGATTATATAGTTCGCACGATATTAATCAGAAAGATTGATGTAAGTTTGTTTTACATGTTTTCTCGCTAAAATGAATGCCAAACTTCCCTAGTACTTGTTTGTAAAAAAATATAAACCTTTAAGTTAAGATTTTCTTCAATTTTTGTTTGGTTATATACAAAATTGTTTACCTTAATTATAAGGAATAATGCTTACAATAAAAATTATAAAATCATTACTAATAGTAATTGCTTTTACAGAAGATGAAGTTACATGCATTTAATTATATACATTTAGAAATATAAATACAACTAAAAACAAATATTTAAGAAAAACTATTAAGATTAATTATTAGTGATTGTATTGAAAATAAAAAGCTACAAAATATAAAACCATGCCAGAAATTTGCAAGTTTTCAATTCTGATTTCCATTTAAAAGCCATACAGTGAGCAGAAGTTTGATATAAATTACGTTTATATAATAAAAAATTTATAAACTCCATGTGAATGAAAATATTATAAAGAATGTTGCATATAGATGCAAATAAAGTGAGATGGAAATCTAAAATAAGAAGACAGCGTTACTCCCCCCCCCCTTGAATTTATTCTGTCTCTAGGAAAAAAATTTCTGATGACAAAATTCAAAAAAAAAAAAAAAAAAAAAAAAAAAAAAAAAAAAAACGTTTCGTAGGAAAACTGAAGAGAAATGAATATGACCTTTAAATTCCTTACATTCCTGCTATTCATAAAGTTTTGGTTAAATGGGAAAACTATGGTAAACTTACTAGATTTGAGCGAAAAGAAAAGTTATTCGCACTTAGTAAAACATATTGTCATACACAAACTGAAGAAAACCTCAGACATCACAGAAAAAATATGTTATATGTTTAGGTAAAATAGTACCTCAACTGGTTTGATTTAAATATTCTTAGATGAAAAGTTATTCCATCTATTTCTTAATGGCACAATTTCTTTCCTCTCGTCTTATGATGCTTTTGGAAATGTTTTTTATTTATATCGTAAATAATAGCTTAGGATTTGAATTTAATACATTGCAGTTTGAGATCCTACTTACTCTCATATTATGAGATGTTTTCTTCATTGCCTGATTTTCTTTGTTCGAGAAGTCTGGAACGGCTTCTATCGTGTGTTGACAGTATCCTTTTCCTACCAGATTGCTTTGATTTTTTTCTTTTAATAAAAAGAATACAAATTTAAAAGGGTTAAGACTTAAGACTCATTTACGATTTTACTTCTCATTTCCGATTTTTCATCACCTTTAATACATATTTCGTCTTAACATAATATTTTTCTCATCACATGATGAATTTAAGCTGAAATAAGCAATACACGCTGTAACTTTTGCCTGTTTACTTTGTAGCAGTGCCTCATAACATTATATTTATATAGATTAT
The DNA here is from genome assembly GCA_026290005.1 of Latrodectus geometricus. Taxonomy (NCBI): domain Eukaryota; kingdom Metazoa; phylum Arthropoda; class Arachnida; order Araneae; family Theridiidae; genus Latrodectus; species Latrodectus geometricus. The sequence goes on from JAPDSC010067095.1 coordinate 10,329, forward strand.
CCACACGTAGTATTTATACAAATAAGATTTATTAAAAAATCAAACTAGCAATCATATTATTACATAAATTTTTAACGTGCTGTAATTCAGAAAAATCAACCTTCGCCATAAAATCAGAATTTTAAGTCATTATTTAAAATTAGTTGAAGTAATATCTTAAATTAATTTTAAATTACACACACTACTTGTCTTATAGTTGATAATTAATTACAAGAGAAACACAAAAGTACTGCCATGAAATATAGATGTTTTTGAAATATAGTGTTTGTGGATATATATTTTTATTGGGTGGATTTCTCTTTTAGGAAATACGCACTCACCGTGTCATTCAGTACCAGTACACGGGATGGCCGGATAAGAGTGTACCGCAGAACATCAACAGTTTCATCAAGTTCATGAAGAAAGTAAGAGACGATCACCCAGTTATGAGTGGACCCATGGTTGTTCATTGCAGGTGCCTAAACATTTTTACCATTCTTTTAAGTCCAACAAGAAAAAGTATTTTTTTGTTTAAATAATTAAACTATAAGCTGTTTTTCCGCTTACCCTCTCTAGAGGTCTGCCTGACTGACTGTGAATGGGAGATCCTGGGTTCGAATCCCTGGATGTACTTTCTCTCTCCTGTCTTTGTCCTTTCCCTATATAAATGGGTTATGAATATTGTCTACTCTATAAATGGGTACCTATGGCATGCGTGTACTAATGAAATCGGACTCAATACCAAATGAGGGTTCAGTTAGAAAAGTGAAGCAGCGCACCCCATATTGCTAGTCTGGCTGGCATAAGACGAAAACTACAACATAAGTTGCTTTCATTAAGAAGAATATCAGCATAAGTTTCACAGTTAATAGTCAGGAAAAATTTAAACTATTTATGAAATCTTTCATGATAGAATCATGAATAGAAATCTTTAATTTAGGAACAAAGCAAGTTAAACAATATTTGATTCGGAGACTAGTGACATAATACACACAGTATGTGGCAGATGGAAAATTATTTGCTTATGATGATTCAGTATTAGACAAAATAAAAAGAGCCAACAGATAAGTTTGTGTCTTTGGAAAAAGCCATTAACACTATTTTAGGGAAAATAATTAAATTGAATTACATTGTTGCAATTGTAAAACATCTTTTGTTGAAAATGAAAAGATAGGTAGTACAAAATTAGCAGGTTCTGGCAAAAAATGAACTTATTTTAGAACGATTCTTGTTTCTAAGAATAAATTTAACTATAATTTATTTATAAAAATTACTTCTTTTCACCTCTCCCTAATTAACAAATGTTTTTTTTTAAAGCACTCATCTCTCTGTCATTTATATAGTATTTCTGACACCAATATGGCATCTATATTCTAAAATATCTTTTTATATTGAGTTGGTTTGGTTAGTTGTCGCTTTTCCGTCATTTTTTATATATATAGTCACTCACACACACACACACATATATATATATATATATATGTGTGTGTGTGTGTGTGTTTTGTGGTCCTGAGATTATATAGTTAATAGTGGTCTGAAACAAAAACAAATATTAGTATAAGCAGGATGGATTTTTTTGGGATATTATAATTTACAAATATTTTTTGAAGAACTTGCAACACATTTATTTCAAGAATAATTAATTTTTTTGAATGAATACACAATATTTCATACAAAGCTTTCCTCAATGCATTTCTCTTTAAAAAAACAATTGCTCCATCGAAATTAGAATTCATTGATTTGTTTAAATCTAGATACATAAACAGAACACTTCTATTTGAAAGAATTCTTAAAAATCAAAAAGCATTTAATTATTATAAATAATACTACAAAATTCCAAATAAACAAACCACAGTGTTTTTATTAATAATGAATTGCACAATGAAAAGATACAAAATTATTTTTTTTTACCAAAAATCCAAATTTTTTTAAATGTAAAATTGTATTGCTATATTGATAAAAAATTAAAATCTAATTTTTATTCTTTGATTATAAGTGCGGGAACAGGAAGATCTGGCACCTATGTAGCTATCGATGCTCTTTGTCAACAGGCTGCTGAAGACCGCAGGGTGGATGTATTCCGGTTTGTCAACAACGCTAGGCATCAAAGAGTTGACTTGGTCCAGACACAGGTACAGTTCCATTAAATTTAGTCCACAAAATAATTTTTACATTTAGTCCCCAAGTTGATTTATAATGAATTGTTAACAATGGCTATAAAATAGTAGCAACTAAATATTTAATCATTATGATTACTAGGCATTAAATTTGTTAAAGCTGTCTGAGAGAGTACCTTAAATTGTCTATCATTAAGGTGGACGAATCTTCAGTTGAACAGACGTATGTTGCACTCTCCATTAGAAAAACAGAACCTTTACATTCTGAGGTGTCTTCCAACGTATATCCTAGACATATATTATTTCCTTAGGTTTTTTTGAATAGCAGATCATGTGCTTTTGTCTTTCAAGATTTGTTTCTCTACATAAGCATTTCATAATGAAATCTGTATTGACAAGTAGTTGGTATTTAGAGGACCTCAATAAATAAACTTCTGGTTAAAACTGTTTTAGAGATCTTGCTTTTAGTGGAAATAGGATTTGGTGCAATAATGTTTACAGAAGATAACAATATGATCCACATAATTTTAAAAATCTTGTTATTTATCAAAAAATAAAATTAGGCATGCAAAGAAATTAGGTATAGCAGTATTTGCTTGTAGTTGTAATTCATTATAATGATGATTTTTATTTCAAAATATTTGTGTGTAGAAAAATAATTCATGGATATATTTCATTCTTTGCAACTTTAATTAAACTTGGAATTATGTATTATTAAAAATGAAAAATAGTATTTGGATATATTTCATTAATTGAAACTTTAATCAAAACAGAAATCTTGCAAAATCATAAAATACAATGAGAAGAGATCGATGCTTGTGCCTTTTTTTTACCTTGTTTTTGAAAAAATTGATTTTTATTAACATTTTCAAAGTACATTTTTCTCATGATGTGGCGATGATAATAGGTTAGGATCCCATCTGAAGATCTGTTGTGTTGGCTAATGGTGGCTGGGCACGTTAAATATGTCATAGTTGCAATGTCTTCCATGTGAAATGATACTTCTGGAGGTAGAAGGCGAAGGATGAGGGCCTGCTACTTGGTCTCTGCTTCTAAATTACGAAAACCACCCACTTTCGGAGCCGCGATAGCTCACCCACTGAATGCCCCATTGCTTAAAGTGCCATCACTTCCGTGTCTTTTCAAGATATGGTTAAAAGGTGGAAATCGTAATATTCGGATGTTATATAAAAATATATTTTAGTGCTTTTTTCATCCTACCTAATTTTTATAGCATACAAGATCGAAAATAGTTTTAATTTGTTATCAATTGTTTCAAATCCTTTTTTTTTAATATGTAGGTATTTTTAATGAGTAGGAACGATTCTCTTGGAAGGACAACTTACAATTTGATTTATATTTTAAGAACCAATATTGGACATTTAAATATACTTCAATTAAATTCTGAATTTGAGTTTTTAAACATTCAGTTCTATCGACTAGGTTTTGAAATCAATAAATACTACTTCGAGTGCTAAATTTAAAATCTTGTAGTGTTTAATGTCAATTATTGACTTATTTGATAAAGAACTAAATTTCATGAAAATAATTTGTTATATGTTTTCAATTTTTTTCCATCACTTTGATGATAAACATAGATTTTTTGTCTTTTAAGTCTTGTTCCATCCAAAAAGTATCTATCAGTTTTTTTCCATTAATAGTTTTATAAATTTTACTTTTATTTTAGTATAATAAAATTAATATTCTTCATTTAAGCTGTTATTATTTTGAAAATATAACGTTCAATCTATTGAATAATTCATGAGATTTTTAATAAATTGTAAGAGATATTTCAACATATTTTAAAATTGTCATAAAAGTAAAATAATTTTTCTTTTATGACAATTTTCTTTGTTTTTTTTTCATTTCCGAATAGTATTAGCCTTTATTGATGTCATCATGCTTCTTCTAACATTTAAAAAACATGATATAATATGGATTCAGGTTTATAATTATAAGTGTGCAAAGAACCAAAAACTCACTATGTTTGTGCTGTGTATTTGAGGTAGCAGAGGGTGTACCGATAGAAAATAGGGGGAAAGCAAAAAAAGAAATTGTTTTTACTTCCTTGAATATGCTAATTATTCGTATGCTATACTGTGCAATGATCTTTCAGAAGGGAGTGTGTAAAAGAACCAAATAAAAAAAGCATTTTGTGGTTTCATTAATTCAAGGACACTAATTGTTTGTTTTAAAATGTACAAAATGAGTTTGATTATTGTCTGAACATGCTGTGTCAGCAAAGAGGCATATAACACTTATAGAGGATGTGTAAACTTGAAGAATACGTAATTCTTTTTATCTTTCCTGCGTATATGTGCAATATTTTTGAAAATGTAGCCTTTTCAAAATCAATGCTGACCCTGTATAATACATCTGATTGCAGAAAATACATTGGAATTTTATTTTACAGCATTTGTTATTTTTTGTGTAGAATGTTTCTTTCTTTTTATATCTCTTAAGAAGTTCATAACATTTTTAAAATACTATTTTTGGGGTTGTTCAATTTGAAATGGATTTTTCAAAATGCATTCTGCGTTATACTAATACAATTTATCGAATAATATCATTAAATTAACGGAGAATGTTGATTTAAGCAACTCACACGATTAAAAATACTTTTTTCCAAACCATATTATGAGTTAAAGAAAAGTAATGTATAGTACTATATTAAGCAATCCATAACGCTCTGAAAATATTTCTTGTTACCTTATTTTTGTCTTTTAATAATTAATAATGGAAGTTACTGAAATAGGTTTCACAATGAGTATATGAGCAAATTTTATTATTTTGAATATTTGCTTCAACATAAATGTTTTATTGAACTAATCTCTTCCATTATTTTAGATTCGATTGACAATCTTTAAAATTTTTTATGTCATTTATGATTTTCTTTTGCGATTTGTGCTAATGATTTTAAGTGACATTCAAATTCAAATTTCTCCTTTTAATCTTTTTCTCAGAGAAAATAAAGCAAAAGAATTTTCAGTTGCTGATGGTACCATTTATAATTTTGTATAAATGTTGTTACTTATATCTCCTGTCTTTTCAACATGGGTCGTTAAATAGATATAAGATATTAAATAAAGTGATATGAGTATCTAATAATTTTCACAATGTTTTTTTCTATAATGTGTATAAATTAATGTGTAATGTTCGTACTGAAATTATTGGAACAAAATATTCTTATATTTCCAATGGGTTTTCCACGATCAAAATCCTCTTCCATTCCATTAACAGGAGCAATACGCCTTCATATATGAAGCTTTGGTTGAAGCCATTCAATTTGAGGATACTTCCATACCTCTGCAGAATATTTGCCTGTACCTGAAAGAATTAAAGCACATGAATACCTTGGACAGAAGAGCACTGATACTCAAACAGTACAATGTAAGTACACTTGATTGGTCTCAGAAAAATATTTTGAAAAAGATTCACTTTAGTGTGGTCTGTCGTTCTTTGGTACAATTTTTGCACATATAATGTCTTTACTATCAAACAGATAACTATGACTTACAATCAATTCCTAAGAGCTACAAACATTTATAATCAAGATGAGAGTTGAGCTTATGAAATTAATTTTTCCCCGAATGTTTTTTGCAACAAGAATTAATATCTTAATGCTTCATGAAGAAAATAATTTACTTTTTTTATAAATAAATTGTAATAAAGAATTTAATATAAGGAATCTAATTAGACGTAACAATTTAATTTATCGTAAAGTTATTAAATAAATAAATAAAATTTATTTTGGTTAATAAATAGCACAGGATAGTTTCAAAGAATCTGTTATATACATTTGTAATCAATAACAGAATTTCTCTAAAGTTAAAATTGTGATTTCGGTTAAGAATTATTAAATTATACTCGGAAATATGAAATTGAGTGGGACTTTAAGAAACAGCCTTGTCGAAAAAAAGAAGCCTGTTTTTCCAGTGGATTTTATTTAGTATGTTGTGATCCAAAATGTCTTGTTATACTGGCTGAAAGTCTATTTTCTCCTAAATTCGTAATGACATAACCTGTTGTTAAGTAACCCAGATAGCGTCTTTCAGAGTGTCATTTGAAAATATCATTCCTTCATAAAAATTTGATGTTTTTGAAATAATATATACTAGGAGAAGCTTTCATACGGATGAACTTCCACGATCTTTTCTATTTTAGATCTGTCCGATACTGTCTGCACGTCATGTACTGTATATAACAATGTTCCATATATAGCAGGATCTCCTGATCTATTTTGATATGTCATTTCATTTTTAAGCAAACATTTCAGCTCTTCTCTAAATTTGTTCCAATTCTGAAAAACATCATTCAAAATAAATTATATAGAAATTTTACTGTATTCATTTTAAATCATTGTTTGCAAGGAAATCAGATTCATTTAGTTTATTCGCAGTTAAAACAAACTCAAGAAGCAACTTGTAAATATGTAAAAAATTAGTTACAACTCGAATGCGTCAATGATGTTACACTTAAGCTTTGTTGTAATGTTTCGGCTCTTTTATTCCAAATAAAAGATGTTTTTTTTCAACTACTTAATCAACAAAAACGTTAGCTTTTGTTCGAATTGATTTAATGAACAAAACTAATTATTAAGCAAGAAATTAACTTAATAATTTGACTAATTTCCATGCAAGAACAGACATTACTGGTAGATTGATTTGAAAACAAAAATTATTTGGTTTGCGATAGCAAGTAATATACATTCCGAACCGTCGAAATCGAATTTCATTTTATTTTACAAGATTGTTAAGATTACCAATCAGGCAGTTGTATTTATATTTCTGTACTCACATCTGGGAATATCAAGTCAAGATCACACATTAGCATTCTGGCATTCAGTTCAATTATTCGAAGGTTTGAAAAATGGATATGTAACCAAACTATATCATTGGGATGAGTTTCTGGTGGGTTTTTTTTAAGCTTCCACCCTTTTGATGCATGGATATAAATCACTATTTATCAATGATTATCTTGGAATTCACTAAACTGTGTAATTCAAAAATAATTTGCATCATACCAGAGCCGCAAAATTTATATATGTGGAGTCACAGTAGGGTGTATCGCATTTAATAGTTTGGGTATAGAATATCATAAATTCACATTTGGTAAATTGAATGACAACTTATTTGATTACAGATAATTTTTTGCAACCACTGCTTATCAACTAATATTACCTTTCACTAAACTATAAATCAATATCGTAAACTTCTTCGTAAAATAATAAGCTGAAGTTACTAGTTAAAATTCTAATTCACGCTCTAATTAAATGGAGTTCTGAATTTATATGATTCATCGGTCAATTTATTCATTTATTTTAATAATAATAATGGATTTTCTAGTTTACGATTTATACCCATGAAGTACATCTGTTATATATACTCATATTTGGTTCACCCATGATTGATGGCAGAACAGTGCATTTCAGAATAACAGATACCAAGTTCGATTCGAACATAAGTTTGTTACATTTAGGCTTTTCATGTAACTCGTTTGGAGTAAGAACTTAACGAGGTATTTTATGGTCTTTTCTATTGCAACATTAAATATTTCTTAATTTTCTCCTTGAAAAGTAAGAAGTATTTACATGTTGTAATATGCATATTTACGTGATAACGAATAACATGTTATAATGAATATTAATTTTGTTGATTATTCATTATAAAGATAGATAAAGAAGAAAAATATGATATAATGAATATAATGTTATAATGAATAACATATTATTATTATGAATAATTTTTACATATTATAATGTATTCCTCAAAGGAGACAAACGCGAGCTGAATACTCAAATAGTGTTGTAACAACTTTCAACTGTCCATTACGTGATATCAAAATACAATTTTAAAATATTTTTCATTTTTTTTACCGCAGAAACTGAATCGAACTCAGAAGAAAATGGATGTCAGCCAATGTTCAGTGGCTTTATCAGAAAGTAACATCTTCAAAAACAGAGACCCCCTCACCGTGCCCAGTAAGTAAAATAAGTCAAAACAAAAGTAGTCGTACTCCATTTTAATATTTTTTCGATAATTTTTTGTCTTTTTAAAATGAACGTGCTTATCTTATTTCTATTACATTTATTCTGAACTATTTATTGATAGGTCTTTTTCTAAATTTTATGAATAGCACAAAAATACTTTTTCATGAATTATAATTATCTAATAAAGAATAAGCTTATTTTTATTTATGAATAATATATAATGAATTATTTTGAAATATGTTTAGTTATTTCGTTATTCGAAATCTGTTCTGTTTAGTTATCATTCAGTGATTTTTAAATACAGGAAATACGAAAATTGTAAAAAATCAGAGTTTTAAAATTAATTAAATTTTTTTTAATCATTTTAAAAATAAAATAATATTTATTTCGTTCACTTTTTGAAAAATGAACGAAATAAATACTATTTTATTTTAGCAGTTTATTTGTGCAATTATTTGAGCATTTTATCATTTTTAAACTAAATTCTGTTATATTTTGCATTTTATATTCGTTCTTCCATAAAAAATAAACCACATCTTACCATTTTAATCACCTTCTTACTTAAACTATATCGACCTTTTCTCCTTCTTTCTATTTTTTTTTTTTTTTTTTTTTTTTTAAATCTAAGTTCAACTAATTTATGCCAAAAAAAGAAAAATTCCTATTTTAGAAAAAAAA
>JAPDSC010067096.1:0-16658 GCA_026290005.1 Latrodectus geometricus
ATATATATATATATATATATATCATTCTTGTAAACTAAAATTTCCGAAGAAAATTTCTTCGTGCATTTATTTATGCTTTGTAGAAACACATATTGATGAGTAAAAATTGTAAGACTAATAGATGCTAATAATATTCATTAAGTATAATTTCTTAAATTACCTTCATTTATCATCATTTGAGATCACTTTACTAAAACGTGGCGTCATTATAACATTTTCCATTATTAGTCTACATCTAACGCAGAAAATAAATTTGCAAATGGAAAATCTATTTTCCGCATTGGATTGAGAATTAACTGAGCTCATTTTTATAACAGTCTCTGTTTTACTTCTTAATCAGCTTACGAAATGTTTAGATTACCCATTTTTAGTAAAATAATTTAATGATTCATTATAGATATCTTTATTTTACTGTAATTATGAAACAAATAGAACTGCAATTGATTTTGTGTCCTATGTATATCGAAAATATATGAAATTGTTTTTATTAGAAATTGATAGTAACGTTTTTAAGATTTCTAGAAGACTTATCAGTATATAACTATTATAACAGTTTTCAGTAAAAATTAAACGCATTTGACAACTTAAACTTCAGCACAAATGATACTTAAATTTGAAAACAAAAAAGCATCATATATTTTTTTAATCTCTAATTAATTTGAATATAAACTACTTGAAATCAAATAAAAATATGACTAAATTAATTCATTTATGGTTATTTCTTTTATTTATACTAGAAATTAAAAATAATGATGGGCAATTAACAATTTAAATTGCAATTAACAAATTAGCCACATTTTATATACTGACATAAAATTAATTAAATAAATTTTGATAAATAAAATTAATGCTTTATTTATATATACTTCAATATTATTTGAGAGTGCTGTAGTTATTAGAAATACTTCAATTTCATTTATTTATCTATGTGTTTTATCATAATTCTTTTGATAAGGACATTAATTTAACACTATAACTATGTATTGTCATATGCACTTGTTATTAATATATACTGTTAATAACTGTTATAAGTATTAAGCAACTAATAACTCATACTTTATTAACATTTTTATTTTATAAGTCAGGATTACAATGTTTGAGGTAAAATTTAAAACTTAAAATTTATGACATATTGAGAAAGCAATAGAAGAAATGGAATTCTTCATTACGGTTCTATCTCAAAATCTGAAAAAAATATCGAACGTTTATAACTTATTCGTACCTGTGAAAAATAAATTATTCATGATGAAAGCCTTATAAATTCTATAACCGACTATATGTTTTCTTCAATGTTCAGAGACTCGTTTCATTTCTTAAATGTATGATGTTCTCACAGAGAAAGACAAGTGCTGCGAAATCATTTTCTTTTAGGTGCCATTTATAGTACGAGATCAATTTTGGCATTAAGTTCAAAAATACTAGTCCACTTCTCATTTTGTCTGAAGGAAATTTGACAGAATAAAAAAAGCGGGAGCTTGAGGACTTCCAAAGAAAGTTTAATATTTTATCATCTTATAATCCCAGAAGGAAGAATTGCTTTCACATGCTAAGAATAATGTCTTGAGAGCTGTGCGAAGTTAGAAACAATATTTCATGGAGTGTCTACCTTATTCTGTGGGTTAATGGATTGCAAAGGAACGACCATAAATTTTCTACAAATACACTATGGCATCAGGGGGGAAATTTGCGCCTCTGCTTATTATGGCAATGTTAATTGTAATGTGCTACCTTTCAAAACTAGACAGTTTTTTCCAATCCTGTTGTAAATTTAAATTTTACCTTGTTTCGATTTTTAGTGGGATATTTTACAAAATAAAATAATTTACACATCAAATTCTGGAATATTATTTTCCATTTAAAAGCTGACATTAGGTCTATTGTTTTCTTCAGTTTTTTTTTTTTATAATGTAAGTTTCAGAAGAGAGACTACTTTATACAATTTTGTTCACAACATGCCAAAGAAAAGACATTTAAAGATTACATGTTAAATTATTATAATCTCTAACAATTTCTGATAAAAATTATTCTTTGTTGAGGGAAAAATGTTTTCTTTAAATTTTAATAAGAGTGATTACTTTATGATCATATTTATGTGTAAATAATGAGCATAAAATGAAAAACTACTACAAATTAATAATTTAGCTTAGAGAATGGTTTCATTTTGAATATCGGTTCATTAAAATGGAAATATTTTATGCATTTTCGTGCTTAGAAATTGTAAAACCATTGAAGATGGTGTACTTTGAGATAGTTTTAATTTTTATAATTCCATGTTTGTTAGAAATTCTGTATCCAGAAATTACTAAATTTTTAAAAGAGATGCAAGAATTGCGAATGCAAGCTATATCTTTCGATAATTATTAGGTATCTAATAATTATAGAAGGATACAGCTTTTAAATACCTGGGGTACGTAGTCTAATGGTATGTTTAATTTATATTACTCAATAGCTTAGAGATAAAAATAACATTTTAAAATTGATAAAAGGCTTGATTTGAAGAATAAGATCACATTTACAATTATATGTAATTTTATTGCAATATTATGTGAGAATATTGAGAATTCTCAAGAAATGTCTTTTATCGCGTTGGTGGTAAGTGAAATACATTTTATTGAATATTATAAGCAAAAAGCATGTATAAACAGTCTAATTTTAACATAAATTTCCATTAGAAACAGTTTTATAAATGCTTATTTTAGCGCATTTTTTTAGAAATTGATTCTTTTGCAGAAATCAGCTTGCAATAAAATTAACATCATTATGGTTGAGACTAGCTTCAGGCAGTCATATAACTCAATTTTATTTTTATGAATTATTCTTAGAAATGTTCAGCATAATAGGAAATTAAGTGATAACTATACTTAATAAATAATCTCACAAACATTTTTTATTTGTAAGCGGTATACATTAGGTTATTTAAAAGAATTATTTTTGACAACATATTTTTTAGACACCGAAATTTCAAGATATATTCTCCATAGTCAGTTCAGTGATAAAAACGTAATATTGGAGATTCTTTACATTTTAAATGTTAAAATTTGCAGAAAAATAAGTGTGACATTGATTAAAATTTAAAAAAAGATGATTTTAAAAGATAAAGACTATTCAATAAATAACAAATTCAGAAGCCTGAAAACATTTCTATTTTAAATCGATGGAAGTATTTCATATTTTTGTTGTTAAATGTTTTAGGGTAAACAAAATGACCATAAATATTGGTATTTTCTTGACTACTAATATTTTGACGGTTATTTTATTTATTATTTATGTAATGAAAAGTTCCAATATTTTCTATTTAGATTATTTGAATACATTCTTTATATTTTTCTCTTCCGTATATCGAAAATTTTAGTTCATTACATAAGTAGTAAGGTAAATCTAGAAAAATAAAGACGCTAAGTAGCTACATCGATTTTTTTCACTAAACATTGTGACAAATTAGGATGGATCAAATAAATAAATTAACCCTCTGACATTACAAACAACGTTGATAAACTTCTCATCAATCAACTTTTTTTATTCGATCAGAGTTTGTAAATAGAGGAATTGATTTTATGTATTTATGTGTTCTTTACTGATGCGATGGCATAAGAGTGACAAAAAGCAAATTATTATTAACTATGTATATGTTAAATATTATTATAACTATTATTAACTATATATATATATATATATATATATATATATATATATGTGTACATATAAAACTGATTTTTAAATGTTTAATGAATAAAAAGAATTCAGTTTTACAATAATACTCACAAATTCTTAAATTTATTGCAGCAGTATTGAGCATATGTTTATTAAAAATACAAATAAAATAAAGAACAATAATGAACACTCCATGATTTATCAAAGATATATGAAAGTTCCCAAAATTAATTGCCTAAAAAATCTTTATCAAGTTAAGTATTGTAAAATACTAAATTTCATTTCCTTTTGTGAATTAATTAGAAGTTTGATTTTTCAATATAATCGAACAAAAGATACCTACTAATTTAGAAAAAGCTAGAATGTTTGTAAAAATTTTAATTTGAAAATATATTTTTAAATGTCACAGTCTAGAACTGTATAATTTTATGATGTTTTATAAAAAAAAAATAATTTAAATTTATTTCTTACTTTTATTTCATTTTATTAGTTAATGAAATCCATAATTAAATATATGTGCTTTTAATCATATAACACATTTAAAAATGAACTTATTTTACAAATATACATAAATTTCTCTTACTGATGTTTTAATTCTTTTTAAAATGTTATTATAAATTAATATGATCATGCAAGATACTGATTTCTGTTTAAAATTTAAATTAATGTACTAAAGTCAGTATAATATATTTAGCATTGCCATTTTTTTAAGTTTTAATGTAATATTTAAATACATTTATAAAACTCATATACACAATACGTTATTTAAAGCAAATTGTGAATTTTTATATTCTTTAAAAGTCATCAAGGGTTATATGTACGTGTATTCTAATCAAACACTCAAGCAAAAGTAACAAAAGTAAAAGTAAGGAAACTATATTACGCATACTGTTTCAATAAGTTCATTATAAATTTTTTAATAATTTGACGACACAGATGCTGAAAATGTAAATTTTCTCTTTCAAAATATATAAATTTTCTGCTTTTTTGAGATTTTTTATATCGACATCGGATCTAGTCTTTCATTCAATGTTTCAAAGTTGCGACGATTATCTCAATGTCGCGTGTTTGTATGGGTTTGAACTTTAAATAGTGAATCTCTGTATAGTAAGCCTGTATGCGCAAAAATAATCTTTAAATCTTAATCAACTTCCAAACAAGAGATATCTTTAAATTTTAACATTACATATACTGATATTTCAAAAAATTCTAAATGTGTTAACTTGTATAAATATTATGAACCATATTACTCAATATAACTATAGAAATACCTAATTATATTTCTCAACATTGATTGTATCGTTTATATCATACTAAATTTTCATACCATATTTTATAATGTTATTGAGAATTTCTGAATGTTATCTGGAAATGGAAATGCAACATATGGGTATTACAAAGCAGCATTTTAAAAATTTAATTAAAATTTGTTTTAAAATTTACCTTGTACATTAATATTGTGATGTAATTTTAATGTATTTTAATAAATAATTTTTTTTTTCAAAATGTTTTAATGCTTGTATTGGCAGCAAGTAAAATTAAAAAAAAATGCTTTAAGAATCATGTTACCAGAATCTATAAATAAACGGGAAACAGTTACAGTAAAACATTTTACTCTACATTTTCTTTTAAAATATGATATTAAAGCATGTTACCTAAATCGAAATTTCTTTTTCCACGAGTTTGAGAAATTATTTCTCTAGAGAATGAGGGAAAAAAAGTTATTTAAATTCATTTTCCCTTTCCCTTTAGGCCTAGCAACGTTTTAATAAGATAAACTCTATTCACACTGATAATAGAAAAAAAAAGTCTTCCGAATATTTCATTTTATACGTAAATGGATGCAGATGTTGTTGAAAGGATTTTAAGATTCTAGGGCTCTATTAACTTTACGGCGAAATTCGTCACTAAAATGTTGGCTCTAAATTTGCTTAGATTGAATTTCCGCCTCACATTAAAATTTTCCCATCTGATTTTACTTACTGCATTATCATGAAACGCTCTTTATAAGCAAAACGTATTTTACACTTCTTCAATTGTAATGGCATTTTTTTATCTACATTTATGCATTTCATTTACTCAAATGCTTGTATGGATAAAATATTTCAGGAGTCTTAAAGTTTAAGTATATAAGGTTTCCAATATGAACATTTCTTTTATAAACATTTCTTTTATAAAGTATTAATTAACTTGGATCTCATTTATAAAGTTCACATTAATTGAAGTGAGAAACTCAAAATAAACATTTAGGCCAATCTTTATCCCTTATGATTAGCAATCATTACTTCATTTTTCAATTTATTTAAATTCATAATGCATTCATATGTTATCTCATCAAAATTTTTGTATTATAAAACCTCAGGGAATCTCTTCTATACAATATATAATCTAAAACAAACATTAGATAGAACTTTCAGACAGAAACAAGTATGGTATCTTTCCAATATCTAAGTAGTTAGTTGAATGCTCAAATCATTTCCTTTGACCATATATAGTAGAATAGTAAATTAGTTACTACAAAATATTACATATTAATTCTCTGAAAAATTAATTTAGATGAGAAAAATTTAAAATGAATTCCGCTATATATAAGAATATAATAAGATCTATTTCAAAGATTTCGGCTGAATTGAACACTACCTAAAAGATCCAGCCCATTGCTTGAGAAAAAGCATCCATTGACTGAAAAATCATTATCATAACCTTGGGAAATTTTTCTTCAATCTGCTTACATAAGAAATCCTGATGCTAAGCGAACTCTTTAGTCAATTGGTTGGCAGTTCTTTATTTTTTAGAAACTGTAATTGGCTCAGAATTTCTTCCTTCAATCTTTCTGGTCTTCATATTTTTTTTTAAATCTATAACTTATTTTTTAATTCTATGAATGCACTGTGCAGAAATTTGATACCATACTTATAGATATGAATTTGAGAAAAATATGACGTTTGTATGAAAAGGAATTTAAAATTTGTGACTTTTCAAACACTGTTATTGCAGCCGGAGTCCAACAATGTGGTCTGTTATTAAATGTATGAGATGTCATAAAAGTCCAAGATGCATATAAGTTTTCTAAAATACTCCTATTTTTATGAAAATATTAAAAATACTGGTAGTTAAGAATAAATTTTAATCATATTTACATATATACACTCAGGAATACTGAAAATAGAGCATCAATGGAGAATGAGATTGAAAGGAATTTTAATACACCTAATAATATAGATGTGTGGTTCACTTAGAATTAAAATAAAAACAATAAAACAAATACAGTGTGTACAATTAGAAAATAGAGTAATCTCAGTAATAAGTCAGATTGCCTCCTAATGCCATTCTTGCCACCACAAGCAAATCATCGAGTTGATTGGACACGTGATGTTCGTTTCCGACAGCCCACAAATCTTGAATAGCCACATTCGATTCATATACAGAGTGTTACGCCAGTATCTGGTGTTTCAGCTGGTCCCAACATGTTCTATCGGAAAGAAGTTTGGGGAGCAGCCCAGTCATAAAAGAGTCTAAACATGACTTAGGAAGTTTTGAGCAACTTGCGATGCATTTTGATCCGCATTATCTTGCAGGAAATTTATAAAATTAGCTCTGGAGAACCATTTAAGAAATGATCCATGTGAGGTCGTGAATGTCATCAACATAACACTGGCCCGTTAAGATTCCATGTACCACAACTATTCTGGACGGAATATCATAAGTTTTGCCCCCCCCCCCCCGAACCTTACAATAACAATGTGAGCAATGTATCGAGTGACAATATAAGTGTAAGTGCACTGTGCAACAAACCGCCTCTAGACTCATGTAAGGTTATCATCTGTCCCCAAATGGAACCGATATTAATAACTAAACACCTCGTTTTGTCAATCTTTGGCATTCTACATCGTTCTGTCTTCGTAGCACTGTAGGCGGAATCGCCGATGCTTCTGCGTTAAAGACAATACGCGAAACGGTTGCTTGGATCTCAGATAAACAAATCTGAGATCGAAGTGCCCGTTTCGTGGCACCGCAAGACTTTCGAAAAGGTTTGTGGTACAATTGCCATCCTTACATCAGTGTGCATCATGAAACGAAGCACTACTTGATCCTTCGATCCTCTCGCCTCGTTGTTTCCTGGTAGTCACAGACCAAGTACCATCACGTGTCTACTGCTGCCAAAACGTTCTGATAATATATTCCGAAACATCACCAGATAAAACTAGCCTGCTGTTTTAAGGCCGATGCTGAGTGTCCTTTTACACTGGCTTAACTATGCTAAATGTCTTCTCACACGTCTCCCTAGCATCCTTCGCTTTCTTATGTCCTCCTACCATCAGTATGTGATCGTCATGTTTCTGAATCTTCCATTCTGTGCCTGTTTATACACAGCCAAATTCCTAATTGTAACAGCATGTGGTTATGACTAATGAGACTAAACTTGAATCATTTCCATATTGCATCTCATTTTATTTTTTTGTAAATATTCATGGTTGTACTTTCTTTTCTTATTGGTGAGCTATTTCCAATGTTCCTGAATATATATTAAGAATGAAATAAATACACATCTCTACAGCAATTTTGATTAATCAATACGTCTGGTTTAATAATTTCAAATTTGTTTATTAATTTTTCAAAATTGATAGATAAATCTTATTAATACCATATTCTGAAAAACCTTTCGAGACATTATAATTTACTGTCATTCATTTCATGAGTTTTCTTTATATAACTTATATTTTCGTTAATATATTTCTATACATAGGACTTCCTAAAATTGCAAAATATTTGTTTCTGCTGGAAATTTGCGTTTTTAAGCAAGAAAATTCATTATTAGAGCTTAGCTTACATTCTCAGTTTGTTTTTACAACTTCATTTCATAGCATACTTTCTATATAATATTCTTGCTTCATTGAATTCCAGAATATTTTCTTCTAGCAAAATTATAATGAAATTAATAAATCATCTTGACATCATACATAATTTATATAACAAATGGAATATAGAGTAGCACAAACTGCGGAGTAGCACAAACTCACTGCTACTTTTTCATTAGTTTAAATTTAAAATCTTGATTATTGTTGTAACTTCCAATTGATCTTGGTCTTATTTTGTTTTGCTAAAAAAGCCAGGTTTTCGAATGAATACACTAATTTTAATTTTTCAGAACGAATCTCATAATAAATGAACTACTTAAAATTTAAAGAAATTTCAAGAAATACTTCTATTCTATTAAATAACAATTTAACTACATAAACCCAATGAATGAATGTGTAAAAACTGTGCTTTCTGTTTTCGAAGGCATATTTCCAATCAAGAATATTACACTTATTTGTATCATGTTAATTTCCTTTTATTTTTGAGTTTTTAATTACAATATTTGCGGATATAATTTTATAATTGACATATCTTTAAATTAATTGAATTTAAAATAATATCATATTTAATAAATTTAAATCTAATTAATAATTCTAATAAATATTAGAATTATTAATTAGATTCTAATATTTTAATAATATTTTTTTGTTAATTAGATAAATGATACACAAATTATATAATGCTGAAATTGTGTTTCCTTTAATTAAATGCTGCAAAATCATATATATATATATATATATATATAAATGATTAAATTACATTTATATAATGTACCACTATCATGAATATTTTCATGAAAGTAACTTTAAAAAAAAAAGAAAAAAAAAACATTATTTTATTCAATATTTATAAAACAAAGTTGAGTTAATAAATTAATGGTAACATTGTTAATATAAATATTTATTGTTTGCGAATTTGTTAATAAATCCATCTTTAATATAATTCTAAATAACCAAGATATTCATAAATATTGAATTTTGTACTGTAGAAAAAGGAAAGATTTGTGAGACGAGGATAATTAATAACAATTATTTTGTAGGAAAAAATAAATTCTGATATTCTCTTAACAACATATTAAAAACGTTTCCTTTTACCATTTTATAGAATATCCATTCCGCTTATAAATCATACCTCCTTAATCCTTATATGGCAGAATAAACAAGGAGGATAAATACAAAGTATCCATGGATAACATTTTTATTTAATTAATTACGATTCTTTTCGCGAGGAAATTTTACACTTAGCGCTTCAAAAGCGAAAATGGATCATAGAGGCAGCCGAGAAAAGGCAGAGCCAAAATATTTAATTAATTTTTCGCATTACATGCATAAAATGAGGAACAAAAACGTTTAAAATAGGATCGAGATAGCAAATTAGAGCCCCGCAGTAATCTTTGCCAAATTTAGAAACTAGTAAATAAAGTACGCGTCATTTAAAGAAGCGAAAAAAAAACTAGCAGTAATTACCTCTCACATGAAATTACTACATTAACTCTTAACAGAGAGAAACCAATTTTAATCATTTCCCGAAAATGGCTGAACAGCTGAGCTTCATGATGAATAGGGATTCTATCCTAAATACTGCATCCTTTCCTTGCTGGGTTTTATGCGCTTACTTTCGCAATTTCAATTTATAAATCTGATCTGGATGCACGCCAAAAACGATATCTGGGTCGCCTCTTTGGGCTACGGCTATCCTAAAACAGGTGTTTTAAATTTAGGGTCTTGAATTATATCATGTTGAGGAAGATGTTAAATTAGGACTATTAGATTAGGATGTGAAAATAACCGTTGGCGAAATTTTTGAAATGATATAATTTAATTTAGAACTTTCTATATCAGAAATTGATATATTTATTTCTATTATGATATGTGTAACGAAAACAATTACAATGTTTTCCTTCACATTTAATATTAATGATCTTAAAGATGCGCTAAATATCTTTTTCTTATGATTTAATTATTTTAAATAAAAATTTTATAAATTTTACAGTAAATTTAATCACATCCATCTTTAATTTTATTTTCAAACTTTAAGTCTTTTTTTTTTTTTTTTTTTTTTAAATTCCTTAAACAACCCGTATCACTGTGAGCTTTATAGATTTGAAAATAGCTTGGCACGCAATTTAGAAAATTATACTTATTCATTATTAACTGATGCGTTTAATTGTATCATACCATAAATAATTAATAGTTGAGTTCTTTATCCTATTTGAATAAGCATCTCACAACTCCAAAATTTATCAGAGAAAGATTCATTGATGTGATGTATTTCCACTAAATAAGATACAGTTTATTGAACAGAAAAAATGTTCACATGAATTGATAAACTATTAGAATGTACATTTTTAAAAACTACAGCGAAGGATAGGTAATAATGCTTGATTTATCACATTTGGTTTCTTGCCCAATCCATGCAGTCAAATCAAATCTTAACGGGAGCTTGGGGTTGATCTTGTAATGCCTGGACATCTCTTCTGCTACGCATTTTAAGAAATTCTCTCTGCATGTGTTATATTCTGCGCCATGTACAATTTATATCCCAGGATATATTTACCCGGATTTTTTTTTTTTTTTTTTTTTTTTTTTTTTTTTTTTTTTTTTTTTTTTGCCTTTTAGGTCTGCACAATTGCATATTTACAATGATTGAAAACATCTACCTGACTGCTAACTTCTTTCTATAATCTCTCTAACTATATCTGGCGTACTCTCAAACTATAATATCCATTCCAGTTTTCAAAGCCAGTAATAGAGACAAAAATGTTGTCTTTTGTATGTTAACATAATTATTCAACATGCAAAAAATATGTATGATAAAAGAAAAAGAAATTAGTAAATCACTTATTTTGCGGCCCTTAATTCTTTTGTTAAAATGCACAAATATTCTCACCCATTCCGTACTAACATTTTCCTAAATCTTATTAACAGATACCTAAATAGTGGTGTACAAAAATCTTTGTCTTGGATTTGATGTAATGTAAGAAAACGTAAAAAATAAAAATGAGTAAGAAAGTATTTCCATGTTAGTAAAAGGGGGATGGTGTCATAATATTATTTAAAGCCACCAACATTCCTTTAATTTCAGATAATAATTATCTCTTTGAGCGACTTATAAGAATATTTAATGAAAACGGCAGATATAAAAATAGGTCTTTCGAGTTTAGTTAAAAAATCTTTTAGAAAGTTGTTTCTTTATTCAAAATTATTGGAAATTGGAACGAAACTGCCCAACAAGTTAAAATTCAAATTACATGCAAATTCAAAGATTAAATTTCATTTAAAAAGTCTTCTCAAGGACTGAATTGTACAGATTACTAATGAAGTTTCAGTTTATTTAATTATCCTTTATTCTTCCTTTATTAGTTATTTTAACTTTAATATTTTATTGTAAAGTAAATTACTTCTTGTCCTTAATTCTTTACTTCCTATGTATCGCAGTGTCTTTTTGCAAAAATTATGTGCTTTTTTTTTTTTCCTTTATAAAATGATGTAAAATTTAACTGTTTTAAGAATACATCTATCTATATTTGACCTGATTTACGTTAAACTTTCCAAATTACTTAATATTTCAAATAATTTAAAAATACTTTTATCATAATTTCTACTTCAAAAAATTAGTTTTCAAGCATGAATAATAATTAAAATATATTTAAGTATCTTCTTCTAATTACTAACTTATACACTCATTCTAAAATATCTATTGATGTTAAATTCATGAAGGAGCTAAAAACTCCTCTTTAATTTTATTAGCCTTCTTTGTAATTTCAAAATATAATCATTGGAAAATGAAACTAAGTTTTCTTGAAAATAAACAAAGTTTGTTAAACCTATGTGTGATGACTTTTCATAAAAGTTAATAATATATACAAAAAATTAACATTGTCTAGTATTCCTGAAAATTTAAAATTAATGTACCAATTTTCAAATAACTAACGAAACAATGCAGGAATGCTTAAAAAATTTCGTAGCATTAGTATTTTTAAACCATTTGGTTATTTTTTTTCTTTTTATGTAAGGAAATGTCAGAAAATTGAAATTGTTCACGGGGGAAAAACATGTTTAAAGAGACGCTGTTATTCACTAGAAGTATTTGCCCCAATATTTGATCTCTCCCCCTTACAGGTATCATTTTACTTTGAAGAAATATTGCAACATAGGCTTAACTAATATGCGTTAAATTGGTAATTTCATTAAGTCGGAATTCGAACTCACTACCTTCTGATACCAAGAACGATGCCCTCACAGACCAGGCAATCACGGACTCGCGTTTTAAAGGTTAGTCGACTCTTTTTTTTTTTTTTTTTTTTTTTTTTTTTTTTCATTCAGCTTCGAATGTAGTAATGCTTAGAATATTTTTTCTCGAGAATGTATTTTTGAAACAGAACCTGCAGTTTTGAAATCAGGGCAAAATGAATACCTTTTAAAAATTACTTTTGGAAGAGGAGAATGGTTCGCACTGAAGATCATTTTCAGTAAAACTCAAACTTTATAAATGTGATGCATTATTCAAAATATAATGAATGTTTAGTTAGATATTTTTCAGGTCATATATCGGTGTCAGATAATTTTCAAGATATCATGTGTTATTTGAATAGAATTTGTTACAAAAAGATGAATAGAATGTGATTGAATTTATTTTCATGATCAAATTGTCATTTGTTTGATTACAATTATTAAAAATTATTGATATATATTGAGTTTAATTATTTTTAATAATTTGATAAAGGACTCCTCTGTTGTTTCTTTTAGGTATATCTAACTTTTATTGTATGTTTTGAAATACTCTGGTAGCTTAATTTTTATGATTAAATAATCATTTTATTTCAGGCTATATTTAAAATTTTGAATCTATTTAATTATGATTATTGCGTTACATATTGTGTATTATTTTACACCTCTCATTTTGTTTTGATTCTTTATTTAATAATTAAGAATGCATTAATTATTGCTTGATTTTTTTCTACTTTTTAAGTGAATGATCATTGTTTTTCCTTTTGCTCTTCTTTGTGATACTTTTAATTTCTTTGGGTTGCACACACTATGCATGATCAAAAATTTTTAATTTAATATGAATAAATAAGATAACCAACATTGGAAGCACCTGCTTATTACTTTGAAAAACTTAATAAGTATCAAAATGAGATTAATTCAATGGCAACGGGCTAAATTAGTTTATGTCATTTTAAATTTAATTATTATCTTTGTTATTTGAGTCACATTTTGGCTACCTTTTATCAGAAGATAAGCTTTCAAATGAGAGTCAAGATAAATTTTGTTGATATAATTAAAGGTTTTTAATTATAGCTTTCATATTAAGTTTTAATCAAAATTATTATTTTTATTTTAAAGAACATTTTTTTTAATATTTTAAAATAAAATTAATAATTATTTCTTCAAAATAAGTTTACTTATTTTGAAGAAGAATTAGCTTCCAAAAAAGTTTTATTTAATAAGCAGCTTATAAGAATAAAAAAGGAATTTTTAGGACTTTCAAGAGTAATATAAATCTACGTAATATTTTTTACACATGTTACATTTATTTTTCGTTTATATTTAACCATCCATTTTACTTCAATAAATAAATCTTTTTACATGGAATTACATCTTACATCTTAATTAATTAATTAATTTAATTACTCTTTACATCATAATTTTAAGGCAATATATTATGAGATATTATTCGAAATTTTTAATACAAGAGAAATGTAACCATTGAATGCTTGGTAAGAAAATATAAATATGCTGTTTTATTTTTTTTTAAATTTAGAAATATGTATAAATATTTCAACTTCATGAATTGTTAAACTATCAAGCAGATAATAGCATAGAAAATCATGCTACGTTTGCATACATCGAACTATTAAAACAAATACAATAATTAGGAAAAGTTTACTAACTATTTATTGAGCATGGGTGAAGTGACAACATTTTTTTCTTTTGTTTCTTAATCAATGATATAATGTGTTTACACTTCCATTAACGTAAAATACATATTATTCACTTCTCAGTTTACATGACTGTTTCTCAAACATTTTTTGTTATCTATCACGAAAGTTATTATTAAAATTTAGATAAGCGTAATAATAAAATAGTTTTTACGCACAATACGTAAAATAACAGTAAACTTAACTATGAAAGCAGTACTAAAGTAATATTTACAAATATGTTTTTTACAGCAAAATAGATTTCTGTTGTATGTTTTCTATAAAGTCAATAACGAAAATAAAATGTTAGTTTTAAAACAAGTAAAAGTATAAAAAACAACAAAATAAATTTAGAAATGTGCTTAAATTTTTCTAATTACACGTATTCATTTTCGTATCTTGAAGTATATTCCATTCTGATTAAACATTCATTGTGCAAATAGCAGACAAAAAAAAAAGAAAAAAAGAAAAGAAATAACTTATTATCGTTAGTTACTAGTTGTGTAAAATGCAATCAAAAAGGATACACACTATAATCTGTACACAAATACTAAATTATAACCTAAACTTTTCCAATAATCTTCATAGATCTGAAACTTTGGAATGATGGCTGAGTACGTGATGAGAAACATAAGAAGTAACTCTCTCTCACGAGTTAGGAACGTGTTCCTCATAACGGCAGTGACACGTTATTAATCAACGCTCCCTGGAACATGCAAAAGAGGCTTTTGAATGAGAAATATTTGAGAACAAAAGACGTTGCACCATTTTCTTTGGTGGTGCCTTCGTCGCTGAAGACCGAAGAATTCTTTAAAATTAATGGTTTATCTCGTTAACTGGCACTTTGGGAGCTCAATTAAGAAAGGCTTGGACGTTAAAAGAATGACAATTACTTTGCATTTTCATAATTAATGTAAATATCGATTTAACATTGTGGATAATTCAGTTTTGAATTTGTTTGGATTTCTAATTTAAGCGCGTGTGTATGTATGAATCTGAATTCTTTTGTTCTTCCCTCTAAAGACCCGTATGGTCTTAAGGGATTAAAAAGAGTAATTTGAGAATTACAAATTGAGGGTGATTAATTCCCAGAGATTTGAGCGAGGACCCAACAAAAGACAGCATACATTGATAATTTGCTGAATTTAAAAGCTTTTGTAGACTTGTAGACAGTGAATCTGTTGATGCAAAAGGATTTTTAATCGTTCTTTTATCTTATTTAAAAAGTAATTATAGTAAGAGAGGTCTCACCTACATTCGTTATAATTAAACAGATAAGATTAGAAAAAACTAAAAGGTATTTTATTGGTATAAAAATTAAGACTCTTTTTTAATAAAAAAAGAATGACTTAATTTCCTGAAAAGATTTCAGGATTAAATTTTTATCATTTTTTTTATTATGATAATGAATGAATTTTAGAAGATGAATTAATACTTAACTAAAATAATAAACAATCACAATTGTAGGATTACTGATAAAAATTATTTATTGTTCTAAATTTTTCAAAATATTACTGTATTAGGAAATAAATCTTTATTAATTTTATATTTTGAATTTGTATTTTCTACACTAATGGTTCACTTGGAACATTTTCAGAGATAAATCATTGTTTAAAAAAGTACACCATTGATGATATTTGCTATGACATAACATTTTATAGAAATGTGGAGCCTGAGCATATGATGATTGTTATTTGTTATAAATACATTGGAGGAAATAACTTATAAAAACCATCAATGTTTTGATTTTACATATTTACGTATTAGCAAATTCAAATACTAATTTTGCATTTCCTTTCATATATTAAAATAATTTGGATTCTTAATTTTTTTTTAAATATTAATTAAATTTTTTTAAGATTTTAATATTTGTACAATACATAACTTTAAGCCACCTCATAATAAAATTCTCATTTTTTATTGCTGTTTCAAGTATCCGTTTGCTTTCTATTCATATTTGAGTATAGAAAAAAGATATAAATGGAAATTTTTATAATTTTTTTACAGAAATTTCGTTTTATTTTTAAGTAGCTGTATATTAATAATAAAAAAGTGAAGAAATAAATTAAGATTTCCCATAATCTATTGTAACATGTTTCCCAATTAAAGTGATTATTGTAATAAATTTAAAATTTAAACTTTAAAGTGATCATTCTAAAATAATAAAATTATATTTCAGTATATATATATATATATATATATATATATATATATATATATATAT
>JAPDSC010067096.1:16758-27978 GCA_026290005.1 Latrodectus geometricus
ATTATTATTCTTTGGGGTTCATTTAATATTTTTAGAACTTTTAATTGAAAAATGTAATGTCATATATTACAAATATGCACAAATGAAGTAACGCAAAAATGTGTTAGTAAAAAGATACATTTTATAGTATTGGCTGGTGTTTATATGAATATAATTTTTATTAATACATTATAGATAATGTCAACTTTTACTTATTTATTTAAATTTTGAAACTTCAATAAAAAACATTTTAAATTAATTTAAATTTATTAATACAAAGCAAATATTTCTTGATATAAAATAAATAAAAATTCTTTCAAAAAATAAATGACAGATTTTTGGTTACAAATGTAGACTAATAAAGTATAAAATGATATAAATAGTTATATAAATCTAAATAAAATTTTAAATAAGTCTAGTAACATATTACGTTCAGTTAAAAACTTAACTTTGGATTATTTTTATTGTACGCTTATGCAAATCTGAATAAGAGAAAATTTGGTAGAAAAAGTTCCATTTTTTCATTACATCTTTTGCGATATAATTCATATGAAATTCTTCAGAAATTTAAATCTATATGTTGATAGGTATGTACATATTTTCTTTCTTGTTCCAATTTTAGAATCCATATTCTTATGGAATGTATCAAATGATTAAATATGAAAAAATTCTCTATAATTCTTAAATAAAAAATTAATTATTTATACTGTTACCTTTGTTATGTCCATCATATTATTACTTGATTTTCTCTGATTATTTTTCAGTCATATGCATGATTATGATAATTTTGCAACCTGTATTGATTGTGCAGTTTTTCCAGAAAAATATAGCGTTAATTGAAATGTCATATATATATTAAGTTTCAAGTATTAATATTAATTTTGCGATTTTTTTAAAATTTTCATTTAAAAATTATAGTGAAATTATTAATTTTTATAATAGTGTAATTGCACATTATGGAATTAAATAAAAAATGTGATGAACTTATTTTAATGTGTGTAAAGCAATCCCTGAATAACGAGGACGTGTATTACTGAAGCGAAAATGTTTATTCTAATAGAATACAAAAAAAAAAGCATTTTGTATGGAGTTTAATGAAATTCTTCTTCAAAAATTTTTTTAAATTAAAAATCAATTTTTTGTAATAATTGAAAGGAATATTCTTTTTTTTTTTTTTTTTTTTTTTTTTTTTTTAGTTATTAATTGCCATTTAGTAAACATGAACAATAATTTATTTTTCATTGACAGATAAGACTGATTGCAAACTAACGTCTAATATGTATGTGACCACACATTATTCAACTTTAAAAGCAGCTATTAAAAGTAATTAAACTCATTCAGTATTAGAAATAGATTCTCCAGAAATTCAAAACTTCAATCTAAATCTACACAACACAGAAGTATTTTAAATCGCCTGTTCTTACATACTTTAGAATATTTTGGTATTGTTAAGAAAGAGAACTTATTAGATTTATTTTATTAAATTTTCAGAACAATAAAGCATCAGGATATTAAAATACGTTATGTATTTAAAAAAATATCAAGTTAACATACTGAGTCAAGTTTATTCTGTATGTGCCGAATCCCGTTGTAATTCTTAAATGATAAAAAAAAAATTATCCGCATCACATATGTTTAATGCAGCAATAAATATTATTATTCTTTGAATTCAATTACTTAAATATTCTATCTACGTTTTCTAGATTCAGCTATAACTGAAAATGTTTAAAAAATATCATTTATAACAACAATTATCCTACATTGCATTTACACATTTTCTCTCTTTTTGATGTTTTTTTTAGAATACAAATATTTTAGAATAGTTTTATCTCACATATTCTAATTATAGTGAAACAAAATATGATGCTTGATCACTTTTTTTCTTTAAATAAAATGGACAGGAAATAGAAACTAGAGTTATAACTGAATACAAGTTAAAAATTATATTGTTTGTGTATAATTTGTATATTGAAATATTTCTTTTTAAGCAATAGAAATAGTTTCAATTATATTTTAATTGTATCGTAATTTTTTAGTTAAAAAATAGTTATTAGTTGAATCCATGAGAATATAAATATAAATGCATATTCAATGCTGGAAAATTAAATTACAGACGTTGTGACCAAAGCTTAATGCTATTCTTGTGAACATTTATTAACATATTAAATATTACTAACATTGAAAGTATGTAACATAAAATATATATTTTTTTATATTGACACAATTAACAAAAGTTTCAACTATATATTTATAGAGTTTTTGACTACATTATTTAACAGAATTATGTTTTTCGAATAAATTCAGAAAAAAAGTATAAAATACAATGTAGCATTTTTTTTAGTTTTGTTATTTAAAATATTCCTTATAAATATTTTATGTTTATTTTATTCTTTCTGAGTTAAAATATTTAACAAATTTCTGTTTAAGTAAAATAGTCTTTGGACAAAAATCAGAAAGTATTTTGAACCAGAATCAGCAAGAAAATGGACTTTATGCGTGTCTTTGTCATGCCCTATAAAAAATGGTGCACCAATGAAAGAAAATTGCATTAAATGAATGGATATTCGAAAAAAATTGTATTTATATTTTAAAATAAAAAAAAACGAAAATGCTGAGTTTGCAGGCTTAAAATCTCTTTTGTTTATCACGCTCCAAAAACTTGTGTTTTATAAACATCGAAATATATAAAACGAGTTTATTTTTTTTTTCGTCTTTACGAGCTATACACGATCTGATATTTCCTTCAAAACTGAGTTGTTTCTTCTTCAACAACTAGGATAAATCACATATGACACGCAATTCTATAAGCTGTTTCTTTCATTTCAAAATACCACATAGCATTTCTAAAGTCAGTATTTCTTTAACCAAAAATGTAATAAGTTTTCTTTCTTAAAAAGTGTAGTTTTGAAGATTCTGTAACTTTAAATGTCTTGGGTATAACAGTATTAAACATTTTTTAGGGAGACGTCATTTTTCACTTGGTAAGTGTAACTGAATTCTAAAATGTTTTCGAATGATATTTTCCTATTTTTTCCTGCAATGAAATATACGTAATAAGTGTAATTTTAGCATATGTTAAGGCCAATATATTTGCAAAATTTCTTTATAAAATATTTTTTATTTGTCAAAATGATAGCTATCCTGCCACATTAAACTATTTTAAAAATAATAATATTCTACATGCAAATTTAATTTTTTGATAAAAAAAAATAGAGTTTACATTTTCTAACCTTTTGTTAACAGTATTTAACATGGAACTGTATTTTGTTAGATATAAAATAATAATATTTAAATTACGGTATGATAATGAGAATAATAAATATTTCTGAATGTTAAAATAATCTATCATTTCAGATAAATATGAAAACATCCTTTTTATGAATATAAAGGTATAAAAAATAGTATTGTATACCAGTAAAAGTGCTTTATAGCTTTACTGTTATCAAATTATATTATTGATACTGAAAAAATAAGTTTTATTGAAGACTATTTTTCTATGATTTACATTTAAAAATGAAACTAAAAGCTCATATTTGAAATATTTTCTTCAGAAAATTAAAAAAATGTGAATCAAATACTTATTCTAGCTTTGAGTAAAGACTTTTTCCTGTAACTACTTTTCGATTCGGTGATACGAAATATTATATATTTCGTATCACCTTCACTAGGATGCACATCATGTACATTTGGATGTGCGGTGTTACTTAAAGAAGGCAATAATACAAAATACCTTAATAAAAAATTAATGAAATTTCTAAAGTACTTCAGTATTTTATATTACTTAATTTAACTGTTAGTATTGAACCTTAAATCTTATGAATTTATTTTGTTATCTTAATTATTCTGTTACATTGTTTTTGAAAAATAAAAGTATCCTAAATTGTGTATCACTGATTTTCGTCTTAATTCTTCTACAGCATGGAAGGTCAATATTTTAGATGTCAATTATTTTTTTATATTTATTTTAAATTTTGCGCTTTTAAAAATGGATTAAAATATTCTCTATGATAATTTTGCTAATTTAGACTGATTCGCAAAGTTTTAGTTTTATGCTTTTCACTGAATTTGTATACTGTCAGATGCATTATTTTATAAATACTTTTACTTGAATTTGTAATATTCGAATAAGAAATGACGAGTAAATTGATTTTTAAATATTTTTACTTTAGTCTATTTACAATGTTCGAATTATAAACTAATTATAGAAAAAGGTATCTGTTAAAAGTGTATATTTTTATACGGTAAATCGTACGAAACAATAAGACAAAAAATGGATATTTTATTGAATTTGTCTATTTTTTTTATATTTGTATACATAAAATTTGACTTAAAAGTCACTTCAATTAATTCGGTTTTTCAAGACAGTAATCCAAATCTTTAAATGCCTTACATTCAAGACAATGTATAATTTGGCATTAATAAGTTATATACATTATAGGTTTAAATGTAGCTTTTTTAAAAAAAGAAGAAATACACATATATGATTTTTAAATATACCAGAAATGTTATTCGGAAATAAATTCGAAGGCGTTTTACTAAAAAAGAAAAAAAAATTATTATATACATGCAATTTGAATTTCGAAAGTACTTTTTTATTTATTTATATATAATATTAGTTTATTCTGTGTTACATTTTAAAAACAGCATATTTTTAAAATCAGTTAGCCAGTAGGTGCAATATAGATTTCTTTTGAAAATGGTTGATATAAATAAAAAATTTATTTAGTGAATTTTTATCATTTTTTCTATATTATATTGTATTCAACATTTCGAATTTAACTTTTTGTACTTAATAATAAAGTTTTCTTGCATGCCTTAAGAATGCCATTTCAATGAAAAGTAGGAATTCTGTAGAAGTAAATGTGCTGTGCAGAAAGTTTCAGATTATATAGAACTTTTAAATTAAAAAAAGGAATAATGGAAATTATGTTCACATATATATTTCTTGATTCACTTATTCTTAGGTCGTTTATTTCAAGGAAACGTTTTAAGTAAATAAATTAAATTTAGAATGGCAAAAAAATTTATTCCCTAGTAAAATTAGTTCTTAGAACATTATTCAATTAAACATAAGATTAAAAACATTCACTTTATAGAGGCTCTTTCAGAATAAAATTAAAACTTATTCTAAATAGTCTTTTCAAATTCTTTATGTTCTTAATAGTCAATTTTGATTTTTAAAAAAATAACGTGTGAATTACATGGAATTTTTTCTCGGTAGGAATATTAATTGCTGCATATATTTTAATGTCTTCATAATTTATTTTTCATTTAATAAAAAATGAAGTACGAAATATGTTGAAAATATTCTGAAACAAAACAATAATATGAAAATGCAGTTTTGATTGGTCATGTAAGCTTCAGGAAAGAAAAGAGTAACATTATTAGGTTTTCATTTTAAAATATCTTGTAAGTGATTTAGAATAGAAGCTGTATAAAAGATTTTATTAAATGGCATATTAGTAAGGACTAGAAAAAAAGAGTTTTTTGAAAAGAAAAAAAGTTTTCATTTGCATAATTTAAGCAATAACTTTATTATACCAAATAAATTATGGTTCTTAAAAATATTTCCATGTCTTTCTGAAATCAAAGTTTCACAACAGCAAAATGACTAAATGCATTAATGGGTGAATGATTTGTGTATAATTTCTATTCCTGTTGACAGATTCTTAAAATATTAACCTTAGACATTTATAATAATTAATTTATGGGATATTTTATAATAATATAAAAATTAAGAGTATAACCTCCTTTCCAGTATCCATTCACACTGGAGGTATTTATTATCAAAGAAAAAAAAACACTTTTTATTTATATATTTCTGCAAAACAATTTAAAGACTCTCTAATTTGGCTGAACATACTACGTTTTTTTTCCAATTATGATGGATTTTATTTTTAAGAAATAGCTTTATACCAACATAAAAATGTAAAAAAAAAGCAAAATTTTCCCCCAAACCTGCAACATCTTCTAGCCTTTGAAATATTCGTTAGTAATTCTTAAAATTTGATCTCATGTATTAAGCTCTTGTTCTTTATACTGAAACCTTTCAAGGAAAACAACAATAAAAACATTTTAAAACAATAAAAAAAGAACCTCTATAAAGTGCTTTCAAGTTCCACAATGAACATATTATTTTTGCATACATAAAAAAAAGGTCTGCTTGAATGATGATGATGATGACTGTTACTGATGCTGATAAAAGCAGACGGTCCCGAAAAAGAGGTTTCCAGAAAGAAACACTCTTCCAAGTTGATATTGATTTTTGTCTTGTGGTTTTCGACTCAAGGGAGAAGGGAAAATATTGGAGTAATCGGTTTAAAGTTTTAGGACAATTTTGAACTCGAATGTTTTTGCAATATATAGGATTAAATTCGAAATTACCACATTTTTTTAGTTTCTAAAGACTTTCTAAATCTAAATTTTAAAAATGATTTATGATGATTGAAATGTGTTACACTTCAAGTGCAATAAATATTTGTGCAAATGAATTTAATTTTATAATTAAATCTAATTTAATTCCAATGACATCAAGCTTTTTTATTCTTCAAATATCAAAATTAACTCTTTCTAAAAAGTTTATTTACTTATTTTTATTAAAGTAATAAAACATTTATAGTATTCAACACAATATAATTATTTACAATATTTTATATATTTGTTTGTATTGTTATATAGGTATGATAATTTAGATGTTTTAATTATCAGTTAAAAAAGTATTGTAGTTCATATTTGTAAATATAATTTTCCTATTAAAAGTAATAATATAGATGTATAGCTGTTTTTAAATTTTTAGAGTTTTAAGAGTCAAAAAATAGGAAACAAAAAAATCATCATTTTTTTTCATTTTATGTAAAATACATATTACAGTTATCGAATACGTCACAAAAATAGCATTTTTATAAAACCTTCATTACTAACATTTTCATTTCCTTTTTTATTTCCTTCACAAATGAAGTTTATTTTGCTTAACGCTATTGATTTCACTCCACACCCTTAATGCTTGCTGAAAATATAATTAATTCTGTAAAGCATAAATGTTGTACCAAATAATTAAAAATTAATAAACGTATGTAATAATACATTTTATACCAGTCAATATTAATTTATAAAATAATTGTAAATTTTTTTAAGAAAAAAATGTTGTGATATTTGATGAATTCTACTTACAATAATTAAAACTAAATTTTTAAGAGATGCTTGCAAAAGATTTATAAAAACATATATTTTAAGACATATTTTGAAAATGTGCAAAAATTATAAATATTGTAGATACTCTATACATAATCAAAAATAATAAATGCAATGCCATAGGCTAACACGCAATTAGATGCTCATCCATTTATAAGTTTCTCTAGAGCAATATTTAAATTCCATTTAAAAAGTGTTTACTAATTAATTTATCACTTTTTTACATGTTTAATTAATTTTTTTAGAAAATTTCAAAACAGTGAAACCTAAAATTTTCACTTCAAAACAAACATTTGACTTGAACTAAAAAGTACAACTTACCATATTAAAATATTGTTAAAAATATAGGTATAATCTAATATGCAGTTTTGTTTATCAACGCATTTTTAACAATATAAAAAGTAATATGAATATCTTAACATAGAGGGTGTGATATTATTGATAATAATGAAACATTTTATTACAAGAATTATAAATCTAATAAAATATTAAAAAAAAATTAAGATAATATTTTTTTTGTAAATTAAAAAGAATGTTTTCAATGATTATCCTGATGTAATCCAATAATTTTAGTATCAAGCAATTAGAAATGTTTAATTATAAATAATTTATTATCCTATTTTTAAAATACTACATAAAAAAATAAATTTCCATGTAATATTTTGATCTATTTGATTATGATAAAATGTTCAGAATCCCAAATATATAGTTTTAGTTCATAAAAAAATTAATTGTAAGTTAAATACGTTTTAACTCAAACATTGTATATATGATTTGTTAATAATAAATATTTTGTTTTAAACTTGATTAGAACTACTTGAGATATTTCAAATTGTACTAACATGCGTGTTAGCGACAGGCATCAATGTAAATAACTAACAAATGCATTTTAGATGTGTTCAAAAATAGTTTAGAATATAATGGCGTTAATCTATATTTTAAATGAATCAAAAAATTATAAAATAAAGAATTTTTTAATGTTTCCAATATATATTTCATTAAAAATTCCGAGCGATGAAATTTTTCAAAAAACTTAATTCAATGCTCTATAATTAAATTTTTTTGCATTATCTGTTATTTATGCTTATTTTTTAATTATTTTAAAACTCTTTGTTTACTTATAATCTAATAATAACTTCATTAGAATTGACTTTTTAAACTTAAAGTATAAGGATTTTATAAATACACTACTGGCCATTAAAATTGCTACACCAGAAAGAAATGTAGATAACAAAATGATATTTATTGGACAAATATATTATACTAGAAATAACAAGTGATTAAATTTTCAAAAAAATTTGGCAGGATAGATCCTGAGAAATCAGTACCCCAGAACAACCACCTCTGGCAGTAATAGCAGCAGTTATACGCCTGGGCATTGAGTCAAACAGAGATTGGATTGCATGTACAGGTACAGAGACGTGTATCCAATGACACCCCATACCATCACGCCAGGTGATGGTCCAGTACGACGATGGCGAATGCACGCTGCCAGTGTGCGTTCAACACGATGCCGCCAAACACGGATGCGACCATCATGATGCTGAACACAGAACCTGGATTCATCTGAAAAGATGACGTCTCATCATTCGTGCGCCCAGATTCGTCATTGATGACACCATTGAAGGCGCTCTTGTCTATGACGCAGCGTCAAGGGAAGCCGCAGCCATGGTCTCCAAGCTGAGAGTCCATGCTGCTGCAAACGTCGTCGAACTGTTCGTGCAGACATTTGTTTTCTTCCAAACGACCTCTTTCTTGTCTCACGGCTCGTGGTTGCACGATCCATTACGGCCATGCGGATAATATGCCAGTCTTCTCTGCTGTTAGTGATAGGTGGCCGTGTAGATCCCGCATAGCGTTC
Source organism: Latrodectus geometricus (assembly GCA_026290005.1). Taxonomy (NCBI): domain Eukaryota; kingdom Metazoa; phylum Arthropoda; class Arachnida; order Araneae; family Theridiidae; genus Latrodectus; species Latrodectus geometricus. Next base: position 25,790 of record JAPDSC010067096.1, read on the forward strand.
CGGATTACCGTCCTGAACCCATCGATTCCATATATTGCTAACAGTCATTGGATCTCGACCGACGCGAGCAGCAATACTGCGATAAGATATACCGCAATCCCGGTACGCTACATTTCGACCATTATCAAAGTCAGAAACGTGCTGGTACGCATTTCTCCTTCTTACAGGAGACACCACAACAACTTTTCACCAGTCAACAACGTTCAAATGCAATTTGTGTATGAGGAACCGTCTGAACAATTTCCTCATTTAAACACAATGTAGGTGTCGCTACTGGTGCCTGCTTTGTGTGAATGCGCTGAAAAGCTAATCATTCGCATATCACAGCACCTTCTTCCTTTCGTATAAATTTCACGTCTGTAGCATGTCGCCTTCTTGGTGTAGCAATTTTAATGGCCAGTAGTGTATAATTGTTTTTAAGGATATATAGTAGAAGATAAGTTAAAATATTAAAGTTTTTCAAATGTGAATTATTCATCATAAAATGATAAGTATTTTATGTAGAAACTTGATTAAAAAGTAATGGTACTTCATTTTCAATATTTGTTTTCTTTTTTTAAATAAAAAACTTAAGGCTTGAACTAAAATGAGTTTTTTTATTGTTTGACCTAACATCAAGATTTTACTTTCTTCTCATCAACCAATCGGATTTTTTTTAGGTTCATGTTGAATAGGATTATATTCTTCCATTTTGTTTCAAGAAGGTATGATTAATATCAACAAATAGAAAAAAAATATGAGATAATAAATAGGGTTAATCATTAAAAAGGTGGCAATTTAAAATGATTTGTTAACTAGTTATAGAAATTTCAAAAACTGTTCATTTTTAGTATTAGAGAAACATATCAATATTGAACAATAGGAAATATAACACACATTATTGTGATGCATTTTAGAATTTGTTGCGCTAAGTATGTCAAATCAGAGAAAATACAAAATTAAAGCGATGAAACAACTCAATAATTGACATCGAGAGAAACTAATCTAGAATGTCTTATGTATTTCCTAGATGTAATTTTTTACTATTACTGATTTCCCGATATTGAGACATAGGATTCTATCGAAAACTTAATATCATGAATATTGCAACGAATATTATGTAACATTACTTAATCCCCTAATTATTGTTTTCTGATAAAGCTGTTATGCAATATGTTAAACTGTGGAAATAAATTTTATTAAAAACAATTAAATGTGTAAATATTATTTGAGTAATACCTAATTTTATTATCTATTTTTACTTACTTGTAAATATATATGTTTCATTAAACTTTATGGAAAATAATTCAGAACAGTTCATTTTCGAAACATTGTTCTAACACTTTATGAAAAGAATTTTTACACTATGCAAATATACGCATTTTTAGCAAATGTAAATAAGTCATTACTATTTTTTTCTTACTTTATTAATCTAATGATAAAAAAAATATTTTTGAAATTCAATTGCTAATTCAATTAAACCACGAAACAACTTTTTTCATGAAAAGAAAGAAATTTGAATATTTTACTTCAACACTTAAAAAACGAACTCTTTGCTAACTTAACTGTACGTCAAAGACCTCTTAATAATGATTAATTATCCCTACGCATGTTTTCATGCATAATGATTCATCCTATCCTTCTCTCATCAGTCTCCGTATGAATTTTCTCTTGCGTACAACCATTCACCATTTTGTTAGTCAAAAAATTCATTGTAATCATAATGACTATTAAAGCATTAAGAACAAAAACCTTGTATGATGAAAAAAATGATAAAAAAAAGTCAGAAAAATGCTTTAAGTTCCAAATGTTATAAGATAAAGTTTTAGAAAAAAAATAATTTCTTGGGAAGAACAAGAAAAATATCTGCATAAAAGCCGTCCATTTAATTTATTTTAAATTATTTCTTCATAAAATTGTACTGTGGAAAATTTTTTTTTAAAAAAAGATAAGTTACAGGCAAGAAGAAATTAATGATATTTTAATGATTTATATAGCGCTGTATATTCAGTAGCTATAAGCAGTTTTTTTTCAAAAAATCAAATCATTTTTTTTTCATTCAAGTACAACAATAGTTTCAACTTTGTAATTAATATTAAAATATATAGGTCACATTTTTCAGATTTTTTTTGTTTCATTTTGAGTTAGAGATAAGTAATAATGTATATATATATATATATATATATATATATATATATATATATATATAT
>JAPDSC010067096.1:35361-45864 GCA_026290005.1 Latrodectus geometricus
ATATGAATGTGAATTTCCTTAAGCATGATGGGTATTATTTTCATGAAACTGTTGGAGGAGTTCTCATAAATAAGAGGAATAGCAGTTCATATGTATGAATGTGAATTTACTTAAGCATGATGGGTATTATTTCCATAAAGCTGTTGGAGGAGTTCTTATAAATAAGAGGAATAGGAGTTCATATATATGAATGTGGATTTCCTTAAGCATGAAAAAATAAAAATATTTTAGTCTTATTTATAAATTAATAGAAAACAAAACTGTTTTTTTTCCATAGCGACAGATATTGGTTTGAATTTTAAATTTTTCTTCAAAATTTGCTTTACAAAATAGCTTTTAGTCCAATTATATTATTAAATGAATGAGTCATGCCAACCAGTAAGAAAGTTGTAGGTTTCAAGCCTGGTTGAACTTAAGGTTTTGTATGATAACGGCTGAATCATATAAAATATCAACAAATCTGATAACTGGTTTGCCATGAGAATGATTTGTCCTAATTGATCCTAATGTTTAAACTACGAGGACAAAGTATGGATTCAGTCTTTTGCTTTATAAGGCACTTCACATGTAATGATGAAATCGAAGGAATTTAGCATAATATTTACCGTTTTTCTGCGACATAACAATATCAGTGTCTAGTGAAGACCATAACTAGCTGATTAAATAAAAAAATCTAAATATAGTTTTAGAAACATAAGAGCTTAACTAGTTGTGATTAAACTGTAATACCAGTTGTATTAAACAGTAATTATGATAACTAAATAACATTTTGTAGTGATTCATGATTATTAATAAAATTTAAATAAATTATATAAATTTACGCTTCAATGTACGGTTAAAAATTAGAAAAAAAATTATACTTGGCCCATATAGGTATGTAGAAGGTAATTATTTTTGATAATTAAAAATGACAACATAAAGTTTTAAAGTAAATTTAACAGAATCATAATTCACAATAGAGTTTATAATTCAAATGTAAAATAAAAATAACGTAATAAATAATTTAAAACCTCTTTCATGGACTTTACGTACGCATTTACTCATTATCAGTAAAGTTATTTGAAGGCATGCAAAAAATGCCACCCACACGAAATTAGTGGCATCATATTAAAAAATAATTAAATATAATTAATAATTCTTAAGCGTTTATCATTACAGCAACTGATTTGAAAATTTATTTTCAATAGACTATTTCAGTTTATTACTTCACTTGACTGAATTAATAAAATTGCAATTGACTAAATAAATAATTATTATTTTTTCTAATGTACAATGTTTTAGTAATTAATTGCGAGAATATGTTAATGTTATATTTTAATTAATGCAGGTAAATATTTTAGAAATTTTTTCAATATTGAAATTTTTTTTCTTTGACTATCTTAATTCTTCATTAAGTAAACACATTTACATTAGTGAGAATAAAATTTATTAATATAGAAAAAATAGTTAAATCAATTTAATGCACAAACACAAACAATTTTTGATTCTACATTTTATTCATATATGTTGAATGACCTTTTACATTTAGTCCTTTTTTACCCATCATTTTCTAAGTATTACGCATTATAGTATTCACTCTCTTTAAAAATCTTCTGAATAAAATTTCACTTAGTAGAATAAAGGAAATTTCACCTTTTTAGCCCAACGATTTTCCAATATATTTTCTCGCTCTCTTTTTCATTTTTCGCAGGACACTCACGATAAAGAGAAAGAAAACTCATCTTGGTTTGAAAAGGCTTAGTAGAGGAAGAAAAAACGTAAAAGTTCTATATACTGCAGATAATCTTAAAGTATTGATTTTACTTATTTATCTCTTCGACCGTAAAGGATAACATAGTTTGGTTCCAGTCATTACTGCCATTCCTGGTAACGGCATTTCAAGAGTTTGTTTTTTAGTGCACTTTCCGGAGATTTTGATTTTCTAAAGTGCTCATAAGCTTTCCTTTTCCAACATCATGTTTCCACAGAAATGAATGAGGGTCTATCGGACATCTGTATTTTATTTTTTTTACTATATTGGTTAAATGCATGAAAATACTTTCGCATCTAACTAGTATTTCAGTAATTCTTTTTCTATAAATATGCATTCTAATATGTTTATGTTTTAAGTGAATTAACGCAACATATGGACATTACGTTTTCAAGGAGAACAAAAATTTATATATTAACAGGTAATGTTGTAAACCATGATATATTCCCAATACTTAAATATTGTTATATAATGCATATGTTGATAGCATAAATTCCTTATTTATTAAAGCGTTTTACAGTTTTCACAAAAACTCTTAGTGCATTTAAAGCGCTTTTAATTTTTTCAGTTTTAGGCCTATGAATACTAAAGTCATATTTGGTTTATTTAAAACAGATTTTAATTTTATAATAAAGTTTGAAGGACGCTTTAACTTCCTTCACTTAAAATTCTATTTACAATTTCATATAATTTAAATTTTGAATTACTTGAAATTAAAACTAATTAATTATTCAGTATATTTAGCAAAATTCAGAAAAAAATTATTTCATAAAAGTAAAAAATTCCTTAATGGAGTAAAATATGCTTCTCAAAATAATTAAGAATTTAAATATTTAGAACGAAATATACATTTGTATCATATGAACAGTAAAAGAGTTATTAAAATACACACAATCATAGTCTAAAAAGCTCTTAGATGTGCCTTAAAGTTAATGGGTTTCGAATTCTCATGAATCATCAAAAGACTTAAATTTTGAACCACTCTCATGTTACGAGATCAATTTTGAGTTATAGAAAGAGAGAGAGAGCCGACACCCTCATTTCTACATTAATACTAAATCACAAAAAGGACTTTTGATGTTACCGTTTCATGTGGATACATCGCCAACCCAACTAATTGAGGGAAAAATTGATAACTCTCACTACTCGTGGAATTCATTTTCTTGATCTTACGAGAAAAACGGCATGATGCTATTGAGTCATTCAGGAGCTTCATTAAAATTAGGCATTTACGGTACGCATTTCTCTATCATGAAGGAGAAATGCGTACCAGCCCGTTTCTGACTTTGATAAAGGTCGAATTGTAGCGTACCGGGATTGCGGTTTATCTTATCGCAGTATTGCTGCTCGCGTCGGTCGAGATCCAATGACTGTTAGCAGAATATGGAATCGATGGGTTCAGGACGGTAATACGGAACGCCATGCGGGATCTCAACGGCCACCTATCACTAGCAGCAGAGAAGACAGGCATATTATCCGCATGGCCGTAATGGATCGTGCAATCACGAGCCGTGAGTCAAGAAAGGGGTCGTTTGGAATAAAACAAATGTCTGCACGAACAGTTCGACGACGTTTGCAGCAGCATGGACTATCAGCTCGGAGACCATGGCTGCGGCTTCCCTTGACGCTGCGTCATAGACAAGAGCACCTTCAATGGTGTGATCAACGACGAACATGGGCGCACGAATGATGAGATGTCATCTTTTCAGATGAATCCAGGTTCTGTGTAGAGCATCATGATGGTCGCATCCGTGTTTGTCTGCGTCGTGGTGAACGCACACTGGCAGCGTGCATTCGTCATCGTCATACTGGCCCTTCACCTGGCGTGATGGTATAGAGTGCCATTGGATACACTTCTCGGTAACCTCTTGTTCGCATTGACGGTGCTTTGAACAGTGCACGTTGCATTTTTGGTGTGTTACGACCCGTGGCTCTACCCTTTATTCGAGCCCTGCGAAACTCTACGTTTCAGCAGGATAATGCCCGATCGCATGTTGCCGGTATTGTACGGAACTTCCTTGATACGGAACATGTTCGGCTGTTGCCCTGGCCAGCACGTTCTCCAGATCTTTCACCAATAGAAAATGTCTGGTTGTCGAGTGACTAGCTCGTCACCAAACGCCAGTCACTACGGTTAATGAACTGTGACATCGTGTTGAAGCGGCATGGGCATCTCTAACTGTACATGCAATCCAATCTCTTGTTGACTCAATGCCCAGGCGTATAACTGCTGTTATTACTGCAAGAAGAGGTAGTTCTGGGTATTGATTTCTCAGGATCTATCCAGCCAAACTTTTTGAAAATTTAATCATTTGTTATTTCTTGTATAGTATATTTGTCCAATGAATATCATTTTGTTATCTGCATTTATTCCTGGTGTAGCAATTTTAATGATCAGTAATGTAGAAAAATGCACGTAGAAAGAAATATTTGCATACACAGAAGTGATATTAATGTAAATAACAACTTTTGATGGAATAGTCATAGTGATTCATATATCAATTTTAGTCATATTTAGTTTCCAAACAAGTAAGTAATTTATAACTTGATATTGATTTGGAATACAAATTTGTAATTCATATATTGCTCATACATATTATACAAAGAATTTTAATACATCTCATATTCAATACTATATACTCGTTTTGTTTAATCAATATTTTTACAGAATAGTAATTTTATAAATATAAAACATAAATGAATTCTTATATATTACACGTATATAATTGTTTTTGAATTCCTAGTTTATAAAAAAAAATTAGATTTGAATCTTCGTCATATATTTTTTATTTAATTCATACATTTTATTTTAGATCGCATGTGCCAACTTATTTATAGAATTATATTTATAGCAGACTTTTATTTTAATGTACATTGTTAAATATTATGGTAATAACAAGCAGAATTCACATTTTTATTTAAATATTATCAAAATTTTGCTTAATATAGGAATTCAAATGCATTAACCCTTAGATTTGATACGATATGATTACTTTTTAAATTAATAATATTACATAGTTTGCTATAAATATTAAATGTTTAACCAATTCGGGAAATAATAAAACTTATCTTAATTTTAAAAACAATTTCTGAAACATTTGCTGCAAAATTGTATTTTAATAAACTTAGAAAAAGAGTTTTTATGTATACTATGTATTTTTTAGAAAAGGTATTTAAATTATAAATACTTCATACTAAAATGTTGCCCACATTCATTTAGAAAGCTTTACATTTAACAGTTTTTTATTTATAAGTGTTCAAATAAATTTCTGCTAAAATATTTAAATTGATGTAAAATTACAATTTTAATTTCTAGCATACAGAATTAGGCATTGACAAAATCAAGATAAATTTTTTCTTCAAATAAATTCTTTAAAAGTAAAATCACAAATTTCATTAAAAATTTAAAAATATTTACTCAGCTGAAAGAAATATTATTTATAGGAAAAAATATAGTGCCAGTAATGTTCGTGATTTTGTTTATGATAATAAATATAAAATTATTTAGCTTTTAATCATTTAATTATTTCTAAATTAATTAACTATTTAAATATATATTTTCTAACGCTAGTTACTAGGTGATTAAATCTTCGCTGCAACAAGGCCGGAGCTGCTACATATTTATCGTTACTCGGTGGGCTCACCAAGTCTCAAAAGCGAGTTGCAGACTGTAAAACCATGAAAGTTGTAAAATATTAAGAAACAAGAAGTGATATTTAAGTAAAGTATTTATTAATGAATAATATAAACTAGTTTATATATTCTCAACTTATCAATTGAGTTATTCATAAATCAAAATAGAAATATTTTTATTTAAGAAGTAGATACAAAATAAAACATATATAATATGAATGCTATTTAAACTGAATAATGTAAAATTGTTAACGTATTGGAAATAAAATACCAAGCGATCATACCAAGGAACTTATTTAAGATTATATGTATTAATACATAACTATGAAAGAATCCCTGTAAATGGTTAAATAAAATAGTAGAAAATGAATAACTATATAAAAAAAAAATTTTATCAAAGGATAACTTAATGATTTCAAAATACGACATATAATTTTATTTGAAGTGGTTAATTTTAACATTTTGCAAATGCAGCAAAGATAAATTGATAAAATGTTTGGATATTGACAATTTATTAAATAAATTATGTATCCGTACCCTTTATATTTTCTTAACTGGTATACATTAATATAACATTATCTTTTCTAAACTGATACATTTATTTTAAAGTACTTAAATATTTAATTAAACTGTGTTTTAATGCATTTTCATATTTACTTTCATTAAATTATTCGAAACAATATACAATTAAATACGTTTTTTCCTTAATAATCAGTTCTGTAAAAATATTTTAAGAATATACCACAAACAGTTCAATAAATCTTGATTATTATGTAGATTATTAATTTAATTTTTATTCTGAGTTTAAAAAAAAGTATGGCCATTTGAATATTAAAAACTTTATGAAGAAACTTTGAAGCAATTTAAAAACTTTCTATACCCATACAAAATTAAAAAAGACTTCGAAGATTCATTGTGCATGTTCCTTCATTAACAACTAACAATAAATTTACCGAACATGAAAACGCTCTCCCTGTTGAAAAAACATGTAATTTTTTGAGGAGTACTTCATTGCTGCAGAGACTTTAAGAAACTTCTATTTTTCCGAGAAGCTTTGGCAATCCAAAAATCAATTACTCAACTCAAAACAAGCTCAAAAGAAAAATAAATTTACTAAACTTTAAAGAAAAGAAATACAAAACACATCTGTGTTGGAAGAAATAATCTTATATTTCATTGACAGAATCTCATGGGAAAAGAGATATAAAATTTTTCCAAAAGTGTCCTTTGAGAAAAATAAAAACAGAGCGATAAAAAAAAAAGAATTTTCTGGACAGTAGATAAATTTGGAGATGGGCAATGTCCTTTCCCTCCTTTTTAAGGTACTATCACATACAGCTGCTGATAGGACATCTATCTGCTACCAGAAAAGACCCCTACGACATTCGATTTTGACATAATTTTTATCCCCCCTTGAACATTCAACGTCTCTCTCGTCATCATTGATTGGAGGAGGGTGGGCGAAAGTTTCCGTCCTATCTGGGGCTCGTCAACAGTTTCAAAGGTTCAAGCGTAACCGCGATTGAGGGGTTTTCCTTTCTTATCGAACGTTGTGTTCTACTGTTCGAGGTCCTTCCCATCTCTTCGTCGATTCCATTGAGAACTATTGGGGAAAATGATGCGAAGTAATGAACTGTGAAACTTTCACGATGGTTAACAAGTTTTTTTCTCCCTTTGTTTTTAAGGCTGATTTACTTTTGGAGATTGATCTTTGATTTATTTTATCGGGGAAAATGTGTCTTATTGTTATTTATTTTAAAACAATATGAGAAATGCAGCATCATTCGAGACATTACAAGTATCACTGTATTTTTTTTTTTTTTAAACTTATTTTCTATGCCACAACAATTACAAAATATTTCTAATATCTAATTTTTTTTAATTTATGTAAATGAGAATAATACTACTTTTAATTTTAAATTTGATATAAAAAGTTTCATTTTATTATGTATTCTACATACAATCAAGATATGTGAGACTAATGTTTTTAATTAACATTGCTAATTAATATCATATGAAAGAGCACTAACAATTTTAATTTTTGTTTACAATTCTATAAAGTAAACATTTTCTTTAATTTCTTGAACATGAAATATAAATATTGAGAAGGAAGAACATAATAGTATTTACACATTTTAAACTTAATTAATTGTCATTAATAAATGTTCAAGTATTTAAAATTTAGGGTAATTTTAACACTCACACATACACACACAGGCATACAGATTAATATTCAGTTGCCTAGTTCTATATACTGGTAATAATTTTTGACATCATTCATTATAATACCCTACAAAATAACAGAACTATTTTCAATACATTAATTTTTTAAATTATATTCATTTCAATTTTATAAGCAAACCCCATTTATTATTTAGATATAACCCAAATTTATAATTTATATTTATCCCGCAATAAATCATGTTTTGTAACATGTAAGATACAAATGTAAGAATAATTAAGTTTTATGTTAGAAAATATTTAAATCTCTTTTTTTTCTCTTTAATACTGGTAGTTGTTTTGTCATTCAAATTTAAAGATTGCGTGTGCCAATCCAAGAGAATTATTCTGCATATTATTTCAAATAAACTATTTTAAATATTCCTTCATTATGTTGACTTGTATTTTTTCAAATTAAATTTTTCTGTAATGAAAGACAAAGATTTAAAAAATAAATATTCAGTAAAGTTTAAAATGGCAAAACATTCAATAAATCTTTGAAAAGTTTTAATTAAAAATATATTCATTTGTAAATGAGTGTATTTTGTAACATAAACCTTTATTTGAAGACATTTAATTATTATATTTTTATTTATTAAGAATTTAATTTCTAGTACTCAGTTCATGTCTCTGGAAATTTATGTCCTTTGACTACAAAAGTACAATGAGATACATTTAAAATAAATAAAAAGAGGAAAATATTTTATATGTTCATTTAATGATAAATTATAAATTTTTAAAGCAAGTAGTGTGAATTATTTTCATTATTAATTGTTTCAAAGTATCCATTTCAGATGATTTTTTTTAATCCAAATATGGATATAAAACAATTGGATTGTTTTCTTAAAATACATATTTTAATAGCTTTTATATTTGTATAATAAAGTAGTTAATAATTAATTATAAAATAGAATTTTCAAGCATTAAAAAGTAAATATTTCAATTCAAGGATATTGAATTTTAATTCGGATTTTTGATTAAATTAGTTAATGTATAAAATTTACATAAAGTCGCACATCACAGGAAAACTGCTGTTTCATAAATGAAGCGACAATTGAATTTTGAAAAATTTCAATTATCAAAATTTGAATACAAAGCATGGTTTCTTATTCGTATACAGAACATCAATGCTTTAAATGGTAAGCTATAATATAAAATAAAAATAGAAAAACTATTTATGTTATACCGATTCGTTTTTTTAGTTCTTATCACAAGACCATTTTTACTAAATTCTTTATGATTTTTATTTTTTTAAATTGTTTATAAATAATGATTTAATAAAATATTTAATATGAATTATTTTCTTTTGCTTCAGTAATAGTGCTTTCATGAAAATATTATTTCAAATGAGTATTAAAAAGATAAAACATATAATAAAAAATAGTGAACAGATAGAGTAATAATATTTTGTTGCAAAGGAAAAAAATAATTAAAAAATTTTAACATAATATTTTAATATAAGCATACAATGACTAATATTATGTTTTACATTTTCGGAATTTTTTGTGAAAATGAAAAAAAAATGACCGTATTGTAAAGAATGTGACAAATGAACGCAATTAAAATTATAAATTATAATATTTATAACAAAGCCGAAGGTGTTTGTCAAATAATCTCGTTTGATGATTATTAATTTCATAGAAATCAATTTGTTTTTTTGTTTATTTTTTTAGGTTTATGGATATATTTTCTTTAATTTTTTAAGACAGAATTTCAAACATTTATAGCTATCATCTAATGTTTCATTCTATGAAATAAGAACACTTGGAAATTCTATATCTTAAGAAGAATATTTTGAAGGATTGCAATGTATTATTCTTGTAGCTAGAAAATATTGTTGAAATCAAACATTTCTTGGAACCATTAGTTAAAGAGCATTTGTAAAACTTTATAAACATAATATTAAACTCTTTAAACTGAAATTGTAATTCTGTAAAATGTAATATCTGTTTAAAGTATATTGGAATTAATTTTATAAGAATTTAATTTCAATTAAAATTCTTAATCAATGCTTTAAATATTATTGAACACTATTACAAAATCTCACTTCCAAAGGTTAAAGAATAATTAAATTAAACTTACAAAAACGCATAAAAATAAATAAATTTTTGATTTTGAGAAATATTCTGTATTTTATTAAACAATAAAAGTTGATTAAAATTAGTGACGAAATGATTTTTTTGTGTTTTATTTGTAGAAATTTAATACCACATAAATATAATTATAATTAAAATTCTTACTTATAAAAATTCAATCATGTTTCTTACCTTTACTGAGATTAATTTAAATTCTGTAGTTTTGAAATATTTCCTTATAATTCTCAGAAAAAAACAAAAGTGGCTAGTTATATGTAATCCTTAAATATTAAATGATAGCTTTTTCCAATTTGTGGAATTAATTATTAAGAGTAAAATCATTTCTGCTGTATAATTTATATCTAAATGAATTCAGTAAACAATTAAAATTGAATATTAACTTGCTTTTTTAAAATTTTATTTTGTGAAATACATGAAAAATAAAACATTAAGCTGACCAAAGCATCAAATTGCTTAGTCAGTTTTTTAACAAAAAAAATTATTAAGGCAACTTAAGGATTTACAAAGTTTGATTTTATCATGTTTATAGACCATCGACTTCTTTTTCAATTTTTTAAATTTTCACTGAGTTCAGAAATTAATTGACAATTTAAAACTGAGCTAATTTAAACTTAAAAATTTAGATATGTTTATAACATCCTCAGGAAAGCATGTATCGAATTGTTATATTTCACTAAATTTATTTCAAATTAAAATTCAGTTTTATTGTTATTTGTACCATATATTTTAAGATTTAGAGAAGTATATATGTATATAAATAATATATATATATATATATATATATATATATATATATATATATAT
>JAPDSC010067096.1:45964-71421 GCA_026290005.1 Latrodectus geometricus
ATATATATATATATATATATATAAACAGTACAAGATATTTGAAGTAAACGGCCAATGTAAACTATAAAATCATTCGTCTCTTTAAATGATGAAAGAAATGAAAGAGCAAAAATGTTAGAAAAAGAAGCATGCCAGGGAATTGTTCAAGTAAACGGCAAAATGAAAAATACATTCTTTTTTGCAGTAGATATTTATGATACCATGGTGCATACGGTGATTTTCTTTTTATCCATCGTCGCGAGTGTACTTTTGATATTCCTCTTTGCCGATGGCTGCATACTATAAGAGACGGCACAAAGGAATACCGCATATTTTCCCGATTCGGTGAGGAACATTATTCCAGTTGCCTTTGCTTTATCATAGGAAGGTATATATATGTGCATTTTTATACTCTAAGAGTGTTTCAAAGAGATAGAAATGGAACAAGATTGAGATGGAGAAGTTTATATGCTTTCCTGTACCAAAACATTAATGGCATTTTGAAAATTGATGGTAATTTATTGAACCTCCTTGGTCAATTCACATGTTAAAAAAAGAAATTGATTTCAAAGAAAAAGTCAACTGTCAAATCGTGGTGGTATAATTTCGTTACAGAAAGACTTCAATTTTCAGAGAGGGGTGTTTTTAATCAATGGTCAATGCAGTTTATTATTTTTTATTTGTATATTTGGAATACTTAAATTCTTAAAAACAATAAAAATGTGTAACTTGATAAATAATTTAAAAATTTAAAACTATCAATATGTGTTTACTATTATTAAAATTGCTAATTCAGATGCATTATTGTCATTGAGGTTATTTTTTCAATACCATAAATCAATTGTTACAAAATTTAATAAATGTAAAATAATTTTTACTTTTATTTAAAAACATTTCGTAAATTTTCATGTATATGTTTGACCTTTTAATAAAAACTTACTTGCTAAGCTCATACTATTCTAAGCACGTTTAGAGTTTTGTAGAGTTATCAAGATTCATGATAAAAATATAGCTTTTGCACAAAATTGCTCCAATCATCCGTTGAATAATTTGAAAATAAGTGAGACCAGTATTTTTGTTAAATACTATGCAAATTCATTATTCTGTTGGAATATGTGAATAATTCATGGAAAAGCTTACTTTTAATATTTTTTTTTCTTTTTTTTTTTTTAAGTACCCAGTAAATTAATTACTGTTGTCTAAAATGTAAAATTATCTTTTAGTCTGTTAAAATTAAATTTTCCTACTTTTTTAACATCCGCTATTTATTTAAATATTTGTGTTTTATTTGTGACCAAGTAAATAGAGAGCATATTTTCTAATATTTACTTATTTACAAATTTTAATACAATTTAAAAAAGCTGTTTATTCAATAGATTTTGGGCACTATTCAAGAATCCATATTTACTAGAAACACGAAAGAATTTCTAGATTTTATGTACAAAAATATTATGTTATGTTTCTAAGCAAGTTTAAATATTAAAAATTACTTTATAACTTAACTTAAAAATTACTTTATTCACGAAATGTATAAATCATACCATTTAATAGCTGCAGACACTTTGAGAATAAATATATTGTGTAATATACATTTTATCAAACCTTCTAATATGTAGATAATTTTGATAAAAATTTAAATTTTTAACTTTACATTTCAAATTTAAATTACCAAAAGACTATAATTTAAAATTTCATTCTCATTTTTTCAATAATGTGAATTACAAGAAGAAAATATAAGTATTTTGGTAAAAATGATTATGAACATTTATATTTTATTTAATTATACATTTTTAATTTATGCTGATGTGAACCACAGGACTCTGATTTTTATTTCCATGAATTTTAAAAAGTATTATTTATAAATTTTAAAATAATGTACATAAAAAAAATAAATAAAATCATAATTTTAACTTTGATTTTATAAAGTCAGTGAGAACAGTTTGTATATAAATCATTAAAATTGTTAGTCAATTTATTCTAAAATATCTGTTGCTAATAAAATAATAATAAAAAGAATTTATACTTTCAGATTAAGACATATAATAAAATTCCTATCCCTCATCGATATTCAATGGAAAGAAATTAATAAATGGAAAAATTATCAGTAAAAAATATGTTTTTAAGCCAATTAGATAAAATTGAATATTAAATATTTTATTTTTCATTTTCTCTGTAATACTTACTACAATTATTAAAGAAATATTTAATTCTTTAGTTAATAAAACTCATTATTGTTTTCTTCTTAAAATTTTTGATAATCTATAACTTTTTTAAAATAAGTATTTTCCAATGAAGAGCTTTTAGAAAAGTAGAAAAGCTAATAAAGGTATAGTGATTACTAAATAAGAACAATGGAACAGACTTTAAAAATTAGCATTCCTTATTCACCATGAGTTTAAAAATCCAAAAAATTTATATTCCAAACATTTCTTAAAAAATAATTACTTAATTTATGGTATTGAAATTATATGAATATACATTATTTTTTTATCTTTTTGTAAGAAATGTTATTATCCAAATTTAACAGATCCAAACTTTATTTTAAAACATTAATGTAATTGCTTTTAATAATTAGATAGCATTTCTCTATTCTGTTTCCTATGAAACAAAATAACAAGTTTTTGAAAATATATAAAACAGCTAATATCATTTTTACCTATTAACATTATATTGAAAAAACGTATGATTTTGCATAAGTTTTTATCCAATTTTTACAACATTTCTTCATTTTTAAATGTCGCTAAACCTTTTGAATTCCTTAACATAATTTAATTTTTTAAATAATATAGTAATTTAAAAAACTTAAATATCAATTTTGAAGTAGTTTGCAATAATTAATATGAATATCAAATGAGAAATTCTTTTAGTAAATACTTTTGCTAAAGATATATTTTCTTTAATAGATATCTTATAAATATAAAAAATTTTATAAGTTCAATTACCAGATTTATTTGTTTTGATTAGTTAAAAATGTGAAAAAAATAATCACGGCACTTCTCTTTTAAGTAGAGTTTCTTTTTGGAAGAATTGATGTTTTCTTTCATATATCCTTGGCATATTTTGATAGTTGGTTTTTTAAAATAGTTTATTTCACAAGCGCGTTTAAAATTATTAATATTTGTGCTTGAAAGCAGTTAAAATTGTTTGATATTATGAAAATAAATTTTGAATTTATACATATATGATACATGTGCGAATTATCAAGAAATTTATAAAATAATAGAAATTCAATTATTTTATAGAAATTATTTGAAGATATATCATATTATGAATCTGAATAAAAACATTCTTATGAACATGAATTTTTCATCAAGATAGATATCATAACGAAAAAACAATATCAGTGTTTAATCTAAATTAATATAATAGGATCTTGAGTATTAATATCACAGTAAAATATGGTTGTAAATCATTCTTATAAAGTATTTAATTAATGAATTTTGTTTAGTTTCTTTATTCATTCAATTATATTCTTAAATATGTTTTTGGAATAAAAATTATAGTATTAAAAATTCTATAATAAAAAAGTATATGGATTTAATCATTCCTGAGAAATATGGTTTTCTAAAGGTAAGATCTTTTAATTCATATTTTATTGATTAATTATTTTAAAATTCCATCGCTTTTAATACGTATGATAATTATGTTAAAATATAGTTGAAAAATAGCTGAGTAATTTATTTTGTTCTAATTTAAAACACTAGATACAAAGAAACAAATAACATAAATAATACAGTTCCTAGATGTAACACAAATTATCTACGATAATGACTTACAACGAGTCAAATCTAATGGCAGTTATTTGGTAATGAATCATGTCAATGCAACTTTCAAAACATTTTCAGTGATGCAGGGAGTTTGTTCCATCGATCAAAGTCAGTTGCGAAAACACCGTGACTTATACATTTTGCTCAAGACATTTGGGTTAATCGCATTGCTACTGTTTCTCTAAGAAATTAGTGTTCATTCGGTAATTAGAGAGAAGATTTCTTATAAAGTAAGAAACATTCTCTTGGTTTCTCATTAAATCTAATGAAATCTTTTGTTTGTGTCCAATTTTCTGGTTCAGACAAAATGCCTTTAAATATCGACTAGAAAATTAACTGAGAACTTTGCTGGAAGCAACTAAAAGAAATATTTATAAATAGTAATTTCTAACGTTGTACAAATTAATACGCCTTATTGAATGTAAGAATTAATGACATGCGATCCATAAAACATTATTTCATTGATTGAAATGTTTAGTTTATTAAAACTTTTACATTTATAAAATAATTGTTTTCTGTTTAAAAATGGGTCCTTAGTGTTTGAATATAATTTACATAATATACTTTAATTTATGAATAAAAATTCTAAAATAAATAAATATTGAAATTAAGTGAAATGAAATCAAACTAACTACTATTAATTTAAATAATAGTACTTAGTTTGATTTCATTTAATTTTTTTTAATACTAAAAATGTTAGGAAATAAAAGGAAAAGTTATAGGCATTAATAGTCGGTCTGCAAAAAACACACACACACACACGCATATATATATATATGCGTGTGTGTGTGTGTGTGTGTGTGTGTGTTTGTGTGTGTGAGTGTGTGTTTGTGTGTGTGAGTGCATTTGTACGTATTTAATGTGTCTCAATGAATTTCAGAATAAACTATTCTGAAATAGTGTACTACTTAAGTTAAACTAATTCATAAAATGATATTTGATAAATGTATAAAAGCAAACAAAAATTATTTCCAAATTTCAAGTAGATTTTCCTAATAAACATGACAGCTTATTTTTATATCATCAAATAAGTTCTAACATAAAAAAAAAAACATGTTAAATTTGTTAAGGAATATGAGATGATAATTCATATAATCCAATTTTAACTTTCAGGTATTGTAGCTATATATTGAATAGATTATTGTATTTCATATGTAATGTATGGTCTATAATGTCGAATAAGGAAAACCAAATTGACAATTTTAACTTTAAAAAGTAGTTTTCATTTTATAGAATTATTTTCTGTTTTAATAATTTTATTTTCAAAAGTTTTATTAAAAGTGGAATTTTAAGCTTTCAATGAACTTGCAAGAAGTCTTATATTATTACTTTTTGTTGAGAAATGCATAAGTTTCAATGCAATTTCTCTTTTAATTTTTGAAAATTTACTTATAATGAAAACGTTGTATACACATGTTTTAAATAAACTTTCGGTTTAGTATAATTATTTCTTGTTTTATTTTTTTTCAATTTATGCTTATGAAAATATTAATAATTTATTGCGAAAAAAAGATTTTTTTTTAATTCTTTACAACTGTTATAACAGACTAATCTCGATTCCTTGTCATAATTAAATTCAAGTAAGAAAGTAAATCTTATTTTGCATTAAATCAAATATTGAGAAAAGTAGGAAAAAAAAGGAAAATTGGTTCCTTTTTGAGTTTTGTTTAAAAATAAAAAAGTTACATGTAACTTGTTTTGCTTTCATTTCTTTAATATAATTCTTTTTAAGTTGAAAGAGTTCTCAGATTACTTTTAGAGTAGGAAAAAAAATGAAATTTCAATATTTTCCTTTTATTATTTAATATATTCTAGTAATCCATATTAGTTAATATAGTTATCCTTATAATATTTTATAATATGATATATTAAGTTAATAATATAATATAAAGTGAAATGAATAATATATTGCCCATTTTTCCAATAAAAGTATAGAAAACATATAGCTTAAAGTTGCCGACAAAATTATTTAAATTGTTTTCATTATGTGGGAAAACGTATGTAAATATCTATAATTTAAATTATTTTAAATATATTTTTTCATTTCCTTATTTCTTTAGATAATCTAATGTAAATAATTTTAAAATTACATTTTATAACTCAAATATTGATTGTAGAAACAGTTACTTTCATTCACTTGTTGCCATTTATTTAAAGCTGAAATATTTTTGAACTATAAATGCTCCCATCACACTGTTGATGTATTCTGGCATCCGGAGATTCGATATTCACATAATTGCATAGGAGACCGTCATTCTGGCCAGTATCTTTCAACATTAAACACGAAAAGAGGAAATTCCCCTCCGGAAATTTTCCGGAAACATTTCTGGGCACAATGTCTGTTCCTAGCCGCTATCTAATGACTCTTCAAATAATAAAACTGTCCACTGGCAAAAGTATACCAGTGGAAAGGAAATATTATTCCCCCAACCATCTCTCCCCCTCCAATATGACACTCACATAATAGCATCTGATGAACCCTTTTTAAAGGGGCTCAGAACAAGAGATCGTGTAAGGGGACATATGCTCAGTGTTGGATCGTCCCTCTTTTAAAAGATGTTAGGTCATAAAATGGGGCTGTTCAGATATAATTTATTTGTCTTCTTCGTAGGATCCTAATGTCCATTTTGCTTTTATGAGGTCATAACAAAAATGGATCTTGATGACAACGTTCCTTATAGAAAAGAATCAAGTTTTGGTTTTGATGTTGCTGTTAGAAGCAGACACATCTCGAACATTTACTTAAAACCTGATGAAAGAAAGAAGTAAAACAAGATCGGGGGGGGGTGAAACAAAGCAATGAAACATTGATAATGAATGTTCAGTGGTGAGAAATTCCGTTATAAAATTCTTCATCAGCACACAATGAACATTATATTTTTTACAAATATATTTATTTCGATATAAGAATATTTTAATATAGATTTTATTTAATTTAACAATATAATTCTTATTATAAAAATTGTTTAAAATATACTTATATTTCACGTCTATGAAAATGACATTAAAATTTGTTTGAGTTAATATTTTAAAGGGAAACTATACAGTTGAGTAACTTGCTTGAAAACATACTGCGAAGATTAATGAAAATTACAGATTTGATAGACAGATACCAGCAAATATTACATTAAAAACGTTTTCAGGAATTTATAATTTTGCAAAATATAACTAATGTAAAATAATTTGTCTTTTTATTTAACTAAATTTATATATTAGAGTAGGATCTTAGATTTTATTCCATTAAATGTTCGAATAAAAGTAATGTATTACGTAGTACATAAATTTGCATACTTCTTTTTATATTAAAACCTGCAAAGTAAAAACTGATTAAGTTATCATTGTTGGCCCAATTACTAATGTTTATTGCTTATTCATTTGGTAAATAATAATTATGTAAATCATGTGTCATTTAGATTAACGTTATTTTAATTTTGTTTTTTTATTCTTTTCAATCTGCTCGCAACTTATCATTTAGGCATTTATTTTTTAAAAGCAATTTAACAAGTGTATAGTTAAGTGAAAAAATTAAATATTTTAATCATTTTTAAACAAAACTATGGTGAATTGTTATAATTTTTTTTATGTATTTTTACATAGCTCAAGCTATTCACACCTATGGTCATTTTTAATTTCATTTTAAAATTTACTCAAAAGTTATAATTTCTTTCCATCAGATATGTTGAAATTAATCCTTTAAACAAACGTAATTGATTAAAAGGACTATATTTTTGATGATATATTTTATATCGCAAAAATACTAAACTTTCAATAAAGGAAACAGGAAAAACAACTTATTAACTTAAATTTAGAAAAAAGATGTTTCTTGCAGTAATTTCAGTCCATATTTATCCTTAAATTAAGAGAACAAAATGTACGTCAATGGTATAAAAAAAAATTGGGCATAAATACAAAATGAGGTTAAAGAGAAAACAATAAAAAATTTGGGTAAGTGAAAATGTGTAATGCGTATACTGAAAATAAGTTAAAATAAAGAAGACAAAAAATCCACGAGCGAAAACTTTTTTTATCGATTTTTGTGGCTCTTGCCTTAAATGCAAGAGAAATATAGAGGAGTTAAATCCCAATAAAAAGGCAAAGATGAGACCTTCAGCGTCTTGGCTGGATCTTTTAGTTTATATACATGTTCTTCCTGGAAATTACTTTCTAATTGGATTGTCCGATAAATCGCTGAAGCTTAAAGTTATATTTTTCCTAAACGCGCTTTAACTTCCTTCCCTTGAAGCGAAAAATGAATTGGATGTTTGATGAAAAGGGAGCCCAAAGGGAAACAGAAGTTCTGAATAAATGGGGATTTTTCTTTTTTAACCAAATGCTTTATACAGCTCGCTCGAGATCCAGTTGCAGAAACACTTTAAAATAAATCATTCACGCATATTTTTTAAAAATATTTCACGTTCTACGTGTTTAAAATAGATTGCTTAAAATGAAATATATTTCATTCAAAGTGCTTAAAATTCCTAAAATTTGTTATATTTTAAGGAATATGAAATAGGCTTATTTTGAGAAAACTTCGGTGAATATTTAAAAGTAAGTAAATATTTTCTTATAAAAATTTAACTTACTAGTAATAAAAATTTATTTTTTCAGAAATCATATGTTTGGTGCATATTTTGAAAGCGTGATGAAGGTTATTGGAGAAAATAATTATATATTAGAATATAACATACACCCTAAGCAAATAAGTTTATTTCCTTATATTTACAATATATTTGATCTAATAGCATACAATTTGTTTTACGAATAATTTTAAGCTCGGATCAATAAATTTCAATGAATTATATTTTATAAACTTTATAGACCATTTTTTTACATCTTTCTGTAATTAGTTGCATAAATAATGTAATTTTTTTGTTTTGCTACATCAGCAAGCATAATTAAATTTCAATGTCTCATTAAATATCATTTCTATGAATATTTAGATTAAGATAAATAACTGAAGCATTATCAGGATAGAAAATATAAAAAAAAACTATATAATATATCTATATAATAAATTCTTGATTACTACTTTGTATTCTTATAACTATCAAGGAATGTTTAATTATGATTCTAAATGAACAACTGACCTTAAATATTTTAAATTGCTATTCTTCATGTAACATGTCTTTTATAATTTATTTCGAAATATTTTACAAGGAAAACTTTATTTTATAGGACAATCTAGCAATAACTATTTATTTATATTTTAAACTTGGTTTTGTCATTGAATGAAACTAAGAAGGATGCCCTCAATTAAGAAAATGAGTGCTTTTTCAGGATTAGGCTTAATTCGGTAGTTCAAATTTCTTTTTTATGTATACTTGACACTGTTTGTTTTGGATGAGAATGAGCTGAAACCTGTTTTCAAATGTCATTTCCTTGGTACAATTGATAACTTGACCAGAATCGTTCAAGATACACAAACCTTCATATTTTGACAGACAGTTCTTTTTATTTCATGATTTACACATTATTTAACACAATTTATGAAATATAAAAAACTGAAAATACCTCTCATCTATTATTTAAATATATTTTCAGTTCAATGTAAACGAGGGTTTAGATATATTACCAAAATCATGCTGCAAAAAATATTATTAGCAATAGTATGAATCTTCAGAAGTAAATAATTGGAGTTGAGATATTTTATCGTCCTTCACCAAAATTCTTATTTACATTTGTTTCACTATTTTCAAATAAAATTTTAATTCTTCTCTTACGGGAACTAATTACATAGAATTTTGTATTGTTGATCACAGATTGATTAAAATTTGAAATTATTTCAGCGGAATTGCTTTTATTTCTTTGCTCTTCATATTTGTCAGGTAGTCATTTTAAAAGTACACTTTTTTATTTTTCAAAATAATCGTTATTGAGAAGTATCTAGAAGCTAAGATAATCCTCGAAGGTAATTATTTCAAATCATGAACAAATCAACTTGACTTTTTCTATAAAAAATAATAAAATAACAGCTTCCATTTTAAACATTTTATACATTAAAAAATTAGCTCAGAACATATTTACACAAAACAATTGCTTAGTGCTTAGCCAAATGATACGATAACCTTGTATTCCAATTTTGCAGCTTTGGGTTGGAACAATACCACATTTTACAATATATTACAAGATTTTATTACAACATATTTAAAAGTTTGAATTAAATAATAGTTATTACTCAGTTTCTTTTAAAATAAATATACCAATGATTCACTCAGTAAATCATTTAGTCCATGCGTTTCTTTGTTTAATTTAATATGTTGGTTACATAATAATATTTATTTTTATTAAATTTTAATATTAACAATGCACATACAAATTGCAGATCAAATTTGTCTTTTTAAAAGTATTACCATCATGAAATCCATAATTATTAATTATAAAGACGTTAATTTTTAAACAATATATTCTATATTATAACTTTTCTTAAAATATTTCAATGAAACTAATCGGTTTTGTAATCATTCATATAACCTTCTCGCATATGTCACTGCAAACATTTATTCATATTTATATATATACTTCAGTTATTCATTTTTACTATACTATATATGCATAATAGCTGTCCCTGTCAGTTAAGATTGTAAATCTTAAGTCTTAAAATGGTAAATCTTTAATGATTGAATTGCTCAGTAATTTACCACCAAATTTTAGTTAGTTAAGAACTATTTCTTTAATTATTAAAATGAAATTATGAATACACTTTTGAAGTGAGCAATTAATTACAGAAAAATGAATTTAAAAGTTTCTCATTTTAACAAATATCGGGAACTAATATATTAAGGATTCGCAATATATTATCATGTATAAGATATTGTTTGGTATTTTGATGTTTTCAAACTTTAATTCAAAATCCTTACTTGGTATAAGTAAAATTACAACAACTGCTACAACAGCACATATTCCAACAAGAACGAGCATTGAGATCCCGATCCCTTTCCACAAATGACATTCCTCAGGAACTTCTTCATCTTCCTAAATAATATAAATTATTTATTAAATAAGTTTTTAATATAATATATAAATGTATAAGCATAAAAATGCAGATGTTGTATACACACATTATATATATATATATATATATTGTCTAAATTATTCCTCTTGAGATATTTTTGAAAGTAATTCAGTGCATGTGATATGAGATAACAGAAATCTATCAGAATACTGTCCATTTTAATAACTTTATTGTAAAATGTTTCATGGTAATTTTATTTGCCTGAAGGTTTATTTTTTGATGACTGGGAGGATGAAACTTGAAACGATAAATTTTGAACTAAATGAATTTATATTGAAATTAATTCTTGCTAATTATTATATTGAATAAAAGTCACATGTGAAAGTTTAAAATTAATTTAGTTCATTATCAGATTCCTCGTACCTTCATGAAAATATAAGTTACTAGTTAAGTATTTAATTATGTTATCATATTATAAAAATATTTTAGTGATAGTATTGTAAATATAGGATTTGGGTATATTTCGTGAGACAATATTATATATTATTGATATTTTACAGTGATAGAATTGAAAGTTAAGCTTTAAAATTTGGAAAAGTATATTGATTTGTTGTACATTTCACTTATTTATTTTTCTCTTCAGTTTATTTAAAATTTTGTTTGTTTAGGACATTTAATTTCAAATTATTCTATTTTGTTCGTACTCATTAAAATTAAAAGTAAGAAATTAGTATTTTTTGATTATTTCAAAGAAAGCGAAAAAAAATTATTAAGTCAAAATATCGTCTTTTAAAGATATTTATCTTCTAATTAAAAATATGAATTACTTTGAGCATTTTTCTTATTTTAATGAAAACATGTTATAATGATATTTAAATGAAATGTCTACATTTAAATTATTATTAAAGTATTTAAAATTACGTAATTTTATTTATTTTTAAATTTTAATAAAGCTTGTGTTTTTTACATTTTCGTGTTACTTTACTTTTATTCAGAAATTTATCAAATTTTAGTTTTAAGATAATTTACTTTTAATCTGTTATACATGGTAATGTTGAATACATCCAAATGTGAGTTGTTCAAGGCATATTTTTTTTTTAAACTAATGGCATTAAATTATATTAGTTTAACTATAATATATATTTTTCTGCAAATTTGAGATTCATAAAAGAAAAGAAATTAAGAAAATTTTAACAAAAAGATTTATCAAATCATGTTTGAAATATCAAATCAAATACGGAGTATAATTATTAGGCTTAAAACTAGTTTTTTCTCTGATCTTTTTTAGTTTGATCTAATCTTTTATAATTTTATGTGAACCCAAACACTATTATTACTTATTTGAGTAAATAATGTAAAAATTCTGAATACCAGATGTTTTTTATTAAATATAAATTTCACTTAATTGAGAGAAAATAAATTTTTTTAGCTTGTAAAATATAAAGAAATTTAAACATAATAATCAAAAATAGACTAATTATTAACTGGTGATTTCTTTTCAATTAGTATCATTCGAAGTATGAATTACTTTATGATTAAATCACATTAAAACATTAAATTTAAAATATGGAATATATATTTTTTGAAATAAAATATTAAGAATTATTTCTATAATTTAACATTTAAGAAATTTGAATCTAAATGCATGCCATATTTTTCTCAGATTTTAAATGTTTAATATCTGTGTTATTTGTCCATGTTAAAACAAAGTAAGTATTCCAAATCAAAAATAAATATTACTATCGTATTTCTTGAAACTGTGAAATGTGGAAAAACATGTAAAATAATGAAGAATGTAGAGTAAGCAACATACACTTATCTAGTTGCTAAGAAATAATTTAATTTCTTTCAATCTCTTAAGTTTGCGTGAAAAAGCCAATTACTGTGTTGCTTAATAGTAAAGCTTCCCGAATGCCTAAGCACATCCGCACAAAGACAAAGTTGGTAACAAAGACATTCTTCCGCCTATGGCCGAAATTTACGATTCCTTCTGCCATAAAAGGATTACTCTCGGAGAGCTGCTTTTCGTTTTCGCAATCAATTAAGGAGGTCAGAGTTGATATTGCTTCGTTTTGTGTCCCTCCCACTAACTTGATGCTAATTGAATGATCTGCTGCCGTTCCAGGCAATGACGCACTATGGCTCATCGTTTTGCTCATTGCGAGGAAAGAAAATGATGCGATTTTCGACTTTGGATAAAAGGGAAATCTTAAAAGGACATCATAAAACTTTACGTTTGTACTATTTGGGTATCCAGTACGCTCTTATGAACTATTTAAATCCAAAATGTCTGAATAATGCACGTCCGATGTAAAAATAAGATATCTATCTTTGGAATTCCTAGCAAAATTTCTAAACAATTGAAATATTTGTCCTTTCCTTATGTGACATTTAGTTGGTAAAGAATGGAGCATTCTTGTGACAAAACATTCAGTAATTGATAAATATTTCAATTTAAGAGTATTTTTTAATTGATGGGGATATCAATTAAAGTAAACCTTTCATTAAAGATATCCATTGAATGCACAAATTGTTTTAAATGCAAATAAATAAGTCATTTTATAAAGCATAAGCCAAACTTAAAATAAATTTTATATTATTTTTCTTGAGATCTGACGTTTGCCCCGAAGATAAAGTTTACTTGATTTTAATGAAATTTTGTATTTTTTGTATAGTTTATGCATCATTTAGTAAAAAAATTAAAATTGATTTCTACACAGCTGACTTTTAAAACATATTGAATCCCATTTTATTTTGCTATAATGACTGGTTTTTTTCTATATTTAACTTAAAACATACATATATTTTAACTGCAAACCTTATAATCTTCTTTTTAAAGCATTTAAGGAAATACATAATGTCTTTTAAAATATTTTTTTTATCTAAGAAAGTAAAAGTAAAGCAAAATTTTATGAAATTAAATTTTGAATTATTTTTATAAATTTATAAATGCTATGTATGATTTTTTTATTGTTTGTAACCTAATACTAATGATTTTTTTTCATTTTAATAAATGGACAAATGTTATAAAAGAATGATTTCTCAAATGAAAATAAAATTGGCGCACTTTTTAAACAACCTTAAATTTAAATTTTGACTTCAGTACAAATGGAAATGGAATAGAGGAACAGGGAGTAAGCATTATTATACCAAGGTGATTCATTTTCAAATTTTTGTAATCCGACACTATAAAATGGTGATTAGATAGTTATAGCGATACCAGTTAGGTGACTTAAATTTCAAAGCAAGATAGAATTATGAGTTTTTCCGTCTTCTGTAGCTTCAACTAGCCAAATTTAGATAGGTTACAAAAAATGAGTTCAACTGCAGCACATAAAAATATTCCCTTTCCATGTAATAGTAATTGATAAAAGACATTTGACCCTGGTATATGCAGCTCTTAGCTCACCCCTTTTACTATCGTCAAATAGCATTAAAACAAGGGTATGTGTCTTGAAATAGTTTCTTTTATAGTATTAGATTTCATTTTACATTGTTTAAAAAAAGGTATATAGTCTCTTTCTTACACTAATATGTGATTATCGTTAGAACTAATTATTTGGTAAAGCCTTTTTAATGTAAAAATATAGTTTCACTTGTCAAAATGCAGCACAAAATTTGATAGTTAAATTTGAAATATCTATATATACTCACGAAGGATATTCACTTTAAAAGAAAAACATTACATTGGTCCAAGTGAAATAAGATCCGCATTATATATAATTTAAATGCTGCATTTCACAGTTATCTAATACAAGGAATTATTATATAATTACTAAGAGATGAAGCTGTATTACAAATGGTAATTAGCATACATTGAGGTTGGGAAACATTATTTGTGTTAGAGCACCTGTCTCTTACCCATATTATTTTGTGGGCAAAGCAAACATAATTTCTCTATAAGTATTTGTAACTTCTCATTATATCATACCCAAGTTGCAAGAAAATGCCTTATTCGTAAATTTCTTTTAACTAAACCAGGGAAACTCGGTTTCAGCTGTATAATAGTTTCGTCACATGATGAAGATATTTAGATTTTCAACACCTTCACATGCCTTATGCACTTATACCTTATATAAGTTGTGAAAGAAATTTGAAACCTGTAACGATTCTGTATTCCTCCAATTAGATAAACAAAGCTAGGATAGTTTTCCAGAGTGGGAAATATGACTATTTCTATAGTGGCAAATAATCTATCGTCTTATGGAAGTGTAAGCGTACCATTTGTGGACCGTGAATAAAATGTCTGGTATTATTTGTTATTAAAAGTGAACAAAACACGTCTGAAGCCGTGATTTGTAATCTTATCGCTGCAGAAACAAGTTTATAAACCTCTTGGAGAATGGTGACTAGTTAGTTTGTGAAAACGTTGCGTACCAATTTCATTCTTGAATGCTGGTTGACAGAACCATTTATGGAACATTCTATAAATTGCTAAAAAGCATGTATAACATTAAAATCTAGGATATGGGTGCTAATATCAATCGTTTTTTGTATTTTAGCGGCATCAAATTCTCGCTTAAAAAGACACAACCTTTGTATCCTGCAAAAAATAGTAGCACGATGTAATTTCATGTCATGCCATTATCACTATCCATTTTTTTCAAGAGATAATGGCAAATGAAAAGCACACCCGTTTTATTCTAGGTCAATGGTATCATGATATACTGAGAAATTTTGAATCTATCAAGTTTAATAGAGTTTTGACTTAAGAACATTATATATTGTTAAACAGTGTAATGCAACTCTTCACATTCATCATAAAATAACTGCTAAAATGGTATTTCACAGCTCCACTTGATTACTCACCATTTTTTAAAAATCCTCTTATACCAAAAAATATCACCTAGGAATTTCGGTTGTGTAGTTATCTTAAAAACACAGTATATTTACATTTATGTGATATCTAAAGATTAAAACACTCTGGATATTTAAAAGACTTAATGGTAGAAAAATGTTTCTGCCTATTGAATCACATTATTGAGTATGGAAAAGAATATACAATGCAGTGCTAATAATTACTTTTATATATTTTAATAATAAATTACATATATCCTTGCATACATGTAGCACAATTTTCACTTCAACAACCCACCATCTTGGGCATTATAAATTGTAATGTTTCAAAATTGAGCGTAAATAATATGTTTTGGGTGATTAAGCTTAAACAAGTATAAAATTAATATGAAGTGCAAATTAAACTATTAATTAAATATTTTGCAAACTCTCAATCATTAATGTAATAGTGTAGGAAGATTTTTCAATTCTTATTAGCTAAACTATTAAAGTATTATTCCTCATGTTTATAGGTGAAGGAATAATTTTAAAAGTACTTGAACTTCAAATATTTTTAATATCAAGCATTTGTGGTAAGATTTATCAACATTATAGATCAAGAAACTCACAAAATGTGCATAGCAATATGAAGCCGGGTGACTACAAATAACAATATTCACGATATATAAAAGTTACTAGTTAAGCCACTGAATTTTTTTAATCAATGTGATTATTAAATTGTTAAAATCTTAATTAATTATAAATTAAATATTTTTTTAATATAAAATAGATTTTGAACATGAGGTAATCTTCATATATTTATTTCACGAATTAAAAAAAGTTAAGAAAGGAATTTCACAAATGAACCAGAATGTAGTATTAGGAAGACAAAAATTGAAATGGAGTTTGAAAGGGAGGAACTATTTCATATCGAATTAAATGTTGATTCAAATCACTTTTTCTTAAGTAGTCAACTTTTCTCATTAAGAGAGCAATGGAATTCCCCGTAATAAGTTACGAAACTATTTTATTATTTTGATTTATGTATAATAATACACAGGCCTCAAACAAAGGAAACGAT
This sequence comes from Latrodectus geometricus, assembly GCA_026290005.1. NCBI lineage: Eukaryota > Metazoa > Arthropoda > Arachnida > Araneae > Theridiidae > Latrodectus > Latrodectus geometricus. The sequence goes on from JAPDSC010067096.1 coordinate 62,520, forward strand.
GATAAATAGTTGATTAAAGAAAGGAAGATAGCATGACATTGAATTTTGTACAAGACTGACCTAAATTTTAAAAGGAACTAAACTTTAATTTTTCGTCTTTAATCATTAATCAAGCAATACACTATTCAGAAGATTATTTCAATCGGCAAATATTGTATATTAAGAGAAATTACTTTAAATATTGTACATTTAATTTTTCTATAAATAATTTTTAAGTAAAATAAACAATTTCCTTCCTTTATGCTTAGCAATAAAATAGCAAAATAAATTAATAAAATTGTCACTCATAATAATTTAAAATAATAACAAACTTCATAGTTTACTGATTAGCAGATTATTTAAATACTACATCTGTACGAAAGAAAAAAAAATTCCAGAGATTTCAGTTGATAAGTAGAGTAGCATAAAGCAATGCAAATTGAAATTTAAATAAAGAAATTTAGTCATAAGAAACTAATATTTTTTATAGTTGATGAAAAATTAAAATTCCCGATTATATTTAAATAGTGCTCAAAACTAACTTTAATAATATAGCTAACACAATCACCATTACCACAAACAAAATCAATAAGCTTTTACAAGTAATTAAATAGAAACTGTCGAACAACATGTTAATACAATTTAACGTATAAGACAGCCTTTATAATTTAAATTACCAAATAATAATGACTGCTTAGTAAGATTTTTAAGGAAACATTTTGCAAGTTTCCAAAGAACTTATATTTTTATTTACTGTGTATACGAGGGTCACTCTGAAATTTTTGAGATACAACTAGGTTTTTAAAGTTATACTTACAAAATTTTAGGTGTGTTCAAAGTAGTCTCCTCCAACATCAATGCACTTTTTTAGACAAATTTTCCACGGATTAAATGCCTCAAGACATTCCTTTCATGGGATAGATGAAAAAAATGCATTTATATCAATCTCTTCTTCTGAATGAAAACGACGTCTACGTAAGTTCTTTTTTAGATTAAAGAATAACCAAAAGTCGCACATAGCTAGATCAGGTGATTACGACGGATGTTCGATCACTTTAATTTGTTTTTGTTTAAGAAACTCAACTGTTAATACGGCTGTATATGAAGATCCATTGTCATGGTGAAGCCTTAGACCCCTAACATTCAGTTCTTGTAGAATTTCTGGAAGACATTTAGTGGTATACCAGTTTGCTGTTACTGTCTTCTGTTCTTTCAATTTGATGGATTTGACCAATCCCGTACTTCTGAAGAAAACGGCATTCATCCCTTTTTTCAGTGCGCGTTGTTTTTTCTCCATTGTCGGCTTGGGAGCATCTTCAAAAACCCATACTTTGCTTTCTTAGCGTGTTGGAAAGTCGAAAAACAGTATATACGTTTCATTACCTGTTACAATTTTAGAAATGATGCGGTGGCCACCATCATTTAGCAACTTAAGAGTTTCTTTACTGATTCTGACACGCTCCTCTTTTTAGTGCTCAGTTAGATTATGGGGAATCCAACGGCAAACTACTTTTTTCATACGTTATTCTTCATGAATGATTTTGTGTATGGCTGTGGATCCAATGTTAAGTTCCAATTGTATCATTTGATAGGTACATCGATTATCATCCATTAACATTTTTCGTATGGCAGACACATTATCCGGGATTACTGCCGACGGCGGCCTGCCTGTGCGTTCTTCTACCCGAAGAAAATTGCGATCTTTTCTAAATTCTCTAAACCATCTGAAAATAGTAGCACGAGCTGGAGATTCATAACCGAATGCTAATTGCAACCGTTGAACGCATTCTTCTTTATTTAATCCTGCTGTAAAATCGTAAATAATCATAGCGAGAAAATGTTTGCGTCAACTCCATTTTCTCTTCTGTTTAAAATTTATTCTTCGCTAAACAAGTTGAAGTAAGTCAGTAAAAAATCATCTTCTATGTTAAAATACTTTGTATTTTAAAATTAAATCGTTATTTTTATTTTTTAAATTCTCGTCTGCGCGTACTCAAAAATTTTAGAGTAACCCTCATATATTCATGTAAGAAACTGCAATGTTGGATTTCTTTTATTTGGACAATAGTAGAAACTCCAATACATAATTAAAAGTAATAATTAACGTTATTTAAGAAATAGTGTATTTAGAAGTTCTGTGCGTCTCTCTGTGTGTTTGTTTAAATATCTTGTCTTTAAGCCAAGTAAACATTCATATACAAGCTTAATATTAAAAAATATATCTGTACGGAATATGTACTGAATATTTAAGCAATAAACATTTCACAATTCATAGATAAAAATATACTAAAATCATTGAAACCTAAATTTTAATAAATGCAATATTTTCAATTTAATTTATGTGCAATATTAATTTATATGTAATATAACTATTAAATTTTGCTTAATGTATATTTATAATATCTTTTTTGTGATTTAAGCTTATTTCAAACAAAATTTCAACTTTTGAATTAATAATTATTTTCAAAGAATGTACTTATAAAAAGTTATGTGTGAAGGAAAAAAAAATAATTTAAATATTAATACACTTAACAAAAAGGATAATACTTTTATACAAGAAAAATGAACCAAAGTGAATGATATAGGATATTTATAAAATAAATCCTTAATTGTAGGAAACAAGGTGTTGTTCAAAAATGGATTAAAATGAACAAATAATATTTAAAATTAACTCTTTAAGCGATTAATATTTACGTAAGATGAAATTACTTTATTAGTTTACTTTATTTGAAATATGTAAGTATGCATGAATTTGCTATTGCTTATAAGTCATAATATTTAAGTTTACCTTAAATTATAATAAATAAAAAACAAAAAATAAGTAAAATATCAAATTTTCTTCTAAGTAAAGGAATCTGTTTATGTGTGTGATAAAATGTTCAATTGCATGCAGTTTCTTAGCTATATATATATATAATATTGTATGAGGTGATATAAATAAATACTTATTATATGTAATTTTATTCGATGCAAAGTAAATAACGTTTTCTAAATACTTAATTGTTGCTAAATCAAAAAGGTGCTCCGAAAAAATACAAAAGTTAAACAATATATGGTTTCCCAATGTAAGCTTTCTGATATTCAAGGAAACGAAATAAATACAAGATTTCGAATTATAACACGTGATACAGCTAGTGAAAAAGAACTACAGCACAAATCATGACGTTATAAAAAACATGAAAATAATTATTGTCTTAATAATTATATAATTAAATTAGTCAATTATATACATTAATTTTTCCTCCAAATATTAATGAACAAATCGTAAATATGAACTATTATAAAAAATTCAGTTCACGACTTTTAGTCCCTTAGGAGAAGAAGAAATATTAGGAAAAAAATATATTTCAATACGTCAGCAGTGTTCTTATCGTCAAAATAATTCTTGATATTAACGCTTAGAAATAACTAGTGGATATATTTCTTCCTTTTAAGCTTTTAATGATTTGTTTCATTCAAAATCTTAAATCTTCAGATAGAATAGAGAGTGGAAGTGAGTTTAATGTTCTGTATTTGTTAACTTAGTTTATTTAAAACACATTAAATCTAAAAAAAGAAAATTAAATGTGAATTCATAAAAGCAAATATTAAATAGTGTTTCTGTATCATATATATATATATATATATGAATTTTTAATAATTATTTTTGTCTCCTAGATTTTAAAACGTGTTAAGCACGCATCTTGATATATTTTACCAGTAATATTAATGGTCTTTAACTTCGGAGTATATTCCGAATTTTCGAATTTTATAATGTTTATATTTTCTAAACTTTAGGAGTTTTATTTTCTACTTGTCTTACCAAGAAAAAATTTGTATAAATTGTTCTTCTTAAAAATATAACGATAGTTCAGAAAATGAAATTTTTAATATTTTTATCAAAGTTTAATCATAAAATCTTTCTATATTTCAAATTATACTGTTCAATTTAATCATAAAAAGTAGTAGATATGTATTTTCTAATTTATAATATTCTTAAAATTTACAAGCATAATTAACTTATTCAATTAAATAAAATTCTATAAAAAATTTTTATTATGCATCAATGAAAATAATATAATTAATTATTTAGCTAAATATTCATGAAGAAGCACAAATTTTTATAAGATTAAGAATTCCAGAAACATAAAGTGTTATTCAACTGCTTATGTAACATTTCTAAGCATCTTGCAACAATTAATTATTTAAATATATAATATTCTTAAGATTCTTAAGAGATATAAAATGCTCCTTAAATTTATTACATTTATAAAACTTCAACTTAGATGTAGAATTTCTCAGTTATGTTTCAAATTAATTTACTTAGTTTGCACAATGTATTTAATTAGTGTTTATGTGTTTAATTTTGAGTTATCTAATCTTAATGCAAGCTTATATTATTCTCTTATTACTAGCGACAACCATTTTCCTGTCTTTTATCTCTATAGGTAATTTAGAATTTTGCTAGAATATTTATTTTTATTCTTTTATCCTGTAGACACTATGCTTACCACTTATCTTTTAATGTGTTAGATACTTCTTGTTCTTTTTTCTAATATATTTTCTGCCCTGTCATTCAGCTGTTTCGCTAACAGCTAATGTAATTTCTCTTTGCGTGTGTTGGGTGTATTGGAATGAAAATTTAAGTTGTTGTGTTTCATACTTTTGCAAAAAATTTATTGCATACGACAAATGCCAATGAATTTGTTTATGGGGTTGCTAGTTTGCCTAATGCACTTTACTTTATTTTGTATTGGCATTTTTTACATTTAGATTCCTACATCGTTTATTGTTTTATAGTTCAAATGGTGTTAAATGTTGTTATTCTGTTATTTATACTTATACACAGCTTTATGTATGTATATGCTAGTACATATGTATGTTTAAATATCCGTCTGAATGTTAAAATTTAGAAAGGATAAATGTTTGTAATATCTATAAATGTGAAAATTATTTTTTAAAACAATGGAATATCTCCAGTAATATTTATCAACGTTGAACCAAAAAAAAAAATACATTGTAGAGGTCTTTTTAAATTTAATAATCTGTGTTATTATTAAATAATGTAGTTTTTTTAAAGATCAACATTAATGTTTTGATAAAAAAAACTAAAAATCATTCCCCATTAATATTATTTAATCTCTGGAACATTCCTTTTTTATCCTTTAAAAGTGAAAGGGAATCAAGAAGGTAATCAGAAAGCCATTACTTTCTGTCATTTAAACTTGAATTGTGGTGAAATTTAAATTCGTCTGCTAAGATGATTTGATTTCATCTTCGAAATGTCTGCCATGAACACATATGGATATCGACTCATTCTCGGATCTTTGTCCGTTAAAAGAGCTCATTAATGCACTTGAATCAGCTTTTGAGTTATGTAAATTAATATACCTATGTTATAAAAACATGTATTTTCGCTTTCTTTCTGATTAGCTTATTGCGTATAATTTTAGTGACAGTTAAAATATAAAACTAATATTTTGCATTGAATTACCAAGTTATGGCGTGATATTGAAAATCAATGTTATTTATTCATATATTTTTGAACAATTATTTAAACATTTTCAAAATATTTTACTTTCCCATTCTTACAATACCCTCGAAATTAATTTGACTTATTTCTGAGATATTTTTTTTCTAATTCACCTATTTTTTTTTTTTGCATAGATATCTAATCTCTTACCAAAAATCCGTTGTTATATATATCAAGGAACCATGATAAAATATTGAAAATATGATGGATTTTATATTTATTTTAAAATAAATACACAATAAAATGTAAGCTATCTGCACGAAAAACTGTAATTAGAATTATAGATCAAACATTGTTAAACTTCGTTCTTCTGTTTCCCAATATTACGGATAAATAAAGTTAAAAATACAAATAAGATTGAAAATTATAAATTCTACCATGTATATGTATGAAAGTAATTACTTAACGTATTTGTTTCATAAAGTTATTATAAATTGTTAAATTATTAAAATTACGGATATACACTTTAGAAAAGTATTGCAAAATGCAAATAATATTAAATGCATGGAAACAACAATACCTTTCATTTCTATTTTAAAATTGAATTGCCTATTGGCATAGTTCCTACAGATTCTTTTGTTGTGCATTAAAAATATGTACAACGAAATTATTATGTGATACAACATATCTTTCTAATGTAACAGTTAATGGGTGAGATATTTTCACAGTTAAGTTAATTTGTTTTGCATTAAAAAAAATCAAAATGTAACAAAAACAATCGTAAACTTTATAAATAAAAGTATTAAAATTAATATTGTAAATATTTGTTAAATAGTGAAAACATCTAGGACAGAAATAAAATACATTAAATGAAAGAATCATGCGATTCTCTTGAAATATTTATCGTATATAAGTATTTTCATAAAAATATTTTTAAATCATACTTCTTACCCTATCTTCCTGTAAATCACATCCAGTTATTATTACTGGAAATCATTAAAATTTCAATTTTTTTCATACATATTTGCATTGGTTATACATCGTGGAATACTGATATTTATCAATAAAAATCCACAAATAAGTAAATAAAAATTTTGTAAAATAAAAAATTGATAAATAACATGCAAAATGTAAATTATTTTTGAATTTTCATGATTGAATTAATACTTTTGATATTAGTAAATGTATTGTGAATACCCGTTGTTTATAATTTTATTTTTAAATGATATGCTTCACAGTTTAGACTTTAAAAATAGTACTTATGTTCTTATCACATGATGATTTTTTATAATAAACATTTATTATAATCTCATATAAAAATGATTTTGAATGCTAACCAAATTAATATTGAAAACTTGTTATTACTAAATAACTATGTTCATTATAAAAGTGATTAATATGTAGCCATTTAATATTCAGGAGGGAGGAAAATGGTTTGGACACGTGTTCAACCCTTCAAATAGTGAGAAAAGCTACTTTAACTATTTGGTACTGACTTGGATTGCGACGACAACAAATGAATAGGTAAAACTGCAATAGTAATAAACTGTACGTTTAAAAAAATTTACAAGAGAATATTAAGAAAATAGAAAAACGTATATTTAATGTAAATTCTTACTTACTATACCAAATTAAAAATAATATTAGTTTAAAGGAAGTAAAAAAGCAACCTGAGATATTTTTTTATCAATTGAATGCCATTTCTTTCAGTTCGGATTATTCATTTTACAAGATTTGCTCATACATTTTAAGCAGTTTAATGACATGTATTATCGTATTAAAGTAGTATTTAAATAAAATGGAATAAAAAAATAACTTTATGATTTTAAAAATTAATAATTTATTATAAAATATGCAAAAGTAATTTTGCCGTCCAAATTTTTTTAAAATTTTTGAAGAAAATAATATACTTTTATGGTGTTTTTAAACTTTACTTTCAAAATAATTGTACATTAGTTAATGGATTTACAATGAAAATCCATTTAAAACTCGTACTGATATTGACTTAAAATAGAATATGTAAATATATAACCGTTAAGTTACAATGAAAAACTCAAATTTCAATCAAACATTCTTATAATTAATTAATTGAAATGTAATTGCTTTCATAATTTACAATAAATTTTAGAATTGATTAAAGCCGTAATACTTTGTTAGATTCATTGAATTTTCCTTACTTGTTTGTATACGTTGTTTCTTTTCTTTTTGAAATTCGTATTGCAAATATTACAAAATTCTGATATCAATTTACTTATTTTAAAGCAATAATTTATACTTTTTAAGAAAAATTTCATCATAATTTCCTTAAACTAAATTTCTGAGATTATAATTAATTCTCGTACCTTGTAACAAATTTTATATATTGCTTACAGTAATCTATTAATATGTGATTAAACTGTGATGGGGATTATGTTTTTCATTTCATGAACAATATTTTCTAACATTTATGAATTTGAGCGTGAGATTTTAAAGCGTATCTGTTGAAAATATATAATGAGATTGAATGCAAATTACTGATGGTTTTTTCGATTTTGATGAATCTGCATTATTATTAATCATAGAAATGAATAGACATTTTCCAGAACATATTCAAGTTTTCATAAATGTATCTATATAACACAATATGAAGTTTGACAATGTATCTTTCCGTTTTGGTCATAAGTTGATATTACATGTGGCTGCCACATGAGAAATGGTTATAAAAAGAAGAAGAAATACCATCGTTATTTCCATTTAACATTTACACATCAAAGCATAAATATACATAAATAATTTCCTTAGTTTCTACAACAGCTTCTTGAATTAATACAAAATTACTTTATTACTCAGAGAGTAAACTGAGTTATTACTAAATATGAAAACGCATCCATGTTTATTTCTTGAGGTATCTTCTAAAAATTATTCTAAAGCTTATGCATATTTGCCCTGTGTTACTCATAAAAGATGTACAAATAAAAGATGTTTCGCAAGAAAGAAGAGAATCTTCACGGATAAAATTTCTGAGTTATTTCTTAATATGCATAGTGTAGTGTATATTATGTAGCGTTCTTCCTAAATACTAAACCACTTAATTCCGTTAGCGCAACAATTTAATGATTGATATGTACCACGTTTCAGTTACCCTTCATTCATCAAAAAATTTGCAAAGCAAATGTAAACCCGAAATAAAAAATTGATTTTCAAAAAAAGCTTTAATTTCCTTTATTAACCTAAAATTACAAACAAACATCAGAATACACAAGCAAGTATTCTGATGTTTTATCATAAGCTTAAAATTATCAACAACTAATTATCACATTTGCACTTAGAATTTAACTTTATGTATTTCTTTTGCAATTTCAGTAAGTTTAGATTTTAAAAACTGTTTAAAATTTTTTATATAATACTATACGATTCCTGACATTTTTTTCTGTTATTTGTTAATTAACCTCTGATTGTTTGTCTTTAATTTTATGTTGGCCGCTTTGAGGC
>JAPDSC010067097.1:0-40098 GCA_026290005.1 Latrodectus geometricus
TATATATATATATATATATATATATATATATATATATATTACGGAAAAATACTATCACACACCTTTTTAAATTATTATAATAAAAAATTATTTTACGTCTTGCTCTATATTATACTATAATACTTTTAATTGCATATTAAGTATTATTTATATACTAAAACAAAAAAAATATAGTCAATTGCACGTATTAAATGGTTATAATTGCTGAATAGTATGCACTTATAACAATACATATTCAAATATAAATTATAATTAAATTACAGCTTTCTTAGAATAATAGATATTTTGAAAATGTTATCTAAAATTAATATGTCCATGAATAAATTATGTCCGCTATTGTTTGGTTGGTTAGTTAACACATTCCAAAACTTATTAAAGAAGACTTATACGCTTGCTCTGAGAAGTAACCTAATTACATAGTTCTCTTAGTATTTTTAACTCTCCTAATAATCTAAGCATGTGTGAGTTTCTGGTAGATTATTAGAGTTTCATAATTATAATTTTGTGATCATAATTATCACATTCTGTAAACTTTATTCTATGTGAAGTTAGTCTCCCAGTCTGTAATTTAATTTGAATATTTTCATCACAACATATTTTTAACCAACTTCACTATTTATTTTCTAGTAAAGTTAAATATTTTAGAAATATATTAGGCCATTGTGTAATTTCTATTCTTATTAAAAACGTTTGTCTAAGTTGAGATAGTTAAAAAACTTTTGTAACTATATATAATATAATAAATTGAAAACAATTTTGATCAAAACTTTTAATTTCTCGCAGGGTGAAATTTAAAGATGGTTTAAACATTGAAAAAAAAATATTTTATTTCTCTAAAAAATGATTTAATGTCATTCACTTTTAGGTAACATGTAACAAATTTTATATGTATTTAATAAGACATGCTAAGTTGAAATAATATTTATTTATTAAAATAAAGAAGAAATAATAATTAATTTAGAGTAATATTTGGATTAAGTGAAAAAAATTAATAAAATTTATTAAATGAAAATTAGCTGCATATTTTAACATAATTTCTATTCATAGTGAAGATTACACATTTTTGAGGTAAAATGAAAAATAACATATCTTTTTTTTATATGACTATAATTTGTTGTATGTGACCATAATTTATGTAACTATAATTTAACTTTTTGTATTATCGAACTTTTTTGAGTTTTTCCATCATTTGGATCAATGTTTTGACTAGATTACAAAACCAATCCCTATATTATTTTACAGAAGCAATTTAAATCTCCCTCATCATGGCTTAGGAAGCATTGTACAATATTTTCTTGTGTTGCAGGACATTCATTAAAATGCAGCAATTTTGTTCCAAACACCTTACATGATCATAAAGTGGATTTTAACATATTGTATTTTTAAATATTTCTAATTTAATATAATTTATAATAACATATTATTATAAATTGTATATTATAAAAATATGTTATAAATTAGCATAACACTTACTTCTTAATCTTGAAAGGAATGTAATGATAATGACAAAGTGTCTTCTTGATTATGGTTACTTAGCGTGTTTAAAAATAACTTGTTCTGGCCGAGAAAATGTTCTGACTCGAGTCATAAAAAAATTGTGCTTATGAAATTCTAAGAAAAAAGATCCAAGTAAATTCTGGACATATGTGTACATTGATGAATTCATGTTTTATTAATGTACTATTGCTATGTCAAGTATCTAATGCATCCACTATGTTTACTATGAGACAGTGGAAATAGATACTTTCACTTTTGAAAGAGATATTTTTATTTTGAAAAGTTATAATTGTTGCTCTAAATATGTTAAAAAAAATGGTAGGATAATTTCCTTAGAGTAGTTATCTTGTATGGCAGTAAAACCTCTTTACAGGCTATATTTAGAACATTAATTTTTTTTAATGACTTTATATGAATACCGATTTTAAACACACAATATGAATAAAGTGTTTTACAGTGGATTTCTGCTTACTGTGTCACCAAGGGAAATGAAAGAACCTTTTCTTGCAAAAAAAAAGAACAACATTTCATTTAATGACTTTTGTTCATAAGAAATTTAATTTTGTAAAATTCTTAATTAGATTAGAATTGAATATGCTACTTGTCTTTTTCCTATGAATGAACTTAAGCAAACGCCTCGGAGTGTCGCACCGGAGTTTTTCCTGGTAATAAATTAAATGTGTTATTTTATTTTTTTACAGGACACAATTTCTGAATGACCATCTTTTTGAAATTTGACAAAAGATTTCTTCTGTCTGCACTCTCTAACTCTGGAATGCTTGAAGACAAGAATTATATCAAACAATATTACACTGCTTTATAGTCAAATAATTCTGTTTTTCTTAGATATTAGAAAGCAAAAGCAAGAATAATGGCTGTTTTTGCTGAAATGACATTTGCATTTTTCACAAGGAAAAAATTATTATAATAAAATATTGATAAAAATCTGTGAAAAATTAATTTGGATAAATGTCTGGTCCCATGTAAGGTGTTCACTCATTATTAACGACATGCGAAATATTGGTAAAAAAAATTATAAAAAAAAAGATTTTTTTTTTAAATTTTGGGCTTTTAATTTAAATTTATTTATAAAAGGCATATATTATGAAGTCAGATAACATTTTGAAAATTTAAAATGTATTAAGGAAAATATAATGAAATAATTGTGCCTTAAATGCAAAAATTGCATGTATTTAGAGAAATATATTTGTTCTTATTGCTTAATTGTTATTAAGAAAAAGGAGAGAACTAGTTTTTTATAATTAACTTAAAAGTTCTGTATTTTGAATATGTATTTCAATAAAACTCTAATTTAGTTTTAGTTTTAAAACAGTCACAAGTATATATTACTTTAACTTATTTAATTCATTTATAAAGATTATTTGTAACAAGTACGATGCTTAAATGATAATGAATAAATTGAGTTTTCTTCAAAAAAGGCTACTTTTCACATATTTTCGTATTAAAAACAAACTTTTAATCATTTGTTATAGAATATATAAATATATTTCTGGAAAAAATATAGTATACGTGAAATTCAATAGCCTATATCAGTTTTATATAAAGGAAAAATCATAAATCTGTCAAATCACTTTTTCGAACATTTTATTTAAACGTAAGAAATTTATTCTTATATTCACTTAAACTATTGCGAAAACGTAATTTGAGTATTTAGAAATGTCTTATTTTGCAATATGGTTAATCCAAGAAATGTATGCATTTTTTTATGCAAGAAATTCAATTTTAAAGATTAATATATTCTTAGTGCAATTATGCTATATGGCACTAAGAATTTTACAATATTTTTTGAGGTAATGAAAGTGGGAAAATTTACATCTAATGTACAGAATTTAGAAATATGATGAATGGAATTTATTTTCCAAAAGTTATTTTTAGAAACTAAGCTTAGTTGAATTTGTGTTGCTTTGAATTGAGGCTTTGAAATTTAAGACTAATCATTTCTGTTAACAAATGACATAATCAAAATGATTTCTCATCCAAAATGAAAAAAAATAATAGAAAGACCAGAGTTAGCACAATAAAATTTATTTGGCAGATGACACAATATACACAGATTGATTAATTAAAATTACAGCCTCTGATGAATTCTAAATGGCCATAAAAACAGTAGTTATTGTTACATCAGCTAAGTCAGGGTTAGGTACATGCATGTTCCTCTGTACCTAGCCCTGACTTATCAATCATATAAAAGCAGCCGGGTGGGGTCCGCATAATTTTGAAGCAGGAATCAAACAGCAAAACCTAATATCTGAACTGGGGTGCCCAAATGTATTATTTAATTAGGCTGACATTGTCATTATGACTTATCTAACGTGATCTAGACGTCATTAGTAAGCACGATACATCTTCGATTACGTCAATATCTGATTTTATTATATTCCAATAATGAGATTGAAGTCTCGACGTTGGTGTATTCGTCATTGTTTTCTGTAACTGCTTCTACCAGCTTCACCATAGAATCAAAGAGTCATTGGATGTATTTTTATACACATGTAACTTCCACATATTGTTAAACTTGATCTGGTGTAACAGCATATGATGTATCTTGACCCAGTTGCTATACACACATGGACAATCATTGATTGGTGACAAAATTGAATAAAAAAGAAGTCAATGAAGCAGTTCAATATGATGTGTAAAGAATACTTTTGAGCATTGCCTTTTATGAATGGCCGTACATAAACATGTTGGAATATGAACGAAGGGAAGCGTAGAAAGAATTATAAGACCAAGAAATTCATCACATCAGAGATGTAGTACTGGATATACATTAATTACATGAGTAATACAGAATAGATGGATGTATGAGTGAAATCTAAAACTACCCTTGAATCCTAATATCGGGTGCATGAAAAAATTGCTGTAGTACTAGTGTAAAAAACACCAGTATATTTCCCTATAACTGAGGCAAAACTAGGCCTTGCACGCAAGTAGTGCGGTGGTGCATAACTAAAAGTTTCCAATTAATAAAGAGATAGATAAGAAGAATCCAATTATTGTGGTGTTGCAATTTGGAATAGAATTCTTCAATCAAGACAATGTCTATCCTCTTCCATTGTCCGTATCCATTATTAATCACATCTCCAGCAGCTCAATCACTTGCTATTCTGAGTAAGGGTAAAAAAAGAAGGGAAGACATTTCAAACATTGCACTCTGTAGCAAACGATGTCCAAAGGTGTAATCATACGCTAAATGATGAGTAACAAACTGAATCTGGTGTGTTCCTTTCCATGTTGTGACTGAAATGTCCATCACTGCCATAAGCGCGTCCACTATTAACTCTTGCATCCAGCTATTATAGATCCACTTTTCCAGTGTCTTGGTTTTGTCCAATATGTTCACTGATTTATTTGAACTGTAATCCTTGATCAAAATTAGACACTTTTTAGAGAAACGTTCAATATTTTCTGAGACACTTCTAAGGTTTCTGAGATACAATTTATGGAAAATAAATAAACAAATATGAAATACGCAATCTAAAAAATTAAATGATAAACATTAAATCCGAAATATATTCTCATTTTACATAGGTTTCATGTTTCAGGTGACATTTCAGTCACCTTTCATGTGCAATTGCTATGCAATGCTAATGATTTGAACATCTCATACCTGTAAGTGCATGATATAAATTTCATAAGATTTGTATGCTTACTACTATTTGAATGCTAGATTTGCATGCTACATTTTGAGTGTCCTGCAATATAATTGAGCAAAAATGAAAAATTAATTTAGTATCTCGATTTGAATAATATTTGGAATAATTTAAGTAAACAAGCACACATAATAGTCGTTGTTGTTTCTAATGACACTTGGCAAATCCAAGCCCTCACCTCAAGAGATTAGATTAATGAAGTCAGAGAGAGGGCGTCTTCCGTTTTTTGAATAGAGTCCCCTCATACAAAGGTGAAAGTACGACTTTTGGCTCACAGATGGCAGCACCATCTGAATCTTCTGATTTAGAGATTGAATCCAGAGAAGACCCAAAGCCTGGCTCCAACTACCCCCAGAGGTATTAATTTAGATTGGGAACATGGAGGACATTGCAACCCAACATATTTTACGTGCCCCAGTCTCCATTAGTGAACACGACGGATCTTCGGCTAAGCCGGGATTAGAGCTCACCACCTTTTGGCAACTAGAACTTTGCACTAACCAACCAGGCCACCACGGTCGACACAAAATTATTGATTTCATTTACTTTGATAAATTTTGCAATATTTATTTTGCGTTTTATTTCACTTTCATCATTAAATATCAACATTTCATATAATAAATTAATGTAGTCTTTTTTACTAAATAAATAATTATGAATTTTAGGAACTAACACTGTCTTAGCTAGAAGGAAATTTATTAGTTAAATATTTAACTGAATAAATAGTTTGAATCATAAAAAATACAATAATCATAATAAATTATGTTGATGAATTGTAAATTTAACAGCAAGTAATACATGCAAAATAATTTGTGAATTATTATTAGATAAACAATTATTTAAAAATTGTTATTTCTCTATTTAAAATCAGGTATAGTAAAAATAACTGCAATTTTTGAAAGGCACAAAAAATTTTGTGTAAAGTATATAATAATTTTTAACTCATTAGGTCTGATGGTAGATAATAAAATTTTCTCACCAACTTTAAAAGAAGTGAAATCAGTAACATTCGGTCTTTATGATCATCTATAAATTTCCTGTACTTATATCTTATTTATTATTCACTTTCCGCAAATTACTCTTTACGGTAGCTTGTATCGTGGAGACTATGATTGATAAATTTATGTTTCTTCTTGAGCTTGGATAACAAATTTTCATATTTATTATCGTGACTTAATTTTTGAAAAGAAACATGTTTTATCTGCTTGGGGTTTCAAAAAAAGAAATTTACTGCTTATTGGTTCTACATTTTGTGTAATTTATATTCTAAGCATAAATTAATAAGAAATTAGTGACCATAAAATATCTTAGAATTCTTGTTATTTATTATCTTATTTAAGCTATGTCTAAACTATTCAATACAGGATTTATTTTCTTACGTTTTCTCTTTTACTTTAAACCTTTCACTTATTTAACTTTTACTGATGGTTAAATATTAATATTGAATGGCATTATACATGCATATTATATGCATGAATAATCAATACTTTAAACGCATAATATATAAAATAAGCAGAGAACTCAAATTAAGTTTAAGACTTTCACTGGCTCACTTTGATCAAGGGTTTTTCACAGGCCACGTTTAGTTAAAATTATCCTTAACATGTAAGAAAAAAAATATATTGCAGTTTGTTATTTAGAGACAAGGCTGTATATTTTCACTTAATAGAGGTCTATCTTTGAATTTATGTATGACAATATCTACGAGAGCTAGGAATTGCAAAATTTTTTAATTTATAAACATATTTGTGTGTAATACTTGTTAATTGATTAATTTTTTTTAAAAATTTGGTTAGATTAAATTAATAAAAAAATTGTTTTATAATTTTTAATTTCTGTATTATGGGCTGACAATATCAAGAAATAGAAAATCATCTATTCCAGAGTATTTTTTGTATGTTGCTCTCTTTCTCTCTCTATAAATTTTTTTATCATACTTTTATATTAAAATTTTTATAATAAAATAATAATTGCTATGCAAAAAAATTATTTTTTTCTTATCTCATAAAATTTTATGGAGGTTATTTAAAAATAGGTTAAACATTTTTAATTAAAATATATATAAAATTTGTAAAATGAGAGCTATGTGTTTCGTATTCCATTAGGTATTAGCAATATCAAAAATCAAGTATTATTCATTTCTAGGAGCATTAATCAATATGTTTTACAAATACCCTTTAAAATTCTTAAAAAATAAGATATTTTCTTTAAAATACATTTTACCAAACATTTTACGAAGAATCCATTTATCTTAATTCATTTAACAATAACTCTTTAACTATTATTTACTCATTACTAACAGATAAATGTAAACTATTAACATTATGTAAATTAATTAGAATATATGTAATGTTTGTGTAAAAATTCGCAGGTATGTTTTAATCGTTAAAGGGAACTTTAAAAATATAAAAGAAATATAATATATTTAATTTTTTTATGCTCTTTTCTTTCCCCTAAAAAGAAATATATATTATATTGATTATTAATCAAACAAATTATCAGTTACTTTAACTTTAGGAGAAAAAATACTCTTAACTGTATTTCTTTATTAAATTATCATTAATGTCTCATATGGCCCCATGAAAGGAAGTTCAGCTTATATCAGAATACACGTATCTAACTAGATTAAAATAGAATTTACGTTTCATTTCAAAGTGTGTGATTATGTTTTCTATAATTAATTTAAAAATATTTAACTCTGATAGGAATTAAGACACATATGTAATCTTGTATGTAGCAAAATTAATTAAAAATAATATAATTGCATTTTAGAAAGGAAATATGGTTTTAATTTAGACTAGGCCGAGATAGTGACATTCTAGTTAAGTTCTATTTCACTCCATACGGTCGTTTGTAATTTTTCATCAAGATAAATATTCAGTGCTAAAATATATTTATATATAATTACATAAATAAATTAAAGTATTTTAATACTTTACTTAAACTCTCGAAATTATAAGGAAGTTTCAAAATTTTTAAACATGCTACAAGAATAAGCAAATATTTAAAATATGAAAACAATTTTTCTCTTGTAATGAGGGAAATTTATGATAAATTATTCATTAAAATAATTTAATTACAGGAAGAATCATTGGCCTTCACTGTTCTATTCAATAAATTATTTGATAATGCTAAATGAATGATGATGCCAAGTAAATATTAACAATTACAACGACTTTAACTCAGCCATATACAATATATTTAACGCATAATTTACAATATTGCTTATTGTATAAATAAAATGTAGTTTTATGATTTTCATACACATACATTTATGCACATAATCTTTCAAACGCAGAATTTTAATTTAATTTATAATAATATTTTTGAAGAAAATAAAATTTGAATGTTTACAAAAGCTCTCATTTAAATTTTTTTATCGATATGATAAACATAGCCAAACGTTAATTCTTCATTAAAAATTACACTATTTCATGTTATTAAATGCTTATGTGATTGCCAAATATAACTGATTGTACCTATTTACATATAAAAGAAAACATTTGTTAATTTTCTTTATTGATCACCTCAGAAATAAATAGAAATACTTTCTTAAAATAAATGAGAAAGTATTTAACATATACCCTTGTTAATTTCAATTCATATTATTTTCTTCGTTAATAAATCCCTAAAGATAGCGTTACTTTACAATGTTTTTATCTCATTTTCTTAATTTATATTTAAGAATGTCATAAAAATACTATGGACTCAAGAATCAATTAATTTTAGGATTAAGAGAGCTTAAAAGTAATTGAAGCGGCAGTGATTTTTTTTTTCTCTTTGAAATAAAGGAATTAAGAAGAAATGGTTCGTTTGAGTTTTATGTTAAGAGACAAGTTTGTGTAATTTTAAGAGTAATTTCACTTTTTAATCAGTAAAGTTTGTTTTCTAAAACTGATTTTACTAGAGAAATATTTAAGACCTTGACACTAAGTTAAGTTAATAAGTGCTTCCCAAGTATATCGAAAGAATCAGGAATTATTTAAGAAACTCTTTATTTTCACTATGAATAAATTTTAAATACTTATTGTAATTTACAAATAAATATATCAAAATAAAACTAAAAAAAAATGAAACTTAACTTGTTCCAGTTATTTGAATATTTGAAAAGGAAATATTCGAAAATTTAGTACCTTTTTTTTAATACTTTATTAATAGAGTAATAAAAAAGGTACTAAAATTAGTATTTTGTGAGAAAATGTACCATTTAATTTCATTCATTCATTAAAATACACTAGCATTTCCATTTTACTTAATTTTTGGTGAACTTGTTTCTTATTGTGGTTTCTTTTTACACAATAGTTTATTTTCCACAATAGTTTATCATAGTTTTCCACAATAAATTAGTTTTTCTTCTAATAGATTTTAATTTTAAAAGCTTTATTCTTAACTGTAAAATTTATTTATCGAGCATTATTTTTCTTTACTGTGTAAAGATTCCTTTAATTTCTTTCTTTAACTCAAATAATCAATTCAAATATTACAATTGTTTTTTATGATAAGTTTCTCGAAACATTGCAATAATATTCTAATCATAATTTAGATCACTATGGGACATTGAAAAAAAAATTTTGCTTTTACAATATAATAGCTTTACTTCTAGAAATCATGCATTACTACAATTTTTGATTCTCTAGAACACATTTATAAGCAGAGAAAGATATTTATTTGTCTCAAATAAATATTTTTTTTTGACAACTTTCTCCTTATCTCCCAAAAAGCAATAACAATTGTAATATTTGAACTTAACCATTCAGTAATTGGAAGTAGGTAAAACGTTAAAATACTATGTGACAATGAAATAAATTTCGGTTCATTGCTTCACATTTTTTAATTAATTCATAAAAATATGGCATAGTAAAATCAATTTTGTTAGTTTGCTTTTTACACATGAGAGATCATTATGCTGGAATTTACAGTTTAGTGGGAACCCAACTACCCCTTTCATGTATCCCATATATCTCCTTTCAAGTGAAAAATCAGAGCCAATAGCTAATAAATAAAATTTGAACCTTAACCTTTCACTTGATAGTGTGACTATGCTAAAATCAATGTCTATAACAACATTAAGAATAGGAAGTTTTAAAAGGTGTCATGTGTAATGTGTATGTGTCATGTGTAAAATGCATTTTTATTAAATGATCATTATTTTCAGTGATATATTATTATGAATTGGGATCTCATTAGATTACTTAAAGGCTAAATATTTTTTCTGATACGTAAATATCTGATACGTAATATATAACATGCATAATAAGATTATTTAAAAGAACAATGTCTGATAATCCTTAACTTTAACTAACTAATCTGAACAAAATTGAAGCAGCTGATATCAGATATTTTTACAAGAATATTTTAGAATTTGTTTATGATATAAAGTGTTTTAGGAGAATTTCTAAATACCAATAAATACTTAAGTGTATAATTAGTTCTTATAGACAAATTGTTCACTGCATTTAACATAGTAAGTTTAGTGGCTCTTAAATTAGAGTTACGGATTATCACACATATACATTCCAGTCAGCACTCATTTATGTTCCTTCACGAGAAAATTTTATTTTAGGAATTTTTTTTATTGTGACTAATAATTCAGAACAATTTATTAAAATTCTAACAGTTCAGACCTTAGATGTAAAAGGAAATATTAATTTTATGAATATTTTTAAGAATATTTTGTTGCATATAGCTCAAAGAGTATTTTTACAGTTATTACTCGATAAAAAAAGAACTTATGTTAATTCTTTAATTTTACAGCGTGGATAGTTATAGAAATAAAAATCAATAGGTTATTGAATAATGATCATGAACTAGAAAATAAGACTATTTACAATGGCTCACTAACTTAAATATTTAAGTTAATTTTCCTATACAGAAGATACAAATAATTAATCCTAAAAAATAAATAAAAAATTGCTCAATGTTACAATATACATTAATCAAATGTTACAATATACATTGACATCATAGAAAATAATTTATAAAACAACTGTTAACGTGTGAGGTAATAGATGTTTTTATTTTCATCAAAAATGCTATACGGGTAGTGTCTCACTGGGAGTCCACAGATGAACCATTTTAGCAATAATGGAAAAGGTACTTAGTAAAATATTATTTTCACATACTTATATAATTTATGTTATAACTCAACTTGTTTTCACACATATATCAATGATCATTGTACACATTTCGTATTTGGTATTTCAGTGGGTAAAATGGCACTTCGAGTTAAATTACTACTTTTATGTAACTATGTAATTGTCTTTTTAATGTACACCGCTCAGCTTTGAAGTAAAATATATAATCATAAACTTTATTGCTGTATACGTTGAGTCTTCTGCTTCATAAGACATCATTTATTTATAGAGAGTATTACCTGTCGTTAAGGAAATTTTATTATATTTTAGGGCAAAAGTAAGAACTAAAAGTAAAGCTAATATATGATTTTATTATTCTTCAACTAAATTCTCCTTTGCAAAATTTCTTTTGACATAAATTTTTTATGAAAAAAATAAACAAATTTTAAAAATTTTTTTCAGAATTTTTGGTAAAAAATTATTAACGTTACCCAGAAAATTAAACAAATTTGTAAGGAAAATAATAAAAAAATTGCCATTGGATTAAACCAATGTTAAATAACTGTCAAAAACCAAAAAAAAAAAAAAACAAATGAACAAATTCAAAATATAATTTATTAGCAGAAAATATTAATACTATAATTAAGTAAAGGTGCCATTGTATGTTAAAGTTAGAGCAGAGTTTATAGAAGCAAGAGGCTCTGAGGTTAATTCCAGCCTTTGTCGAAAACTTGAGAAGGATGTTAGGTTCATTCAAACGTTCTGCAAACACCTTAGAAGATGTAGACAGATGGTTGGTATTTTTAAAGTTTTCTCTTTTACGTTACATAGGTACGACCAACTTTTTATGATAAACACTCCCTAAAGCAATCCACAAGTAGTGAATATTCAATTGCTTTATGACTATGGGTCATTATAACTTTGGGTCATCTGGCTGTGTACTCCGTGGTATCAAATGAAAAAAACATTTATTTTTTTCAAAAATGTATGAGGATATCAGCATATTTAAAATTAGCACAAATCTCGACTATTGATAAATATAAATTAGAAAAGATATAAATACTTTTTAAGAGAAATTGAATATAAGCAATGTTTTTATATTTTTAAATGAATAAAAATGTTTTTTGTAACTTTAAAAAAAAAGCTTTAAGCAAGCAGACAAAATATGTAATTTGATGAAAATAATTAAAAGTCTTGTTCTGTTTGTCATTACACAGGCCGAAAGATTTGAGTAAACATCATTATAAAATAATTCTGTATTTATTTATTTTAAATGATCAGTCATTTCACAGGCAGAGTGATAGTAATAGTGAATATGAAGAAATAATTAATGTCACTGCAAATGAAATTTTAAATATTTTTAACTAATATAGTACAAAAAGAAATAGAAATCTTGTTTTTAACATCAGTTTCATGCATTGATAACTTTCAAACTTGCGTCATAATTTTCAAAAAATTCAAGATTAACCTAAAATAAAAGATTTGATAGTTAGGTATTTACTTAGTTAAAAAAATAACTAAAAATATTCTATATGAAACTAATCATATGATAAAAGTCAATTTGAAATAATTTTCTTACTTCCGATCCAGGAATACTCTTGTTTATCTCAATGGAATGTTAGGTGATACATGAAAGATAAGTGATTGTTCACAATATAAAAAAATGATCTTTTTGTCATTTATCAAACAACATCATTAAGTTGAATTGAAAAAAGGAAATTTTCATTTGACAGTAAATCACAAAAGTATAGTTTATTTGTAAATCATTTTATTTCTTTTGGGGAATAAGACTTGAAATAGTTAAACATATTTTTGTTATGAGTTTCTGTCGTTAAGGTGCCTTCCAGTCGCAAGGAATTTACCCACAGCATTCGAATATAGGTCACACTATTTCCTTTCTGCAGCTTGTCTTTTTTGTTTTTATGTGATCTCTATCGAAAGTAAAGATAAATAAGCTGCTGTAGAAATATTTGCTTTTCCTATTTCTTCATTACTAATATTCTCCAGCATACTGGCATCAGATATAAAATTATATGCGAGAAATCGATTTTCAGATAATGACTACTGCTTTTATTAATCTAGAATCAGTTGGTCGATATGACTCAATTAAAGGGCAGTCACACGGAAAACAATCAATTATTCGATTTGTTTCTAACAAAGAAAGTATATTCTTATAGCATATATTAATACTCAATTTTTAATTTCCAAAATAAAAATGATTTCTTATTTAGTAAAAAGCAATAACCTTATCCTTTTAACACATTTTGATTAGTTGTTCAGATACGAGATAAATTTAAGCGAATACTTAAAATGGCACTGAAATTTGTATTTCTCCGAAATTTAATTAGTATAAATTAAAATTGTAATCAATGCCACAATATGATTTCAAATAAGAATGATGCCAATTTATTGTTGAATTGGACTTCAACTCTGTGAAATGCAAAGGGCAAATTTAAAAATATTCTAAGATGTTGCATTAATTTTAGAACACACAATAAATGTATATCAAATATAGAAACAGAAAATACTAATACAAGCATTAAACATACATTTCTTTTGAAAATAAGTAATACTGTATTTAATTGATAGTAAAATATCTGATTTCATTCACTTGCTTGAATGTTTCTCTAATTATATGAGAAAAAAAAAAAACACATGCTTCCTTTGTGATCATAAGGTGAGACATCCCGTTTATAGGATGTCCAAATGATAATGACAGATATTTTGATGTTCTTTAATATACAGATAACAATAACTCCATGCGACAATAACTTAACGATGGAACATCTGCAAAAATCTTCTTCAATTATAATGCATGTGAGGCTTTAGATATTGTTTTGGTCAGCTAGAGTTTTCCCCCAGAGCTCGTGAACTGTACAGGATGGCACTGGAAGTGACCATCTCCTAATCATCATTGAATCCAAGAAAAGACAAAATGTAAAAATCAATAGTTAAGAATTTTGCAACATCATGAAGACTAATTGGGCCTTTTTCAAGGTATTTATATATAAAAAACTGGAAAAGATGTAAGCCAATGCTATCAATATTCAGGAAAATCATACTTAAACACTTTAAGGCATTTATCTTTAAGGGAAATGAAAATGATTTTTCCAACATTTCACCAAATATAGTACTAGCCAGAATGATAATTTAAAAAATACGAAACACAATTTAGAATCTGCCATGTCCTCTTTAGACTACATAAGACCCGAGTTAATAAAATTAATGGGGAAATAAAACTAACTTACAACCAACTTAAAAAATCGATTTAACGAAATTTGAATAAAATTAATATTCGGACATCAGACTCAAAGCTTTTGAAATTACAAAAAAGGAATCTATAACGATCAATAATGATACAAAAATTGCAATTAAAGACAACAATGGTTAAATGTTTTCAGATAATAAATCTGATTCTAATGGTCTTGCTACTCCTGACCATCATATTAGTAACCGCATTTCACAAGCGGAGACAAACGGGTGTAATGCAAAGTTCTCTTGGATATCATCTGATAAAACAACTGCTATAACAAAAATATCGATCGATATAATTGTACTGATCACAAAGGTTCGACTCAAGCAGCTCAATTCAAAATCTTAAAAGTTAGGACCACATTGGAAATAAAATCAGTTAATCCATCCCACTAAAATTAAAGCTATCTCTAACTAGTACAAAGTACATTTAACATGAATCCCATGTCATGTTAATGTCTAAGGTGAAAAATCGGAAGATGCTTT
The DNA here is from genome assembly GCA_026290005.1 of Latrodectus geometricus. Lineage (NCBI taxonomy): Eukaryota > Metazoa > Arthropoda > Arachnida > Araneae > Theridiidae > Latrodectus > Latrodectus geometricus. The sequence goes on from JAPDSC010067097.1 coordinate 14,984, forward strand.
TACAAGAAACGGACTAGGATATCCTGTTCCTTTTAGTTCAGAACTTACAAATTTAGAGCTATTCTAGGGTCAAAGAGCCCAAAGTAAAGAAAATTGGTTAATATCTCCCTCACAACTGGTATAAAATCAAAAGACCTGTCCTGCCTTGCCAGTGGGCATTTGAAAGGTCTTATATATTCTAAGCAAGAGGCTTCCTCTCTGCCCTTAATGAAGGCAAGAAATGAAGGAAAAAGTAACATTAACACCATCCTCTTAGTGCATATCTTGGACTGTCTTGGACAAGAAAGGGAAGGTATTTGCTTATTGCAAGAGACTTTATTAATGCCAATGGTTTCGTTCATCTTGTCTGCCTCCATAAAACCGGAAGGGTGGTTAGAAGCAACAATAATATATATTTTAATGGTAATACTAACAGTTTATTCAAATGACTAATATTCTTGACTCCTTTTAAAATATATTAAAGAGCGATTAATTTCAAGAAAACACTCAAAATGACTTCAAGTCTTATCTTTAATTATTTTATAAAAACAAGTTATTTCTAATTTGTAAAAAGAAATATGCTTCCCAACTGACATAGATGTATGCTCAGACAAAATTATGTAGTATGAAATTAAAAAGCTTTTAAAGATAGTTTTTTTGTGAAGAAAATGACAATTTAAACCTATAAAATAAATCTTCCCTATTAATGTTAGAAATTAACCAAGTAAACATTTAGGATCATACAAAGTAATGGCCATCCTTTGTATAGTGTTAATATACAACTATTTTAAAAATGATATAATATAATTTATATGTTAAATTTTAGGGGTGTATAAAAACAACGGAAGAGTAACATTAATAGAATAAATGACAAATACAGAGATTTGACACAATAAAGTTTAAATGGGGCAAAAAATATAGAATGAAAATTTTTTAAATTTTTGAGCAATGAAATAAATATTATACAGAGAGCAATTTTGTTTCCAAGAATCAAATTACCAATGTAATGATTTTTAAAACTTTGCTTTCAGACTTATTTGCAAAATAATCTTAAAACCTCTATTAATTGCTATAAAGGGATTTCCTCTCTTAGAACAATTTACACAGTCTTTATCATACATGATAAGTTTTGCTTTATTTATCATGTATAATCTTAATAGTTAGTTATAATTTTATTATATGTAAATTTTATCATAATTTTTCGAGAAATAGGAAAATATACTTTCCTATTGTTGACAACACATATACATTAAATTATATTCAGGTAATATGAAGGAGACATTTTTCGAGAAATATAAAGCATATTTTGAATTATATTTATGTAATATTGAATGTAAACTTCTTAACTATTGTAAAATATTAAGTTTTTAATTTAAATAATTGAATCAATTTATTTTAATTTAATTTAAGTTAATGATTCTTAAGGTTTTTTTCAATTTATACTTATAATTATTATGATAAGCGAAATATATTTTGATTAGGTGAAATATAAATAGAATTAAAAAACTTATAATTGCTTTTTCATTAGTATAAAATTAAAACGAGAAATTGCTTATCAAAATAAATTGAGAGATTTTAATTTAATTGTCTTATAACTACTTTTGATACGAATCCAATGATGATTAAATTTTAATTAAACTCGTAAGTATCAGAAAAAATTATATAAATTAATACTATAACAAAAATAAATATTTTCTAGTCATTTTGAAATATTTATCTTTTTAACTGTTTTAATTACTTAATATAATTAATTTTATAGTCAAACACTTTGGAATATACATCAAAATTAAGAAAAATACTTTCACATGATTTCAGTGCTTTGTCTTTTGAAATTTAATTAATCATTTCATTAAAATTAATTAAAATAAAAATTTTGGCTTTGAATTTATAAGTACAATATAATGAATTCGGCAGAGTCATTTGAATTAATATCATTACGTTATTTCTTTATGCAAATATATTTTGATGTAATTGTGAAAAACTAGTTGTTAAAAAGAAAATGTTGCGAATGCATTTTGTCTCTTATCAATAACATTCCATTCTAAGAATGTATAATTAGGTAGCAAAAACTTGATCACTCATTAATATTGAGATAACTTTCTGGCACCAAATATCCTAAGTAATTACAGCGATATCGAACATTCTTCTCTCTTTCCTTATTGTATTAGTTTACGATTAATTTAATTACAAAGCAAATACGCGCAATTTAAAATATTAAACGCCTTTTCTATTTATTTATAAAAATTCAGGAGACAATGCGACTAATTTAATTACAATTTATCTGATATATAACAAATGGACCCAAAGTTATTTTGTTAATTTTTCGTACAGTAATTAAGCATATTTTCTGTTATGCCGTTAAATATGAACAAAAATCATTGTTTCGATTTTATACCAGATTAAAATGCATTCCATGTATAATTTTTTTAACAATTTATGTCTTACTTCTAGTTTCTAGGTGGAGATGTATTTTTGTTAAAATATTTATCGGATATTAACAAAAGTTTTAATTATGCTAAAGGTAACATAATAAAATTAACTTCAATAATGATTATTTTATATATCATTCTTTAAAATTGTATAACTTGATATTTTTAGTTTATCATGCATGGGAATTACAGCTTTTCGTTTAAACTGAAAAAAAATATTACATTTCTCTAGCATTCAAATTTGCAGCTATTTTTGAAATATTTTGCATTTATTTTTGTCAATAAATAACAAAAAATTATTTGAAATGTGTAGTTCTGTGAAAGAAAATATTTAGGATTTTACATGTTTTATTGGAATTTTTAAAAAAAATGTAAATTATAAATTAATACATAAAATTTAAGGAGTGGTATATTGTATGAGATAGATAAAATGAAAGAAAAACTGTTTATTTCAAATCTTTTTATATCAATTTATAACTATATACAATCTTCATGTATTCATTTCATGACATATATTATATGCAGCAATCAAATTGGAATCGTTCATTTCTGAACATAAATTCAACAATGTTCACTTCAGCAGCAATCACGCAATAATTGAATATAATTAATATTGTCAACCATAAATTGTAAAAGTAAAGTTAATACTATTCCATATCAAATATGTCTATTGAAAGCATTCACAATTGTTAATTTTAAAACACCTCAAAGGCAGCTTGAAGGATAAAATGACAAAATGACTTCTGTTGATTTGAAATCATTTTCTAAAAGCATTGGTTGAAAGTTAATCAAATTGAACTGTCAATGTTATAAGCAAAAATTTTAAATTTATACGTAATTATTAAAATTAACCGTAGGCATTATTTATGTGATATTGCTCAAGTCAAAGTCTGATAAATTATTTGTAATCACATTCAATAACTAATATTATAACTGTACAAATTTTTAATATGTATTGTATTAATTCCTTTAGTTTTCTCAGTTACTTCATCTTAATTTATTGAATTGTGGGATACGAGAAACTTTATCACCCTTAATTTTTTTTAACATTTTAGGTGCTCTAATTTGGATTCCCTCTGTGTTAACTATTGATAATTGTTGATATCTATAAAGAGAAAATTTAATCAAATAATAGTTTCAGAAGTTTAGTAATTTATGAAACAATTCAATGTATAGAGAAAAAGAAACTTCTAGAAGTGATCTAAATGACTTTTTAGTATATACATACATACATATTCATTAACATATATAGTATATACATACATATTCATTAACAGTACCAACCTGAAGTACTGATCCCAATAAAATAAGTTTACACATTTTAATAAAAGGAATTTTTTTTCATTAGAACATAATATATTTTTTAAATACCAATATACTAAGAAATAAATCATATCTCATAGTTTTCGATGTACTGTTCTACTTGTAATATTCTACATAGTTAAGGGAACCTTATTTTATTACCTAACGAGTATAATATTTTAAAGTATGAATTATTAATGAAGAAGAATTTCCTTTTACAAATAAGTTAATTATAGAATAAAAACACTTCATACTGTTTTGCACAAAATATAGTTCATATAAAATATTCTTAACATGAATTAATTTCAGCAACTAATTTCAATAACTTTTGCAGCTAACATATTCCTATAATCACGTAATTTTCTTAAAATCTGGATATATTTGTTAATAATAATAATAATGCTTCATTTATAGTCATTCATAGACACTAATCTTTTTTAATATATCTAGATTCAGTAAAACATTAAATGTGAAGCAGAATTTTATTAGAGTTTTAGCAAATTTAATCTAAAAGTTGTTATTAAATTTCTGTGTTACATTTATAGTAAAATTAGATATTTTTATTTTAATGATGAAAGGAAAATTTATCTTGTCTGTGCTAATAAGAATTAGATTTATGAAAAAAAAATAATTTATGCTAATTTTATTGATGAAATAATTTTGTATTTAATTAAAGAGAGAGATGACTAATACATAAATAATTTCTTAAAGCAATTTTCATAAAACTTATATATTTAATAGTTTTTAAAAAGTGAAATTAAAGTTCTCTTAAAATAATTATTAAAAAATTATTTTAATCATATGAATTCTCACTTATTATGGACCACATACATCTATATTAATAAATAACTTAATGTGAAAGTAATAATTTTTATAAAATAAATAATTTTTAATATTTAGAAATAATTATTTATTAAAAAAATTACTAATCGTTATTTAGATATTTAGAAATATTTTAATAATAATTTATAAATGTTAATAAAATATTTTGCAAGCTTTCAACTTACTTGTAAATTCGTTTTATTTTTCCCTTCAAAAGTAATTTAAATAGCTTTCCTTTTTTTCAGAAAACCAGACAAACAATACAAAAAAAATCTTTTATAAAAATATGAACTTCTTTCAAACATAAACTAAATACAAAATATAATATGAGTAATAAATATAGTTTCCACAGTTGACAAATGTTTATTTCTTTATTAATTTTATATTTAATTCATCATTAATTTTAGGTTCAATAAAAATATTAATGAAACATATATATTTATTGTTTGATTTAACAATTTTTTTTATTTTATGCAGGATTTATAATTTTAGTGAAAAAATTATTATATATTTTACAAATTTACTAAATATGTACAAATATAAATCATATATGAAAAGATAATGATTAGACCTTTTATTTTCCATGTCTTCTTTATAGAATTTTGATTAACTTACAATGATTTAATTTATCATTGCAAAGTTTTTCATTAAATAGTAAATTATCAATGTGTAATAAATCACCGTATATTATAGAAATATAACAAAATTTAAAAATATATTTACGTAACATATTGTTACTATTCTATAATAATAACGCTTTATTCAGCTCATTTTCAATCATATACAATTGATTACTTCTAATCTTATATACTGCGTTAAATTCTATCGAATATATCTTTTATAATTTTTGTAATAAAAATTCTTGACACATAACAGTTGTAAAATTAAGTTTATCTAACTAAGCTTACCTGCTTGAGGATAGATTATTATAAAATAAAATATTTGAAATTTGTTTTTTGTCATTTCAGTTATATATTTATGTATCAGTAACCTGTTAAATTGAATAATTAAATCATTACAATTTTGCATTAAAATTAAAATTTTAAATATTTACATACATGAATAAAACGCATGAGAAAGTAGCTGAAATATAAGAAGTGTTTTTGTCCCAAATATGAACTTTAATACACAAGGCTGCAATTGATTAATCGATATATTGATTGCTAATCATTAATAATCTCACATTTGTTTTATAATAGATGCTCGAACTCTACATAAATTTGCATTCTAGTGTTTTCCATTTCATTCAAAATAACTGAGTGCTTTTTATGTGTTCATTTATAAGATGAGAGGAATGAATGAATTTTGAGATTTTATTTTAAGAATAAATTAGTCTTCTACATATCATTCACTCTCTTAATTTTTTACATTTATTTGAACTATTTCTGCTAAATAGTTGCAATGCACACATTGCTTTGAAATGATTTAAGATGTTTAATATCATTCAAATGAACAAAAGGAATATAAAATATCCCTATAGTTTTTACACTAGGCATATATGTAAGAATATTAAGGTATGTCAATTAACAGTAAATATGATCCTCGTATGTGATGAATTTGATATAAAAATATATATATAAACCTGAATATTATATGTAAGCTTAAACAAACTATCTTGTACCACATTCCTCTTATATAATGTTGAAATAGAGAATTGAACATTATTAAATATATTTCAGTGAGATATAAGTAAAGTTATTTAAAAAACCCATTTCTTTTGAATAGGCCTTTTCATTTTGTCTAAAGCAAATAATTTGCAAGAAATTTTGATACTATTAATTATTTTTAATTTTGCAATTAACTTTTGATTCTAGATACTGATTTATACTTTAGTGGACTTTAAGGGAAATATACCGTATTTAGTAAATATAACAACTTTTAATAATAAATAAGTTAGTGCCATAATATATTTAAAAACGAACTTGTTACATTTCAAATTATTGAAATTATTGTATTTTGTGAAATTATATTTTCAAAAATTCATTTATCGTTGCCTTTGCTCATTTATTGTTGCATTAACTGTTGCATTTGCAATCTTTGTTAACATAAAACATGTGTTAAATATTTACATAAAAATAAGTTAATAATACATACATAAAAATAAGTCCTTTTCAGAACAAAATAGAATTCTCAAATTTAAAATCGTTCTAATCTCAATTTTTATTTGAATTCAAAACCAATTTTTAAAAGTAATTTATTTTGTGAAAATGTTATATTATAAATCAAAGACTTTTTATTCAAAAATAAAATTCGTATTGTTAAATACGAATTAATAATTAAGAGATGGTAAGGCTACTATGCGTGCTTTTTAAGCTCCTCATAATCTTTATATTAAAACCAATTTTAGCATTTTAATATTTTTATAAAAAAAAATCTTATGTTTTCAATTTGTTTTAATCTAAATTCTAATATAATTTCAATGCTATGCTATCTTCCTTAATTTATGACTTTTATTGCTTATTATAACAAATTTTTAATTAAAATGTTTAATAATATTAAATAAAAATATAAATAACACTTATATTTTTTATACTATCATATAAATAATATTATACATAGGAATACTTAAATTCATAATAACGGACATTTGTAAGTGCTACAATAGTAAATACAGTTTCATATAGTCGATCAAGCTAAATTTAATAAGACTTATTGCTATAAATAATTAAAAATATACAAGAGTATGAAAAGAAAATGCTTAACAATTACAGTTACATTTATTTGCCTGAGTTTTTTCTAAGAACAAGCAATTTAAGTTTTAAATATGTGGTCTTAAATATATTATATTAAAAATTTAATCATTGAAGGAATGTTAGCATATAGTAGCTCTATAAACATTGTAATCAAGTATATTAACATAGCACTTCTACATTTTTCAAGTAAAAATGAATGCAAATCTGAAATATTTATTTGAAATAATAATCTTTTATTAAATAAGTAATAATAAAATAATAATCTTTTTTTTTAAATAATAATCATTTTAAATATTTAATTCTCACAAGACAATTTATGAAAACCTATGCTGGAAATTTATGAGGAGACATCTCACTAGTAATTTGTTTATCGCTTTTATTTCAGCCACACAATGAGAGAACAATTAAAATTTCACTTTCCAAAGTACTTTTGCAGAGCAATTAAAATGTATATAAATAAAGAAATAAATTAAAAAAATCTCATTTTTTTAACAAGTATTCATTTTATTCAATAAATAATTTATATCGTATATTCATAGAATAGTCTGCAAATGGTTTATTTTTAAATAAAAAGGGAGAATTCCATTCAAATTATTTTCAAAAAATAAAATTTAAAGGAAAGTAAATTTTCTATTTTTGCTGGAAATTCTGCCCATTAGAAATAATTGCATGTGTTTTAATAAATTACTAGCATTCAAATTTTATATTAAAGCCAAAATTTCTCATCTATAGATATTCCATACTTCTTGAATAACAGAAAAACACTATGTAAATTTTTAGAGCTCAAAAATTTTCCTCAACTGAGCAAGTCTTTTGATTGTTGATATCATGATTGTTATGCTTTATGACGCCTAACCACACCTCGATTACCATTTAGTTGGACCTGGTTTTGATTTTAATCAGTGAGAAAGGCGATGACATGGAACAATAAACTACTCTCTTGATAAAAAATGATCCTCCCTTAATCGAATTCTGAGACTTCATCGTAAGAGTTATTTTAATGATACCAAAATTTTCATGGTATTCTGTAAAATTTCAGAATTTTTAAACTCAAATTTTTTAATGAAAAATAACTGTACAATTTTTCTTTAATGAATTACTTCAAATTTTATTTTCTCAAAACTTTCAAATGCGTTTTTTTAATAATTAATATTTAAACACTAACAATTAATAATAAATATATTAATTATCAGAGTTTTCAATTTTTTGTAATACTTTTAATTTTGTATATGTTGATTATTGCCCAATTTCGGCACTATTGTTGCGATATTTCCATATGTATACTTAATAATGCGAAACACCATCTATTAACCGTAATTATGCTTAATCTCATTAGATAAATTGTGCTTAATATCACGACTGAGTTGGTCATTGTTACTTTCCAATGTATTTTTTTCTGGATATATTTTAAATTTTTTTAGAAATGTTATTTTCAAGCAAAAAATGTAGGGAAATGAATCTAACATGTTAGATTCATTTCCCTAAATTTTTCATTACATACACGTGCCTAATTTTACTAAATTAAAACTTTGTACCTCTTCACACAGTCTGTTGCAATTTCAATACCCTGCGTTGCATATTATCAAAATAAATTCAAAGGATAAAGTTATAGGATTAAAAATGTACTATATGTATTGCATGTTTATGTATCTAATATTTAAAGATACATAGGCATGTAATATGTTTGTATTACTTGAATTATGATAATTTTATTTCAACTAAAATATGAAGCAAATTCCATAAATTAGATTGTGGAATAATTTTAAAATCCATGAATATTTTCAAAAGATTAAATTAAAATTTCTTTTCGTTTTTTTTTAAATTTTACAATTTAAGTAATGTGTTTAGATAAATTCTTTCGATGTTTAATTTATAATATTAGAATATTAAATAATTGTTATGTAAGAAAATTTTGTTCATGTTAAGATGACTAAGTACATTTAACATGAATTATTTCACTAGTATGGCTACTTCTCTTACTTCTCTAACTAGCACATACAATAGAAATTTCCTTCAATTATTTTTTTAACAATGTATAACATGAAAAATGATTCATTATATCAATTTTATAGCAACAAAATTTACACTGTTACTCTTTCAAAGAAACTTTCAAGTACGTGAAGTCAGAAAAATAATGAAATATGATAGCCAATGTAACTAGAAACTTATGACCAACTAGTTATTCATTTATTTTGAAACACTCAAATTAATTTTAATCAGATCAGTTAGAGTGATAAATTATTAGAGACTCGAGTTTCTAACTTTATAAGAGAAACTAAAGAAATTATTTAAAATTCATGTTCCATCTTCTTGTCATTAAATTAGTTTCGATTACCCACTCTGCGACAGAGATATTTATATTTCAGCAGTCACTTTTACTCATGATTTACAATGTTTCCCAATTTATTATCCAACATTTATTTTTACGGAGAAGTGATATTTTCCTGGACATTGGTCTTTGAAAATTTGACTGGAAAGAGTGCATTTTACTGCCTTTCGTAGTGGCCTGTAAACATATTTGAGATAATTTATATTCTGTTCATAAGTTGAAAAGAAATGAGCGATCATAAAATACCTGATAATCCTCGTTATTTATTATCCAGCTTAAGTAATTTCCAAATGCTGCAAAGGAAAGATATATTTTCTCGGATATTTTTCCTCGTTTAATTTAGTATGTACGAATACTAATTCATCTCTAATGATCACAGAATGCTAAGAAAATAAAATTATGCAATAAACGTAGAAAAATAAAATAAAATAAATGTTAATTAAAAATAAATTAGTATTTACACAATTTTTGAATATTTTTAACATAAGCAAGTACAAAGCATTTTCATTTAAAAAAATATTGCAAATAAAAGTTTGAGATTTATTATCAATTTTTATTTTTTTAAATTAAAATTTTCTTTAAGCAGAGTAATTGCTTATTTCAATTAGCTTTTTTCATTTCTATGTAAATATATTTCCTTAGTAGTTCACAAAAGCTTATCAATATAAATAATTTACAACTTTATAAAGTGTTTTAATTAGCTTAAAATTCATTTGATTTTAAGAAATATATAGATAAACTTCTTTGATCAACCACTTAGAAATAATTTATTTTACAACCAGTATTTATCATTTGAAATACAACTTTCGATTTCCAATATATTTATTGAATACATTATTTTGATTAAATGCTTTTGACTAATTTAAATGAGTTATCTTTTACAAAATATGTACAGTACATAAGAGTATAATTTGTTAAATTAACAATTATTCAAATAATTATATAAACTTTAAAAATAGTCCATTAATAATTTAAAATATTCTGCAATTTTATTTTAATTTTCACCTTAGTCAATACGCTTTCATATTATTACTGAATATTCCAACAAGTTAGTCCATTATTTTTAATACTCGAGTTGGAAAAAAAAAAGAAAACATTTTTCTGGATTATGCGTAAAATTGATTTCTTGAAATTATTTTAGATTCATTATTCTGATAAAATGGTTTTCGAAGCATTTTAGGAGTTTATTGTCTTTTATAACTTATAAAACTTCATAAAATTTTATTATTTTATTTATAATTCATTTATAAAATGGTATTGCAAATTATCTATATTTCTCTCAAATGTTGTAAAACATTACAAATTCCAATCTCAATGTATTTAAGTTCATATTCCTTTTAAATGCACAAATGCTATCTTTTCACGATAACTTTTACCTATTTACATCAGCTAATATAACCAAATTAGAGATTTGTGGCAAAATATAAGATTGTGCTTTGGAGATATTTTAGTTTATCACTAAAAATGAAATAAAGGATAAATGTCCTTCTTTTTAAAACTGTTGAATTTGTACAAAAAAATTTCTCAAAAATTCTCTCTTCAAGCTTTTTTTATAAGTACGAAGTTGGATACAAAATATTTACTGATGATGCTTTTATCAAGAATTTTCTGAACTTTATCTATAAAGATGCGCTTTCGGTCGATGAAAATTACAGGCAGCCTAATTTATAGTTCAATAACAATTCAAATGAGCCATGTAGTTTGCTACTACTCTCGTAAGATGGGATACATCAATGGTAAAAATATGCATGCATTCGAAAATATAAATGTTTTTTTTGTGAATTTTGAATTTGTGAATTTTTGTAAAAAATGAATACAGATTTATATATGCATAAAATTTTAATAGTAAAAAAATTACTACTGAAAATAATTTCAATTATTTTAACTCTGTAGGCATGCAATATATATAGCAATCTTGAATACAAAAAAAATGTTATCATATTAAATTTAAATTCCTGTTAAAACTAAGTATAAATAAAACGTACTTTCTTAAAATATATATTTACTCAAACATTAATTTCGACCACAAGTATTTTAAAAACTTTCCTTACATTAATTTCCAAAATGTTGTTCTTATATACATTTTATATTATATAGCCAATTTTGAAATAATATTAAAGTAAGAAAAATTTTCCATAAGTGAAAATGTTAAAGCATATTTTTGAATTTTGTGTTTGTATTATTTATAATTTAAAATTGTGAAAGAGAAAGCTGGTGATTAATAATCACTTTTTGCAATGAGACTTCTTCATGAAATAATAATTTTATTTGGATTCCTTCATTTCATAGTAGGCTCCAAAATTTGGTATGAATAAATCATTTTGTAATGAGAAACATATAAACACAATAAGTACAAAAAAATGAAAGAATGTCTTTAATTTCAAATCTCCAAATTATATAAAATTTAACCAGAACCTTTTTTGAGTAAAATTTTATGTTGTGGATAAAATGAAAATAATATTTTTTTAAAGTTTTAGTACACAAACTTTACAAATTAATCGCAGCAAATCATAGGGAAAAAAATGAAATTCCCTTACCGTGAGAAAATTTTGCAAAGATAGAGAAAGCTGGGAAGAGATATTTGGAATTTTTTAAATGCATGAAAAATCATAAACATAAAATGATAAATTGTTAGAAGACTAAATAAGATGAATTTATTAATCAATGAATACTTCTCTCAAACAACCTTCACTTACTACACTAAAAAAATAAAAATAAAAATAAATAAATAAAAATTAAAACTTAAAATTATTTTGAAATATTTTTAGTATTATTATTATAATAAATTTGGTTTTTCATTGTTTGATCTTAGCAAACACAATTTTATGAAACTAATTAACTTTAGTAAAATTCCACAAGTTACATTCAATGAGAAATTGAATATTTTATACGCACTTAAATATAATTAATTTAAATTAATATTGGCAAAACAAAACAGCTTAAATATCGGTATTTAAATCAATATATAAATATATTAGTTTTAATGTTATAGTTTTAGCTTAAAATTTAGTTAGAAATTAATATTTTATTTAAAATTTTTCAAAACATATCCCACAATATTTCTTTCTTTCTTTCTCTCTCTCTCTATGAAAATGAATAATAATTATTACTTCATTGAATGAAGAATTAGTCTGATAAGAGAAAAGAGAAATACAACACCAGAACTTCTCTAGACCAAACTTCCTTATATCTATTTTTTTGAATACGAATCTCCCATTTTTTATGTCTGTGCAAGAGGCTACTCATTCATTAGAGAAAATCCTTAATACATTGACATTAAGAAGGCAGCTCACGTGAACAGGTATAAGGTTTTCTTTTCTTAGATCCTTCAGAAAAGAACTTTCAAGGATATATTAAAAGCCACCAGCTGTAATTCATCTATCGATATAATACCTTGGCTGTAAGCTCATTGGATACTTTGCCTTTAACTAAAATATCCAAAAGAGTTATATAAGCATATATTGTGGTTTCTTTACTTTAGCGTTTCCTCTGATAATATAGTTTTATCCATTCTATAAAAACTTTTTCTATTCATATAATTTGTTACAATTTTAAGAAGATACACATAAAAAAGCATTTAATCAATAAAATTCTCTGAATAAAAAAGGATATAAATTTAATTATTTGACTGTTTTACAGTCATATAATTAAATTTATATCCTTTCTGATTTAGATAATTTTCTTAAATTGAAAATATTTTAAATTCTTTAAAGTACCTATTTTACAGAAATAGTATAATTTATTTTAAATAAATTTGTATAAAAGTACTTACTGTATTTAATTATAGTGTTACCAAAATTAAGATATTCGTAATTAACACACTGTTATTAAAAATAGCTTTATCCTAGTTATGATTATCTTAATTTTAAATAACTTTCACAAATTTATTACTTCAAAGAAATAATATTTAAACATTGAAGAAAACATGTTTGATATAAGTTAAAGAAAACAACAATGACCTTGATTGTTTTGCTTTATAACAAAATAATAAATGAAGTAATAAAATCTGCGAAAAGTCAAAATGTTTTGAAAATATATTGTTCAGAGGAGATATTTGAATCATATTAGTAAAAGTAGTTTAATTTGCAAGAATTTTTATAGTGTACTGATTCATTATGTAAATCCTTGGCTTGAAAATGTTTTTATCTGATTTAGGATAAAATGCCTATCTGATAAATTTAATCACTGATGAAATAAACTTAGAATTTTAGATTCTACCTTTAATTATTTACCAAAAACAATTGAAAAGTAACAATGATAAAGTAAGTTATTGAATAATAATATGAAAAATTGTATATTTGATATTAAATTCAAATCAAAGATAGATAACAAAGACAAATCCACTCTGTGAAGAGATAATAAAATACCTTAATCATAAAACTATGAAAAGACAGTTATATATTACATTAATGAGTAAAATAATGATTATTTTAATCATCTGAAGTACCATTGTTACAAGGTAGGCCGCTAATGGTGAACAATGTTAGAGCTTTATGCTAAGTGTTTATATACACCACATGGAAAAAAAAGAGAGATATTAATAATTAATTCAATTAATGGAGAGATATCAATTTCGTTAGTATTTTGATTTTATATAATATTGAACACATTAAAAATCAATATTGTTTTTTTGAAAAAACTCATAATTGATAAAAATATTAAAATTCTTGTACTTTTTAAGAAAAAAAAACATAAAAAGATAATATAACTTGTTAAGCTTGACAAAGTTTAAAATTTTGTATTTTATAAAAAGTGGTTCGAATCATTAAACGACACGTAAAATAGTGACAAGACAAATGTCAAACAAAAGATCTCAAATACATCCACAATTAATGATTATTTTTCCAAAGAGATAACTTAAAATTAATAGAGATTTACATCAACTGAAGAAATACATTAGATTGATATAAATATCTGTATAATAACTATAGGGCATCAATGTAAACATTCAGGAATGTTTCAAAATTTCCAATAATGATTAATATTTATTAACAGCAACTGACAAAGGGATTAAATGCCACACACACACACACACTTACGAAAATAGGTTCGTAATCTCTGGCGGGGGTAGTTTCATATTGCATCCTATAACTAGCAAGATCATAATTTGTGATCAACATATGCTATGATAGACCTTAAATATATTTATCCTTATTAGTTATGAGATATATATGAAGCTGAGCATTGGTCAGAAGTGATTAAGTTCATGTTCTTGGTAACCAGACATCTTTCAGAAATTGGATGATAAGTCTATGAAAACTTATTAAAGAAACACATAGGTCAGGTTTGAATTTTTCTACATTTTTTCCGAACTTTTGTTAGCGTCTTTAAGAGCATTCTTGAAGTTTTCATGAAAAGTATTTTATTTATTTAGATAGTCAAACAAGAAGTTTTTATGGTTATTGCAATAGTAGAAAGACAAGAAAAATACATTGGTGAAAATTGGTAATGAGATCTGTTATCTGTAAGAATAGCTAGTGCTTCAAAAATAAATATCGACTTGATATCACAAACTATGATAATGAATTTCTGTCATATGGGTTAACAATAGTGATTTCTGAGAGATAATTGTTAACAATGTACTCTATTTTGACTAAAAAAATAGGTATAAATTAGAGCATGTTTGTTTTAAAAGGAACTTTCATATTCCTTAGAGTTTAGTAATGTCGTGATAAGGAAGACTTTCAGTTTGAAAAAGGTAATTATTTGATGCAAAATATTTTAAATTGGTTCTCTGAAATCAGCTTATAGTTCGTTAGAATAAAATAATCATACATTTTCTGTATCATAAACCATCTTCTAGTTATGATAACAAATAATTGTTTTCAATTTTTTTTAACATTATAATAAATATTTTTCCGTAACAAGGTACGAGGCGTCAGAGGGAATTATATTTTACGTTATAACTTACGTTTTTAGATAGATTTTGGGTGCTGAATTTTCTTGGATATCAGTAATGTATAAGAAATTTGTTTTGCATAGTAAAAGAAAAATGGGTATGCACAGTGGTATCTTCCAAGAACTTTTTAAAATTACATTATATAGAGTATATCAAGAAATTTCGTATCACATAAGCTGGGTGATACGAAAACGTGACAGAGAGGAATGGTTTAAGCATCCTAAAGCATGTTAAAAAAAAGATCTATTCTAGCTTCCGATTTGTTTTCAACCATTATTTTTCAAAAAAGCCTTTTTTTTTTTCTTTTGTTAAAAACTGAGATTCTTTTTTAAAGAATGAAATCCAAAAGATAGATTACGAAACCAATGTACATGAAAAATGAAAATGCTTTGGGACCAGAAATGTTTTTGATCATTGGTTTTAAAACAAAATCGTATTATTTTAATAGAGAAATTGATAGATGATCCTATACCGGGAACAATCGATAAATGACATCTTTCCCATCAAGACTGGATTTTATATAGAGATAGATTATTATTTTTAATATGTGTACCGTCTAAGAGGAGGATAATTTCTGCATAAATAAAATATGGAATGCCAGTTGGTATATTTTTTTATAGATAACCGGCTTATATGTATAAAAAAATTAGAGCAAAAATCCACTTATTTTGGACACTTTTAAATGTGTTTGTGTGTGAGGAGTGATATCAGATAAAGACTGCATTATCTTAATTTTGAAGAAACTTTTCATACAATTCAGGATATCATTGAACATATCCATGAAACTGAAAAAGTTTTAGATGGCCAATAAACGTTAAACGAAGACATATTCTCTCATTAACAATTAAACCCATAACTAAAACTACCCTATTTAAATCTCAATTTATAGATAAATTAACTCTCTATAGACTTTATAGATTGCAAATATAAGACCTCACTATTTGTCATTCAGATCAGTAGTAGAAAATTAATTTTTTTATTTTTGATAATGTTTTATTTTTTGAAATTAATTTCTGTATTGCTCTATAGAAATAATTTAAATAAAATATGTTTTTATTAGTAATCCTGCCAGAGCTTCCATGATATAATATTCCTTATCACACTTAATATTGAATGTTTAGATTATAAAGACTACAATAGGTCTGAGGATCTCATCCCTATATCGGCGACCAGTCAGTGCACCCCCGTCAATGGAGATGCCACCATACAGCAACACAACTCCACCGCCAAATCTGGCACTTTCATGCACAAACGTAGGATTATTCCTACTGCCACGGTCCCTCCAGGTGAAAATACCCCTATTATCAGGATGAACAGAAAAACGGGAATCGTTAGAAAAAAGAAGATTGCTCCCTTCATTTCTCTTCCAGTTCACATAATCTGTTGCACCATGGAGCCGGTTTCGGACATTCTGAGTTGAAACCGTGGTGTCAGTAGCCAAACGAAGGTGGTTTTGGAGAAGAGTAGCGTTCATATTTCGGTGTCTCCAAGCCGTTAAAACTAAATAAAGATCTCCATTGGGCATTGTTGCCCATCTGCGACCTTACCCTGGTCTTCGGCCTGCACTTCCTGTCTCCAAAAATGATTCCAGATCCTGAAAATCACACTTTTCGACACTCCAATGGCTTGCGCTACTTCGACTTGAGTTTGGCTCCCTTCTTGCCTACCAACAACTCTCCAAGCTTCTGAATCGATTTAATGTCTTAGCTGAGACATCGTACTCATCGAAACAAAGCAGTCACTGAATGCCGATCATTCTTGTCTTCATTGTCTTTTATTCAGTTGAAAGTCAAATTATATTCAATGCCCATGGTTTTGACGTCGAACTTAAAATTAACATACTCCACAGTTTGAAAATCAGAAAATTTTTCATTTGTGATTCTCTTCTTCCATTTTCAGCAAAAGAAATTTCGCTTATATCTTTATTTTATGTTAAACTTACTATATCTATTAATTGTTTGGATCAGTGTATTATATTACTTAACATTGACAAAGAAAAAAAATATGCTTGATGTAAGGAAGGAAAGAGAAAAATGTTTGAGATATATGTTATCCACTTTTATTTGATTAAATAAATTTTAAAAGACATGTCTTTTTTTAATTTCAGCATCTACTTGTGCTCTTAAGGTATAAAATTGCTAAAATAAATTAGAAGTAATATTAAGCATAATTGCCTTTTCTCCTCAAATACGTATAAAATAGAGTATATCATTAATTTTGTCTAAATAAAACATAAAACACTAATATTGATCACTGAAGACATGAAATATTAAAATGTTTTAACATTAAAAAATACTACTGAATGAATCATTAATTTAGCAAACTGTTCTAATTTAATTCCATACCATTGTAAATTAAAATTTCTTAAAAAGGATTTTAATTATTTAATAATTTTTCACTTATATCTAACACAGAAAGTTTTTAAGTTTCTTTTTCATTTACTTGTTATATTAGTATTTAAAATAGCTTATTTTTTAACTCTACGTCTTATTTTTAAATTAAAGGGAATTAATTGAACTACAATTTCAAGTAAAAAAAAAATCCGTAGTATTAGCATAATAATAGATAATCAAAAGCAGCATAAAATTTAAAAAAACATTCACTTTATTTCATTCGATTTACTTTTCTAACTACTACTGTTTAGTAGAGTTTTAGATGTGTGTTTTATAAAGATTTTATTCTTAAGAACTGTGCTATAAACTGTCTGTAAGGTATGCACAAATTTTATTCACAAAGTTAATTATGAAGGTAGAATTGTCAAATTAATGCTTAAAACCATATTAAAGCGCAAAATTGTTAGAATAAAGCGAATGAAGTTTTTTGTTACGCATATCAATGTTATGTATGATAGCCCAGAATGCTATGGAATTTTTGTTTTAAATTAAAAATGCATTTATATAAATTACCCTTTAAAATATCATATATATTTTAAACAAATCTCGATTAAATCTCTTAAAATATATTTAATTCATATCAAGAATTTAAATTAGGAAGCGAAGATAAAACTACCTAATTGTTTTACATTTTTTACATTTTTAAAACGAGATTTACGTTTCCATTGCTTTAAAAAAACTTTTAGTGAAAAGATTCTTATAATCGGTAAATGCATTATGTTCTTATTTTTATTTTTTTAAATAAAAATGTTTAATGAAAGGTATTTTAAGGCGATGGAATCAGGAATAAATCGTTTAAAATATATTCTTTTCATCATATACATTAAATAAAGAATTTAAAGCAGAAATATCCTAATATTTCTTAATTTTCTTTTGCCTCAAAATAGAACTGTTATTTGACAAAAATGTTTTAGAACCGACAAATATATTATGTTCCCATTAACATTTTCGTGCAATATAAATGTTTTTATCTAAACTAAGTATTTAAAAAATTATATTATTTATTCTAATTAGAGTGATAAATTTTCTCAAAGTTGAAGAAATACTTCTTTTTAAAATAATTATATATATTATAAGTAGCTGCATTTATTATTATATAGGTAAGAAAAAAACAGAAATGTAATGTTATTCTGCACAGTATAAAATTAAATTAAATTATAATGTTGGAACTATATAAAGCTAAAATTATGTTATAATGTTATATTCTACAAAATTTTTAATCCTTTCCTTATTTGCAATACTTTACAATCATATGTATTTAACACATTCAGAAAGATATTACATGTAAACTATTTTCACAGTTCAATTTGTATAATTTTCTAAAAGTAAAAGAACAGTTGCATATTTCATAACAATAGACATTTTTTACTCAAGGTATAAATATAGTATAAATATAGTATATGATATGCAAATAGATGCAGTACTCAGTATATCACATGCAAATAGTCATTTTTTTTACTCAAGGTATAAATATATAATAATATAAATAAACATTGGATTTGATAATAAGTATTTTAAATATATTCTGTAAAATTTTTATTTTCTTAATTAATTAAGTGTATTTTAAGTACATTTTGCAAATTTAAAAATTGAAATATTATTTATTCAAAATTTAATTGTAAACAATTCATAAAAAGAAGATGTTTAAAATGTTATTAAATATTTCACTATAACTCGAAAATTATTTTATAGAATATTCCATGCAAGATTTGAAAAAAAGTATCGAAAATTTATTCAAGAATGTACTGTTATTTCAAAATTATTAAATTAAAAATTTAATACAATTATCAGTTAGATATAATTTGTTATTACATAAACCTGAATAATATACGAGATTCTGAATAATGAATCTTAAGAATATTCTTAAGAATAATCACACATTTTAATCCTCAGACAGTTACGTTAGGGATGTTAATGAAACTACAGAAATAAATTACTTTTCAGTTGAAATACATAAAACTAAATTTATACTTAAAATCCTCAAAAAAATAATTCCATAATTTACACATTCAAAAGTAAGAAAGATGTTATATTCTTAATTCTGAGATCATTTCGAGACGTGAAAGCAAATAATAATGTATGCACAATTTATTAAGATCATGATCAAACAGTTCTCTGTTTATTATACGAAAAGGAAAATAATTAACATGTTATCTAGTTTTTCTTCTTGAAAAATGAAGTGGTTAAAGATTAATTACATTGACAATAAATCTAAGTTATCTCCGGAGAAATGATGAAGTGTTTCAGAAAACATGTCTATTGAATACTTAATCATGGAAACTGATTATGTGACTTAATATAATTTCTCATTACAACTCTACCGAAAACAGTAGGGAAAGGATGAATGAGACCTGCGTTGACTGTATAAAATAAAGAATATTTTATTGGTTCTCATGAAAAATATCTTCCTTATGAACTTTTTTAATTTATAATAAGGTATTAATGAATATATTTGTAAGGTATTTTTATGTCTATAGATTATTTCATGTTTTCCTTTAAATGTTGTTTGTGAAAGAACTCAACGTATATAAGTGATAAAATTATGTTCATTGAAGTTGAAAACCTAGTTCTACTGATACCATTGGTATACATATGTTTTCTGATTGACTTTTCCAATGATTTCTTGAGTAACTTTTCCAAGTTTCGTTTATTAAACTTGTTTTTAATTTTCCAATAAAATATATGTTGGATAAAAGTTTTGATAAGAATATCTTTTATGTATGAGACGTCTTTTGACATTGAAATTGTAAGAAGAATCTAACACTGAGAAAAGAAAAGGAATATTTACAATTTTCACTAATGACTTAGAAAATCAATTATATGATAAAATGTAAGGTGTGAGAATAGTATGTATTCATGATTTTAAATTCACAAAAAATTGAAATAATGTCAAAAAACCAATAATATTCCTATACATTTTGAAACAGATGAAAGTGATATTATTATCCAATCATAAATTATCAGACTATAACCAAATTATCCATTATATAAAAACAAAATAAATACATCAACTTATATGTAACTGATTTAATCTAATTCAAGATAATTGTTTTATATAAGATAAAAAAAGTCATACGTAAACTTAAAATGCAAAAAATATATTCTGAATTTGTTTCGTTTTAAATTTACATCAATGTGTCATTAATTTTTAATATTATGTGAAAAAATTATATCGGTTATAATTTATAAATGTAATTAATATATGATAAATATTGATAAATAATTTCGTATTTTAATATTAAGATAATTTAAATAATAAGATTAAAATTTATATTCAATAGCCAAACTCTCATGTTATATAATATATTTTAATATATTTAAAACTTAACTGACACAGATATTAAGGAATCATCTAATGAAAGTATTTAAGTGAAAATTTTAAAATAAAACATCTGTTAGCACTTTTTAGAGTGTCATTTATAAATGAGATAACTGACACCAGTACAAACATTTTTTGGTAATGCATCATGAAGTCTAACTTCAATATACATATGATTCATCATGAATTAAATAACTAGTGTGTCCAAATTAAACACAAATGTTTATTTTTATTTATAATACATATATCTATCTTGAATATGCAGTCAATAACTTTAATAGCATCCATAAAATTAATCAAACAATAAATATTGTTTCTTCAATGATATAAGCGCCACCAGATGAAATATATAAGAAATAATAAAATTGTACAGAATTTATTTTCTGTTAGAAATAAAGAAATGTTATGAATAATATTTACAATTTTGCATTTTATGATAATTTCATACAAAATTTAATTTTTGTAATGCAACTAACATATCGTTTTGATTTCTTCTTATTCTTCAAATTTCTTCAATACTTTTTTATAATATTTCAATTACTTATATCCATTCCCTATTTTATTAATTTTTTTTATTTAAAATAATGATATTTCTGCATTAAAGGATTAAATATCGACATTAATGTTTTATATCTAAACAAAATAAATTACGTAGTATTGTTGACAGAAAAGCTTATAGACCATAAGCATTCATTACATCTAAATCTAAACTAACAGATCTATTTCTATTAACGGGGAAAAGTATGAGTAGGAAATATCTCTTAACAATTCTGAGTAGGTTGATTTACTTCATCGATTTTTCGTTGTGGGTTGCATCAGGAAAAGTTTATCTTGCAAATAAAAAAAAAATCCCGAAGTTGCCCGCCGGAAACTTCAATTACTTTTCCCAGTACCATTACAGCAAGACCTTATTTACTTTTCATTGCTATTTCGATTAGTTTCTCCAATCCCTCATTCTTGATTGACGGGAATTTTATGTTCACCTTATCGGTGTTTTAACACGTGATTTATTCAATTTGATGGAAGTGCAATGATTTTTTTTGAACTTCAGCGAAAGGAAATACTGCATTTTTCTCCTCTTCTGAGTAATGTAACAAGAAATTCATTTTATACCTTAAGATTCTTTGATAATTTTCCTAAATTGCAAGAGTTCGATTTTGTAAAGTAGAAAGTGCAGATAAAAATTTACTTTTATGTAAACATGTGGTAACAAAAAATGCTTTTTAAATGAAAAACAATATTATTACTTAATATTCAGTCCTAATCCCAATCATTTCATTTAATTGATTTACTTTACAGAGAATATTGATATGAATATCTAGCGATAAACTTTAGAATATAAAATAGAACAATAACTTAATATATGTAATGAAACAAATAATAAAGACAAATATTTTGTTATTAAGTAATGCAACTTGTAATATACCTGTATTTTAAAAATTGAATTGAATAGTGATGAGGAAAAGTGACTATATCCATTTGGATAAGTCCCCGAGACTTTAAATACGAAAAGCTAATGAGACTATAAAATAGAAAAATAATTAAATATATATAATGGAGCAAATAAAAAAGACAAATATTTTGTTATTAAACAATACAAATTGTAATGCACCTGTATTTTAAAAATTGAATTGAATAGTAATGGGGAATAGTGACTATATCCATTCGGATATAGTCACCGAGACTTTAAATACGAAAAGCTAATGAGAATATAAAATAGAATAATAACTTAAAATAGATAATGAAACAAATAATAAAGACAAATATTTTGTTATGAATTAAATCAAATATTATGGTAATACAGTTTAAAAATATTGCTTAATTATTTGTAAATTTTTATGTAATGAATAATATTTCAAATGTAAAATAAAATTTAAATTAATTATGTTACCACACTAAATGATGAATATGTTTGTGTTAAGTATCTTTACTTTTATAATTTCTTGAAATGCGATTTAGTGATTAGAGTATACTAAAAATATTATATTTATATATATATAAAGACTACAAATATTTTTAAAATCTACGCAAGTTCTCATATGTGAAATCTGGTTTATTCGAAGATCCATCGTGTTCACTAATGGCTACTGGAGCACTTATATAAAATATGTTATAGTAGCAATGTCTTCTATGTTATCATTATAAATTAATACCTCTGGCGTTGTTAGGATCTAGGCCTTGGAAATTTTCTGGCTTCCTCTCTCTAAATTGGAAGCCACAGATGGTGCTGCCATCTATTGGCGAATCCGTACATCTAATCTTGTTAGGAGGTGTTCTGTTCTAAAACGTGGAAGACACTATTTCTGACTTCATTCGCGCAATCTCAGGCAGACATGCATCTCTTTTTCAAGTTTCATAAATAACAACAACACGATATATAATGATAATAAAATATTTATAAATATATATACTATTTTTCTTTCTCTCTCTCTCTTACTTGTCTTTGTCCTTTCTTTGTGTGTGAATGGTTGCCTACCCTATAATCGGGTACCTATTGCATGAGTGTACTGAGGAAGTCGGACTCCACACCAAATATGGTTCAGTTGGAAAAGTGGAGCAGCGCACCCCATATTGCCAGCCTGGCTGGCACACGGCAACAACAACAAACGTACTTCAAAAAGTATTTTTTTTGTGGTTTCTAATAAAATTTTTGTCTTCCCTTTAATTTTTAGACGTATTAAGCATTTATTCTTTTCTGCCTATGTAATATTTTGCAGAGGAAAGCAAAAGCATTTTGATGCCCTTAAAATATTACAAGTAAAAATAATAATTATAAAAAGGAAAAAAAATACTGTATTTAATAGGAATAATCTTAAAAAAAGAGGAAATCTTTTTGTGCCCATTATATACTGCCATAATGTCGATGTGTTTTGATAGAGAACTCAACTTTTCAAACCACATAACAGTAAATAATGTTTTTCATATTTATTCAAAATGCTTATGGTTAATTTTGCCATCAATATATTTTAAAGATATAATTTTAGAATAAAATTAAGCATATCTAGTTTTACTTAGAACTTTTTATCAAAAATTTACGTAACAGTTTGATTATACATTTTAATAAAACTAAGTAGTTCATTACTCATTTTGAAAATCACGAAATCTACTTCAACAAAATTGAAGACATAATTGACTGTATGAGAAAACTTAGTTATTATGTAATTTGAAATAGTTTTATTGTATATATAACATTAAACATTATAACAAGTAAAACATTTTAAATAAAAATTTATTGAATATTAAAATTATTGTTCTATTAATTTATATATGAGAATATTAATTAAATAAGGTAATAGTTTTATTTTATAATTCTCCAAGTGTAAAAGCAGGTTGCAAACTGATACAGAATAATATGTCATTGTCATTAGAGACATTATATATTGTAAAGAACAATGAGAAAATTTATTAATTTTTCAATCTTCATTAAATTTTATTGATATATTCTGTATTAAATATAGACCAAATTACGTCTTTCATGCTAATCACATAACAATTTAATTTTATTAAAAGTTTGAACAGGAGAGAACGAGAAAATTGTTTAGTACCTTTATATATGCAAGAATAACCAAACGTATTGCAAATAAATTTATAAGAAAATAGAAAATTGTAAATTTAGGATAATTGTAAATTTAGCAATTATAAATTTAGGAGACAAAAAGTTTGAATCCTAAATTTACAATTACTTGATTGTTGTTCTAAAAGTTAAGCTAATTGCGAAATTATTGAATTTATCGATAAGGTATTTAAAAAAAATTCGTAACATAGGATAATTGTTCACAATGTTTTTTCATTTGAAGAGCCTAAGAATCCAAGTATTTATCTTCAAAACAAATTTTCAATGAAATATTTCTTTAAATGTGTAAGTATTTCATTATAAGACACTAGAATTCTGAGGATTATGAAACCTAACTGAGGCAATTACTTCTAAATTTCACTTCGTTTTACTGCTA
>JAPDSC010067098.1:0-14638 GCA_026290005.1 Latrodectus geometricus
CATGTTAGATGTTGCTTTAGACTCATTAACTCAATATTTCTATACAATTGATGATGTTTCATCTTATTAAATATAATTAACTGAAATTATGAAATATTGAAATAATTAGACTTTTGAATTTTTTTTGTGCAAAATATTTTCTGATCTACCGTATACCACCTATAACAAATTTTAAAAATAAATATTGTTTTCATATATTGTATACATTTTATATGTATTTTATAGATGCTTTTACTGTATAAATGAGGGAATTTCATGTTGTATTTATGTATGAAAATTTACTTATGTATAATTCCATTATATATTAAATAATATAAAAAACTAGAGTTAAAGTATAAAATAAATTGTTGATTAAATACGAAAATGAAAACATAAGCAAGAGCTTTTTCCTTATAAAATTATTTCCATTTAAAATTAATTAGAATAAAATGTGTGTGTACATATTTTCTCAAATTATAGTTTTCTAACTTGAGAAATAACTTTATTAATTAAAAATTAATGAATATTTATTTTCTAATGAACATTTTCGTGAATTTCTCTAAAAGTTAACGATTTACATTATGACATGAGATATATGTGTAATTAAATTATATATATTTTTAAAAAAATATTAAATTAAATAACACTCATGCTATATCCATAATGTTATATTAGTATTTCGCTTTTCATTGCTGTATTTGGATTCGAATCTTAGCGTGGAAGTTATAGTACAAATTTAGAGATGTTATAATCTTTACTACAGTGTTGAGATTCGTAGCTCCAATCTTTTTTTTAAAAAAATTAAAAAACAAAACATAAAGTGGTTATTTCTTTAGTTACAGTTGAGATCATGTGTTTGTCACTTTATTTTACTTATAATTGGTTTGTGAGTGAAACAAATAATCGTCTTCACCATTAATGATGAATATACAATTTTGTCCACCAATCAAATACAAGTAAACTTGTCAGTGGGATGAGCTTTTCAGTGAGCAGTTGGAAAGAAAATGTTGGTCAATATCTTAGTGGGATGGGTTATTTTATATATTATTGGAGATTTGTCTCTCTTGATACAGCTATTAAAAAATAAATACTTATTAATCATTAAGTAAAGATAAATTTATTTCATGTAGCATGTAAAGCACATTAAATATTAATATTTGATTATTTATGAAAGCAATAAATAAATCATAACATTCCCTTTATCGCTTAGATCGGCAAGGACGATTTAAACATTTTTGTTTAATTGGAAGCCAATTTATTATCAAAAGTTCATCAAATGTAAAATATAACATACATTTACAATTTTCTTAAGAGTTATTTTCAGCATCATTTCAAATGTATTTCAACGATACGTGCGTAAATGATGATAAAAGTATAGATTAAGATTTTACGAATAGCAATTTTACATCAGATAACTAATACAATGTTTGCTATAATGGTGCAAACCTAAGACATCCATCTTAAATCTAACTACTATTTTGTAAAATGGGGTAAGAAGTGCCGGGCATGCATTTAAATACTGTCTTTATTTTCGAATTCGAAAGAAATGATTGGTGGGAAGGTCTGGAAATCCGGCACTTCCATATAAAACCCCGCTTCGTGACATCATTATGCGGCAAAAACTGAATTTTAAGCTGCGGTTTTCTGCTTCCATTATTGCCCCCAGGAGTACCATTGCCACGAAGATCCTCCACAACGGGAAATGCTTCCTTTCTTTTGCCGCCAACCCACAACCTTGGAGAAGAAATGGTGGGGTGGGGGCAACGATCGGGAAGGGATG
The DNA here is from genome assembly GCA_026290005.1 of Latrodectus geometricus. Taxonomy (NCBI): domain Eukaryota; kingdom Metazoa; phylum Arthropoda; class Arachnida; order Araneae; family Theridiidae; genus Latrodectus; species Latrodectus geometricus. Next base: position 1,760 of record JAPDSC010067098.1, read on the forward strand.
CACGAACGCACCGTTATCACCAGGCTGTCTGTAGCAACCGAACGGTGGCAGCATCCACAATTAGACTTTCTCTGGAAAGAGTGGAAGATGAAGTCACCGATGCTTATCTCGCTTCATTATCTGAGACGTGAATCACCTGGCAGTCTGCGGACAATTATAAGTGTCGTAAGGCATGGGTGTTGAAGAGTCAATACCCTGCCTGTCCAGCGACCATGAGGGCTGTTGAAATGTCTGCAGAATGTTGTCGCCACATTCCGAAGAATTTTGTGATTGGCATTTCCTAGAATCTCATTGCGCAGTTTGGTTTTGTTTTTAACCGGGAATAATCTATTTTCCTAATCTTTTTTTTGAACTTGCCGAAAGAGTTGCTGTTGAAATGGATTTTAATGATATCAAATAATAAAAATTGATTTGTGAGACAATTTTTCTTATAGTTCTTGCCTAACATGTGAGAAATAAAATGGCGCTTAGTTAATAACAAATTGGCGAATCTTATGAAATCTAAAATCTGTAAATTTTGATGAAATCTGATATCTCCAATAATAAAGATTGATTTGTGAGACAATTTATCTTATATTTCTTGCCCAACACATGAAAAATAAAATGGCGCTCAGTTGATAAAAAATTGGCGAATCTAGAATGGGTGAATCTTATGAAATCTGGAATCGGGAAATTTTGATGAAATCTAATATCTAGTTCTAATCTAATTTATAGAACAAATGATCTACAATTTACGTAAGTTTCAGTTCTTTAAAAGCTTTAAACAATTTCTTAACCTTACATTGTTTAGTTACCCTTTAATTCCGAACTATTGAATAAAAATATATATCATGAATGATTACTAAATTTATTTTTCTGTGTTCAAAGGGCAAATGATTGTAAGTCTTTCTCCAAACGGCTACGTTTTCCATTCGATATCTTGTTCCTTATCATTCAGTATATAATAAAATAATTTAGTAGTTTGCTTACAGTTAAAACTTTCTTTTTTTACTTATAGTGAAAATTTTAAAACTTGTTGATTTTTCGTTCCTTTCAGAACTTTAAAATATACTGCCGAACACATTTTTAAAAAGGACTTACATTTCGTTATACATTTATCAATCGAATAAGGAATGTGTTTAACCATTTTATTTTATTCAGTTAAAGGTATAAAAAAAGAAAAAAACTTAAAAAAACTGGTTTGATTATATAAACTAGTAGAGGTTTTACATTGTAAATAATGAAAATAGATCAAAATGTCCCCTGTGTCGTATACCACCAGCACAAAACTTGAAATACTTTTTCTTCCTAAAATTAGGTTATGTTTTCATTTTATATTATTCAATAAGAAAGCAGCTTTAGTGTTAATGTGGATTAAAACTCGTGTTAAAATAAAAATCACGAGAAAACAACCAATCCTCCATAATGTTACAACCCTTAACTGTACTAATTTAATTCCTCATTTAAAAAAAATATATATATATTTGATCATATAACAAAACATTTTCCTGTTTCTTAAAAAATGACGCATAACGTGCTATTTATCGATTTTTATGTGCTGTTTTTTAATAGTTTAGAAATTGATATGCATTTAAAAATGTCAGCCAGGAAAAATATAACTTTCTTTACACTCTCTAGCAAAAACGAGATATCGTCAAAGTTTATGAAGAGCAGCTTTACAAACAGATATTTCATTTTTAGAATTCTTAGAAAAAATAATAAAATTGTTCTTTCACATCAAACAAGAGATTTGTGTGACATTTTGCTGTCAAATATTTGAATGTTGGTTGTTAGATTCTGAATTTCAAGGTGAAGCTTTTGAATAAGTAAACAATTCATCTATAGCGCCAAGAAGGAAACGGATTGAATGCCTGCATGTAATAGAGGAAAGTATATTTTCTGGAAAACATTATTTTAAATATTATTTGTTGACTGTAGTTCTCCCCATCTCTGCATACAAAGAAAAAGTCTTTCTTTTCAGTTTCTTTTGATGCATAATATAAAAGGACGTTTATAGTGTACGTCTGGATGTAGAAGTACAGAACATTAGTTTGGACGTTAAAAGCCTTAGAACATATTTTGGAAAAAGAAATACGTAAAAGAGGATAGTAAAAATATTGAAACATATAAAAATATGCTTGTAATATTTAAGCGTAAAGTGTTGTTATGTATTATGTAGACAGAAATATATAGGAGATACTTTATAGACGATACTTATATTTTCAACGTATACTTATATGATATATGCAAAATTAGATGAAGTAAAATCAGAAAAGAGTTGCTAGTTATAAAGATCTTTATAGTTATTCTATATATATATATATATATATATATATATATATATATATATATAATACATATATATGCATTTGAATATAATGAAATGATATTGGATAACTATATAAATGTAATAATGTTAAAAGTAACATAATAGTAACGTAAAACGCTTAACATTGCTTGTTTATTTGTGTATTTATATTATAATTTAATATAAATACACAAATAATAATAAATTATGCTTCAAAATTAAATATATTGGATTCAAAACTACATATATTGGACAAATTATATAACTTGGTAATTACAATACATAAATAATAATAAATTATACTTCAAAATTATATATATTAGACTCAACAATCCTGATGACAACTTTAAACGCCTTAACTCTTTAGAATGAATGGTGTAAAAACTCAAGAATATTGTTGCTTTTTCCAAATTTACCTCATATTCCTTTTTTGATGGTGAATATGGTGGAATAATAATTTTTTGATGGTGGATATGTTTGAATAAGCTAAATATGGTGGAATGGAATGATTATATGGTGGAATGCATATGGTGGCATTAATGTGAACAAGAAAAATATTTCGGAAGGTACTTAAATCTATTTCTTCTCATTATATCTAAAACTCATCTTTGATTTTTTTAAAAGTTGAAGGGCAAATAATTGTTTATCTTGAATTACAATTTAACTTTTATCTTGGACAAAACATATTTGAAATAGTTCTGAAATTTATTTTAAGCCCCTTAATTGTAGATTGAAATACCTCATGTAATAAAAAATTTTCATTAGAGTGATTTACAAATCAAATCAAATCAAATTTTTTTTTCAAAATTCAACTGTAGAATATCATCATATCATCCTTAGACCATTGTGTATTCTAGTGAGGATATTAAGAAGCAAAAAATATAAAATAAACCTCATTTTCTAAAAAATAGGAATATTATTAGAATACAGTTATCTATTCTATGACCTCAATTGAAGAAATTTTATTACTTTTTAAAAATCAGAGTAATATATGTTAACAATAGATTCAAAAATTAACCATTAACCTAAATTACTGACATTAATAAATCCAAATATACTCCTTTATCAACTATGCATCTAAAATAAAACAGCAGTTGTCCATGATAATCAGTTGATAAAACTAATGGCGAACAAATGAAAGGACAATATCGCATGATGTAGTAATTTAAATGAAAAAAGAAATTCCTCCGGTGTTATTAGTAGATGCACTTTTTTATTTTTACAGACATCTTTTTTTATTTTTTCGACACGTGTTTCCTTTAATCATTATTACTAAGAATATCGGGTCAAATTAAGACACCTGATATCTTTGATAAATGACCTAGATCTTACTTAAGAAATAAAGCTTCCAGTACCTTGAAGAATTATATTATCAGTTACCTCCAAAGTCTTCAGGCGACCGGAGAAAGTCAAGATCTTATCGCCAACTTGTGTGACCGTAGTTGCCAAGAAAAAAAAATAGACGCCAATGTGTGAGGAAAATACCGTAAACTTTATGGTGATTAAGACATCTTGTGCCACTCTGAGCTTCCTTGTCCTTTGTTTTAATCTGTTAACTTATCGCCAATTAATATGCAATGTGTATAAATAAGATAGACATCTCCATAAAAAGATATTATTAGCATTGAGAACGTTGAAGTCTTCATGTTTTGTTCGTGTTTTTTAACTGTCTCTGAAATAAGCAAACAGAAAATGATGTGTAAAATTAGACTTGGCTATAGCCATTTTGATTTTAATCTTTTTACATTGCGATTATTAGTTTATTTTTGGAATCTAGATTTCGTGTTTTTATATCTTTTAAAATTGGTCATGTATTTAAAAATGAGAAAATCGTTCTTTATATATTTTTATGTTGTATGTCATAGTTTTCTGATAATTTTTATTCAATTGATTCACACACACTTTGTTGAGGAAATTGTTTTATACTATAATTTTGTTCAATTTTACAATCACACTAATAATAAAACACTTTTAAATTACTACCACTTTTTTACGAAAGGTGTTTTTAAAAAATGGCGGTCAATTAATGCAAAGTAAAATTTTTAAATGAGGACAAAGATGGATGCAAAATTGATCATCACATAATTTTTATGTCAGAATCTTTTAAGTGAAATTTTTATGAAATTTCGTAATTGCACAAAGAATGATTAATATTTATGGTTATAATTCAAATTTATTTTGTGCGTATAGCGCAGTAATAAAGTCTGAATTGTGGAAATTATTTATATAAATATATTGAACAAAATATATTTTTGACCCTGTGTTTACAAATCAGGTACATTTAAAATCAAAATAAATTGTTATGGTAAATATTATCAGGAGTAAGAAATAAAAAATTAAAAATAATAATTATAATGAAATTGATAAATTAAGAAAAATTAAATTATTTATTTCATATAAAATATAATATTAATTATAAAATTTGAAAAATAATTAATAAGTATTTACCTTTTTAATATCGGTATCAAGAGAGACACAAATCTCCAATAATATATAAAATAGCCAATCCCACTAAGATATTGGTCAAAATTTTCTTTCGTACTGCTCACTGAAGATCTAATCCCACTGACACAAATTGACTTGTTTTTGATGGGTGGACAAAATTGTATATTCAACATTATAGGTGAAAGCGATTATTTGTTTAACTCACAGACTAAAATAAAGTGACGTACACATGATCTCAAGTGTAACGAAAGAAACAACTACTTTGTAGTTAAATAATAATAACATTTTATTTACATTTTATAAACTCAATAATTATCACTTATTGACAAAACAAAGTTTATTTCTGATGGAAACTGATTAACTGCGAAAGTTTAATTAAATAATGTCAAATTACGTTTTGTGATGTATGTGTAGCTATTACATAATATAAATAAATATGTATATTTCCTTAAATGAAACTTTGTCTCTGGGTTTTTAAAGTTTTTTTCCATAATTTTTTTTAAAGAATTTGATTGTAAATTATAGAAGTAAAATGTAAAAATGCAGATCTTTGATAAGTAACTCCAGAAAAATGTATATATTTTAATAGGATTAATTCTTAAATTAAGCACATGTAATATCAACTAAAAAAAATTCAGAAATTTAAAATCCTTTGATGTTTAAACTAAAAGAAAAGAAAAGCGAAAAGTCGCTTATTTCCAAAAATTATTTCAAAAGCAATTTTATTTCAAAATCAATGTATGTTTTAATTTCTAATAGAGCCAATTTGAAATCCATCACCCTGATTATTTGAGAACAGTTCTTGAAATTTTATAAATGAGCTCAATCATAAAATATTATAAATTATATAAAACTTTAACGAAGTCAGTCAAAAATGGTAGCACCATTTTCAATTTTGTTAATATCTTTCATTAATTTATGTGGGTAAAAATTGTCAATTCCTTTTCCGCATGACACCGAAAAATAAAAAAGAAACGAGGAAAGAGTCTTGAATTTCTCGTTCTCTCTTGTTTTCATGAGTGACAGTAGACTTCAGTATTGTCTAATTCAAGGTTCGAGAGACTGTTTCGGATGTCAAAACGAAAATAAATGTGTGAAATATGAATACTCTTATTTAAAAGGATTGAGTGTTATATTCGTATTTTATTTATCAACTTCCAGTTTAATTTTTATGGAAGAACAACAATCAATATTTTATTTTGTATTAAAATAATTACTTAAATTTGATTTGATTTTCATATACCATCTTAGCTGAAACTATTGCCGTATCATTTATTTGTTTTTATATTGCATTTTTTTTTCGTCTGCATATTTTGTCGAAAAGAAATCGATAATCATAGTTGTTTAAATTATGATTTCGGGTTAAAATTAAATAATGAGTTGAAAATCAGGGAAGACATTATTTATTTCAAATATTTTCAATTTAGTGATATTAGGCTATAATTAATTAATATGCTTTGACCTTGACGTTAAGTTAAAATCGAGCACTTGACCTTCCAGTAACAGAAAGGTGACTCTTTTTTCAACAAGTCTACTTTAGTTATGACATCTAATTTCTGACTCATAAAACAATAAAAGTCAATATTAATGATGAAACAGTTGCAATAAAGATAAATGAGAAAATATTTACTTAAATCATAAAGAAAAGTTACATTTAAAGTGCAATTCGAATCACAATTTGACTGTGGCTTATAATTTTAAAATGCAATATCCCAGAAGTTAGCAGTAATTCAGTGAACAATAAACATACATAAAATGAGATTTAAAATTTTCAAAGTATAATATAGTATTATTCAGATCGTTATCAGTAATTTGATGTAAATATAATATATTGTATAAATGCGGCAGCAAAGTTGGTAAAAAGTTTGGATGCTTTTGCAACTGACTTGTTTTGTACGCTCTTCGATAAAACATTGTTCACGTGGGCTAATTCAACTAAGACTTATAATTCAAAACAGATTTCGAATCTACAAACATTGATAGAGGCAGGAATAAAATCCAAGAATTGTTGAATTGAATGTCAGAGTACTGATCATTAAATTGTCAGTAGATCTTCTTGTAACTGGAACTGGTAATAAATTCTATCCTTATGTAACCGAAGAGCTTCTGGTCTTTTGCAGATTAATCTAAGTTTGTAAACATAGAAGAAGATTTTGACATGGCCACTTTGAAATAAGTGAACATTTCTTTGAAATTAAACCGCAATAATTTGTACATGAGTTAAGACTGATTTTGAAACCACCGACATTTAAACTATAAATTTCTATTTTTACTTTATTTTGACATGAATTTTAGGGTTCTTTATTTCTTCAAGCAGACATGGCCAAATCTCTTTTTATTTTGTTGAACTGAAATCATGGTTTTATTTTGTACTAATTTGGTGTGAAAGTTATAATTAGTTATAGCATGTTCACTCCGTCATTTACATTTTATTCAGTATTACTAAGTGTTTCCATAAATGTTTCTTAACATTCCAATCTATTGCTAATATCTCACTAAGTAGTTCTTCTGATATGTAAATTCTAAAATATCAAATTAAGATAGATAAGCATTATTGTAAAAATATGTATTTAGAAATATAGTTTTGCGAATCTTAAATCTTTATTACTGCTTTAAATTCTATCGGAAAGTAGTTCATTAGCAGTATTTCTCATAAATTAATGATTTGCATAAAGTTCTATGTGTTGTTCTATTTAATAAGCCGACACTTTCAAAACAATGGAAGATGCTCCGGAACTTTTGTTCGTCTTTTCTCTTTTAGTTGGATAAATTATGTACGTCGGGTGTCTTACGTATAATCCGTGTGGGTGTTCAACCGATGTCTTTGAAAACAGAAGTAGCGTCATTAGCAGTTGAAGAAGATCATTATTTATATGTCTGAACAGACTTAGCTGCCGGGCTTTTGTAGAACATTTCAATGACGAAGGGTACTGAAACAAGAGCCTATGCAAATTTGTCTAATTAGAGCACATGCCCTCTTATAAAATGCCCTCTGCCTGTTTGAATGTCGCGTTCTTGTAACGCTTGTCCCTCGAACCGGTATCCACTCATGCAAAATCCTACGAGTTGTTTCTTCGAAATGCTGGAAGTAAGATTTTTTAACGTCTGGCGTTTCCAAATGATTTTTTGATTGCTGCAAATGACTTTTAGTAGTTGTGTCCAACTCATACGTGATGATAATAAACATGAATATTGATGATAATTTTGATACAGAATGAATTACGAAAGTAATTAAACTTTGTAAGTAAAAATTTACTGTGTCTGGATCAGATACTTCTATTTAAATAATCTATCTATATGTTTAAACAGGCATTTTTGTTAACAAAAAAAAAAAAAAAAAAAAAAAGATCAATGAAATACTTATGAAGAAAAGGAAAAAGAATATAATAGCAAGAAACACTTATTACACAGCATAGATTTGAAAAGAAAGAGAAATAACCACAAAAGATGTTCGAAGTTGTGACTGAGAAAGTCATTATTATACCCCCAGCGACCGAGTAATGATGTCTAGCTCGATGGAAAGTATCGGGTCTATTACAGTAATGACACACGTTGTGAAATTCTGCTGTTATTGTACAGACGTCTGATAACCTAATGATTTTTAACATGTACCCAAAACCAAACCAAAGGGATTGAATTTTGGATATCGTAGAGATATCTGCCTTACCCAAACCACCTCTTTGGATGAATAAAAATATGGTTGTTATGTTTCTCAGTGAAAAAGTATGCTGGTACATCCCCATGTATGAATCACATTTTGCTGCATTGTGTTCAGTACATAATGTTGATAATTCAAAAGAATTTGTTGCAGGAAGGTAAGGTATTGTGCTTGCTAAAGTGCCATTCATGTATGCTCCCAACAAGCAATTCTTGAAGATTCTCTCCTAAATGTTAACTCTGAATATGCGTTGCGTTGCTGGCAAGACACCCGTGTAAATTTTTCCTTCTAACCTTGTCGGCGCAGCTTGTCCTTTTTGGACCTTGCGCCACAAAACCCAACCAATCAACCTCACGCAAAGCTGACTTTATTTATAATGAAATAGTGGTTTATGGAAGTGTTAAATCAATCATCTAGCTCAAAAAACTATTCTAAAAGCATAATTATCGTAAGATAGGAATTGTACCATATACAATGCATGGGAGCAGTCCTTAAAATGTTCAACTTTCCATATCACCTTGCACCGAATGTCCAGTTGACACGTCAGCATTCATGTATTTTATATGGGGAAGTACCAGGAAATTGGAATATAAATTTCTTCATTTCTGGTGCATGAACAGTGATCCGTTTCTACGTCAAACATTGGTACTTGAACGATTCCTTACTGTTTGCAATTTGATACACAATTTGGTATAAAGATGGTGTGATAAAGACGACGTCTCAATGTACATCTTTCTTTATATTTCCGCTAATCTAAAGATTCTTTGCCTCCTTTTCACTTATAACTTAAATTTAAGTCTCTTTGTCCATTTATATAATTTATGGACAATTTGTGAATCACGTTGTAATGCCTGTTGTTAAGGAAATTTCTTCTGTGATATTTTGCTAACTTTGTTATCTTTATAGGAAATTTGAGCAGAAAATGTTTCCTTTCAGTTTTAATTATTTATTTTCGTCTTCTTTGTTCTGTGCTGTACTGTTTTTATATATTATGTTAAATAAAATTTTCCTCTGTTTATTGATTTTTTTTTGCCCAACTCAACGTCATGCGCTTCAAAACTTTTATGATTTTCATCTATTAAGCTTATTGTTTATGATATTATGTTCACTATAATTTGTTTCTTTCTTTATTGGTTAATATCAGCCCTCTGAATTTATCTCTATTCCAAGCGAACATCCTGTAATTATACATGAGCTTTGTCTTTCTTTTACAATTTAATTATTAATTTATTGGTCACTAGTGTTTGCTACACCAATATTGTTTACACAAAACCAATGCATCTGTGGTGATTGCTGTATTTCAACCACAGACCAATGAATCTGTGGTTGAAATTGACTAAAAAAATAAAATTAGATACACCTAAGATGAAATTTAATACTTTACGGTCAGGTTTTTCTGAAAATTCATGAATACTATTTAGAATTTGAATTAAATGTATTACAACAGTGATCAATAGCACAAAACTCTAATATTAAAAATCCCATCTTTCATTTCGTCTTCACAAATAATACTAAATACATGGGTGAAATTACTTGTGGAAAAGAGCAATATTAAGTCATTGAAAATGAAATGTCTAAAGTTTGATGGCATATCGATTTTAAAAAGATCAATCCATTTATGGATTAAAATTGCTCATGGTTATAATTGTTTTAACAGTTGTTGTTGCTTATCCCCTTGGTGCAGGAAAGCCCACACCAGGTCCAGAAGATCTGGCATAGGGTAGTATGCAGCTTCTTTTTTGGAGAGGGCAGAAGACTGACTTGACCTCTGAACACACATGCCATAAGTACCCGTTTATAGGGTAGGCAAGCATTCATACAAGGAAAGGACAAAGACTGGATAGAGAGAGGGAGAGAAAGTACATCCATGCCCTAACCGGGATTCAAACCCTGGACCTCCCGATCAGCAGACAGGCACGCTGACCACTAGACAGGGTGGGCGGCTTGTTTCAATAATAACCTTTGTTTTTAAATATTTGCGTCAACTATATCATTCATTATCTTTCGCACTTGTTTTGATAACCAAATTTGGGTATAAATATCACCAGGACTCTGACTCAATTTACCCTAGTGTGATCCTGAACACTTTTTTATTTAAAACAGAAGTCTGTATTTTTTAGGTGTTTTATTTATTAATTATTTTATTAATAGTGCCAAAGAGATTTTTGCCTAAAACACATCGAAAATTTGACTATTTATTTCCTGATTTTGAAAATTATGTCTTTTTTTTAAAGAGAATTTTCAAATAAAAATATGAATCACAAAATAATTGAAAATGGCATATGTTAAATCCATAATTTTTAGGAGGTACATTTTAAGACAAAAATACTATGTATATGTAACCTGTTTTAAATTCAAAAAATTACATTTTACATGATTTGCATAAAAGGGAAACGCATTTCATTTATAATTTTATTGTTTATACTTAGATATAGTTTATATCAAAATTTATTAATTTTAATTTTACTACTAATAATTTTTTTGAAGTTTAAAATTTTATTTTTATATAACTAAAAATAAATAATTATAAACAATCGAGCTATACTACTTTTCTTACTAAGAAAAAAAATTAAAGTTAATAATAATTTACATCAGTGTTGGTATAATTCTGAAAAAGCGACTGGTATTTAAAATTCGTATAGACTGCGTAAATATCAAAATAAATTATTTTTCGTGCAGACTTGAATATCAATTCTAGTTATGTAAAAGATAAAGAACTCAGATATTTTGTTGGTTCATTTATTATTTTATTTAACAAACATTTACCTGAAATACTCTTCTATTGTCAACAAAAGAACCTCTTCAGCTAACTTTTAACCTTAGATCCAATATCAACGGAAAACCAAAATAAAATTTTTTTTAACGAACTCTTCTAAAGAGGTGCGCAAAATCTAAAGTTTATGTCTCGCGCCCCCTTTTCTTCCTTTATTCGAAACTTCTTATCGCGCGAATCTGACGGAATTCAGACCGAAGAGATTTCTTTTTTTTTGCAAGGAAACTTCAAAATGTGGAAATAAGTTTATATATTTTTTCCCCCTCTGTACTTAGTCACTCCCGTTGCCCCTGGCAACCGGTAACTCGATTGACAATAGATTTTCAGAACGTTTCTTTTATGAAGGTCGACTGAAGAGTGTGTCGCGCGGAAAATCCCTCTCCAGGCAAGAAATAGGGAGGAAGTCGTGAAAGACAGGGATTTCCCAGCACATCCTCTGGATTTCGGAAGTGAATTGTGAGCATAGCCCGTCAACAGTAAATATCTGCTTTAACTATGGGGGAAAAAAAAGGGAATTCTTAGAAAAATTGGTATTGAGGTAATTTTACGGATTTCCACTCTTGTAGCTAATCGCTTCTTTAGCAGCCATTAAAAAAAAATCCCAGGACCTACACTGCATTTAAAAGAACTGTAAAAAAAATATTGCCAAAAAAAAAAAAAAAAAAAAAAAAAAATCTTTGAAATAAATATGTCGAATTTGTTAGGAAAGTTGTCATAGGTGAGCTTGCAAGAATAAATTTCTAAATTTATAATAACTTTGAGACGAATATATTTAATAATGTATACGTAAGTAACTTAGATTAAATTTTTTAGTTACCAGATTATCCGCTAATTGTTCAAGAAAATCAAGCCATTCATAATTTTAAAGCAAAATGGGTATCTGTATTATCATAATCTAATTAAAGCTACTTGCTCTTTGACGAATCATTTAGTATTTTTGCTATACCAAAGATTAGTTAAGTGTATTTAATTAACTTTTTGAAAAAGTTAAAGCTCGGTAGAACAAACACATATTTTAGAATGAAATACGATATTTGGAAAACTTTTTTATATTTGCACTTTTATTAAATGCATACATAGTCGCCTGGTTGGTTAGGGCGTAGCTCCCGTTACCGGAAGGTGGTGAGTTCGAATCCCGGATTAATTTAAGATTCGTCGTGTTCACTAATGGTGACTGGGGCACGTAAAATATGTTGTGGTTGTGATGTCCTCCATCATCCCATTCCAAATAAGTACCTCTGGGGGTATTAAGACCCTGGCCTTGGGTCTTCTCTGGTTTCCTACCTCTAAATTGGAATATCCAGATGGTGCTGCCATCTATGAGCCAAAATCGTTTTTCCATTCTGGTAGGGGGTTGTTCAGTTCAAAAACGGATGACGCTCTTTCTCACTTCATTCGCCCAGTCCCTGATGGGAGCATAACAGCGTAACCTGTTGAGGAAATATCTGCAATACAAATTTTGTTGCGAAAAAGCTTCTAATCGAGACAATATTAATTGTATCGTTGTATCATTCTTTCTTTTTTATGATATCTCTAACCCTCCTTTGCACAAATGACTTTTCATTTATAATAAGCTGTGTTCATATGTCGAAATTAAGATTTTCAATAATTCCTAAGCAGAATCTCCATACCACGAAGATTTTTAAGCAGCGCTATTCCTTCATCTGTGTATATATATATATATATATATATATATATATATATATATATATATAT
>JAPDSC010067098.1:14648-30296 GCA_026290005.1 Latrodectus geometricus
TATATATATATATATATATATATATATATATATTTATTTATTTAATTGAAAAAAGAAGAAAAATTATCTTCAAATAAAGATATAAGTAAAATAAAAGTTTGAAAATGAAAACTTAAAATTTTATTTTATTAAAGTATATAGAATTGACAGAAATATCTGTGGTTTTTGAACAAAATTTTATCAAATGTTAATATAAGGTATATTAAAAGAAAGGCTAGAAGTTATTGATATTGCGAATGAAAATAAAATTGCTAATCAATGAAATAGAATAATTTGTTGCAAAATATTTTTAAACAGGTAGGAATAGATATAACAAGAAGGAATAGAAAAAAAAAAACAAAGAAAAAGAAAAAAAAAACATGCGACAATGGATTTCTTTTCTTTTTTACATTCCCATAGATTAATGGGAAAAATGATAACAATATTTACTATTTTTCGTTTTTTGAAAAAAATTTTGTTTTAGTCCTATGCAACGAACGTATTTACTGCTTTCCCAATACCCCGCCGAACGAGCTAAAATGAATTAAAACATGTATTAAAGGAGTCCGACTTTTATATTCAGTAACTTCTTAATGAAAAGGAATTTATAAATGATCACACCTCATTTCATTTGTTTGTAACTGGTCAATATGGGAGACTACATTTCATGATGCGAAACAGCGTTTTGAATAAAGCTAAATAAATTAGTAACTATCTTAAAAAAATAAGTTACTCTCGTTGTGAAAAATCCCATTAAATGTGACTATGTTCCGAATTACGTTTAGCGAAAGAAACTGTTTCCCATTAAACCTCTGTGTGCGTACATATTAATTTATGTTCTCTGAAAAAATGATTAGTCTTTTGGAACATGTGATAGTTACTTAAACCAAAGTGCATTAAAAATTTTTTATTTATTTAAAAATGCCGAATTTCGATCTACCTACTCATTGATTAGTCCATTATCTTTTATATTTTGACGATAACTTTTTATATTTTTCGACGACCTGTAATCTTTTGAAATCACAGGTTGACATTCAGAATTTTTGCATAAAGTTTGACAATATTTGTCGCATAATTCCTCAAGGGATGGTTTTTAAAGCGTGCATCAATGACGAAACACTAAACAACTTTCTAATATACATAAGAATTGCAGTATTCACCTCGCATTGTTCAATGTTGCCGAATCGAAATTTCAATATTTTTAATCGCTATGCCACGAATTTTTATAACGTGCATACCAAACTCACAAGTTTTTATTTAAATCTGCAAAGTGACAAAAATAACTTCCACCACCAACAACAACAACATTCATCTCTAATTGTTCAATAATAGTAGCTAAATTGTATTAAATTGAAAATTATTGTACATTACCTTGAGAATAAAACAACCAACACAACAAGAAAAGCCATCTAAAATTAAATCTTGATTTTTAAACGTTATAGACCGAATTGTGTTAGTTTATTTAGGTTCGTCTAAAATGCAAAACTCCCAGAAGAATTAAATTAATTCGCACTTTTGCTGCTTGAAAGTGGTACGACAAAAACCGCTATGTTTAAAATCTCCTCTTTTAGAACATCACAATAAGAATTAAAATCCCATTCACTGGTGCTTGCAATTAGATTCCTATCTGAAACGGGTGCTTATTTGCGAGGAAATAAATTATCTCTAAACTGGAAACTCTCGCCAACGACGAAGGTATCTTATAATCTAAGGGGAGTAAGCTTCGCGAGGCAATTAGCTTTCATTAATTTGAGGGTTCATTTGGCCGATGAAATCCTTGATGAAGCAATTATTTGCCTCAATTCGCTCATCAAATATAGCTAACGAAACGAAATTTCTTTAACAACTTGTCACTGACCAAGCTTAATTCGAGAGCCTTTTCTAATTGGCGCTCTTTTTCTTTTATCGCCAAGTTCATTGGGTTTCGCCGTGACGTACGGAAAATTAAAATGCACTTAGAGTGTTCATTTCGATTTTGGAAAATGGAGAACTGTAACAAATCGATTTTGTTGTGCTCGGTTGCAGGTTTGTGGGAAACCAACATGCTGTTGACAGCTAGGATGTGATGTCATGTGGAACTATACTACTAACTGTTCTATTATATAACTTGCGTTACGACTATCCGCAGTTAATTATGTAAATTCAAGTCTATCGCCTGCGTGTTTTGACAGCCGTGATCGCATATTCAAATTGTGTGTGAATTGAATACATATACTCTGAAAGCAACGAATGAGTCAGAATTTATTTTGGCAAAGTGCGAATAAATAATATTTATTTAGTAAATTCAAAACAAGTTAAATTAAGTTATTAACTCAATCAAGATTTTAAAGCAAGGGAATGAGTTTCTTACCTAAATGATATTTATTTTGTAATAGGTTTAGGAAATAAAAAATATTACAAGACAAAACAGCACATCTTTACTAAGGTTCCCTTTTGACAAAACAAAATAAGAAAAAAAGCAAAGAATAAACTTCTTAGCAATGTGATATTTGTTTTGCTATGTGGTAGAACGAATAAGGTACTACAAGACAAAAACATGCAACCTTACTAAAATGCCCTTTGAACAAAATATTTAACAAAAGAATAAAATAAATGAATAAACTCTGCTAAATGGTATTAGTTTTGTAATATGCCTGACGGAGTAAGAGATATTTTTAGATAAAAAATATACAATCTTTCTAAGATTAAATAAATTCAAAACAAAAGAATTCATTTTAGAGTAATTCTGAAAAAAAATGGTGTTCTTATAAGTAAAAATAATCAGGAAGAGTTCTTATTTTTTATTTTATTATTTTTTATAAACTTTGGTAAAGTCAAATAAGAAATTTTTAGAACAGTAAATATGAAAAAATAAGTCGGTTGATTAAAATGCTCTCTTCAGGGAATTCATCTCCAAATAGTATTGAGAACACTTGGGTGTGTGAAACAATCCAGGAAGGCTTTCCATCTTTCCTCAAATAGTGTGATCAGCAGTTTAAGTTAAACAAAGTATACAAAATAAATATTTATTTTTATATATATTTAGACAGAAAAAATATGACTTTACCGATCAACCCTCCGGTCTTCATCTCAAACTTATTTTTCCACTTCCTGTTTTAAGTAAAGAATTTTGTAGTTACTTAGAACATTTTCATAATTGAATCTGCTCCCGAAAATAAAAGATAGTCGTAGAAGTGACAAACCATACGTTCATTTAGGTAGGAAACTATATATATATATATATATATATATATAAACAGAATGTTTAAAAATATTGCCTGTGTGAAAAAATGGGTTGCCAGAGAATGTTATTTATCGCCAAATATGAAAAATTGAGCCAGCGGTGACCGTACAGTAAATCTGAGCCTAAAAAATTAATCTAATATTAGTAATAATAAAGAAATAATATAAATAATAATAGTCATATACTTTATATTATATACATCATAATAAAATACTTGATAGCTTTTAAACACAAACAAACAAGTCATTATCTTTGTGCGCCCCCACATAAATTTGTTTAAATACGAATCCAAGAGTTTTTGGGAAATTCTGTGGTGTTTCTTATTTTGCCATTTGCATTTAATAAAGTTTAATTAAAATGCTAAGTAAACTTTACGCTTTCGTCAATAGATCACATGATGTTGACTAGATACGTCACGTTAACTCCATTTGTGGTTATTGACGAAGAAGCTACTTTTTGGTGATGATATCGTGTGTGGCGATAATATTGGGTTTGGCGAAAATGGTCGACGGGATAAACGTACAGCATATAGGAACAAAATGCTAACCATCATACCTTGGCATCTTGATGTTTTTGGAGTATCATTAAAAGCTGTTCTGCTGCTATGTGACTTATTCAATTTAAATTTTGTATAGTATGTTATTCTAGTCACCTCTTTGGACACACTCGACATTTGGCTTCGTATGGATTTAGAATCACAACAAATAGTGACGTAGATATCGAGAGTCGAAACAACGGACGGAGAAGATATCCATCTAAGATACTTTATGCTACCTGACTTGCAGCACTCGAGTAGCATCACTGCAACAAAGGTGTTGCCATTTTCATTTTATGAATTCTAGAAATGCCAAAGATTATCTTTAATGAACGTTACATTATATAAGATCGTTCATAGAACTTATTTAGGAAATTTGGTAATGGTAATATGAGATCTATTTCCAACCATTTTACTTGTATCACATCTTAAAATTTAAAATTTTTGATTTATATATAAAATATTATATATATATTTTAACAATTAAATATGAAATAATTAGATTCTTACATGATGTGCAGAAACCAAGGGATGTCGTGAATTTTGTTACTTTCTGTAATAATTCTCATAATAATAATTATTGTTAAGAATTTTTAAAATATAAATCGATGTAGCTAATTTATCTCTTGGAAAATAATTAACATAAAAGTGTATTTTTGAGAATTGAATTGCATTTATCAATTAAATATGGGCATCATAATTTCAACATCTCAAATAAATTCTCCGAACCGAATGCAACATACATATTTACTGTTAGCTGTTTTAGTACTAATAATTAACTGAATTGTTAATTAACTGAGATTTAAATTAGCGGCAAAACAATGTTACGATTTTAAATCCTAGTTAATTAACTATATTTCGAAGGAAATTCGCTATCCAAGGAAAACACATGATTTCAGGTACCACATCAAATCTTGATTACAAAAATGCGAAATAAAAAATTTTCCTAAGCAACCTAATTTATCAAAAGCTATTTTTATTTCCATTTGAATGTAAAGTGAAAAGAAACAAACTGATAATCAATATAAAATAAGAAGTGATTATTTTATAGGGAGAAAGTAATTAAATTTCAAGATAATTATTAGAAATAGAATTCCTTTAGCCTATTAATTATTAATTAAAGTAATAAAGAAAGCAATTATTCGATATAAAGAATATATAGGATTTCATCGATATAAAACACCGTATTAAATTATATGACGAAAATGAATACAT
Source organism: Latrodectus geometricus (assembly GCA_026290005.1). Lineage (NCBI taxonomy): Eukaryota > Metazoa > Arthropoda > Arachnida > Araneae > Theridiidae > Latrodectus > Latrodectus geometricus. The sequence continues at coordinate 19,601 of JAPDSC010067098.1, forward strand.
GTTTTATATTATATTAAATAGGAACTTTTTTTATGAAAAAATTAACAAACTAATTAATTAAAACAATATATTTTAATTATATTTAAACTTCACAAATCTCTTTCTCTATTTCTTTTCTTTTTTTGTATCATGAGTTATAAGTATGATAAACTAGATGCATATGATCCCGTTGCCACTTAAGTTTCCAAATTTACAGCATTGCATTTTGGAAGAATCTGCCTTTTGAAGTTACCTTTTCTTGCTTGAAAAACTATCATAAGTTTGGTGAAAAAATCTGGAATATTAACACTACTTCTTGAAGAATATGAGACATTAGTTAAAAGAATGTGGCAACAGACTATTATTACTTCAAAACAATATTTGAAGTAACAATTTCGCGTATCAGCATTTATTTTTTGTCATGCAGAGTCAATTGTTTCTTCAGGCATATAATAAATATTCATTTGCCTGTATAGTGGTCTATTCGGATATTATTTGGGGAATTGTGAAATGCTATTGTGTGATATGCAAGAATTGATGCATTATTCAACTTTAAGCTTACAGATTTATTATAAAACAGTGGAATTTTTTTTTCTAAATCTCTGACCTTCTGATGTTATTTCTTTTTTCCCATGGCTTTGCTTCCAAAACTATTTTCAGTACATGCGATTGTGTAATTCTGAAATTTTCAAAGTTTATGTATACAGACGGTAAACAGCGAAAGTGCCAGAGAGTTCGAAATTTAGAATTTCGAAATTTAGACACTAATTTCTAAAACAGTAAGTTTGTAATTTGAATGTGTGAAACTACTTTGATATACCCCCCCCCCCCAATTAGAAATGTGGCGCCCTCTTTCTCGCCAAGATGGATTCTTGCTAAATACAAATAATTAATAACAAAAAAAACTTAAAAAAAAAAAAACTCAAAAAATGGTACAAAATACAAGAAAATACTAAATTTGACAACAGCAAAAACCTAAAAGCTGAAAAAAACCTAAATTGGCAACACCAAAATAAGGAACAGCAACCCTAAAAAGTCCGTAGGGAATGCCAGATTTGGTGCTTAATTTTTTTGGGGGGGGGGTTGTATATCAAAGTTGTTCCGAATGTGTTTTAGAGTAATGATTTTGGATATTAGTATTTGGAATAATATTGTTTATTATGTTAAAAGTTTAGCATATGGATTGCTTATGATAAGAAAGCTTTTTTACATGGACATCTCTAGTGTAAAGTATGTGAAGTAAGAATTTATATCATAATACTACAAATGAATCATCTCGTATTAACCTAAAATATAGTGACCTCTATTTTTCATTGATTCTTGGCCGCTATCCTCAATATATTATTATAACTGACTAAACTATATATAATTTTTGTAAATGTTTAAAAAATGTCGATTATAAGGATTATATAACCACTAAAAGGCTCACCACGGCCGTCGTGTTATTTGGTCGCGTATTTCAAAAATATTTGTACAATATTTTTGGAATACGCGACCACACGTGGCTTGCATTGTCCAAGGGCTCTTCATCAGTCACCAGATTTAATTATTTCCCTGGCCGGCTCGTTCTCCGGATCTTTCGCCTATAGAAAAGATGTGGTCCATGGTTGCTCAACGATTGACCCAGATTATATCCCCAGCTGCCATACCAGATCAACTTTGACAATGTGTGGAAGATTCTTGGTCTTCTGTACCCCAGAACACAACCAAAGTCTCTTTGAATCAATGTCGAGGCGTGTGGCAGCGATGATCTCCAATAATGGTGGCTACTCTGGCTACTGATTTTGTATGAATCACACTTCATAAAAGTCTATAAATTTAATCATTTGATACTTGGTCAACATATTATCTACAAAATAAATTTTGCTGTGATATCTCTTGTCTTTCTTAGTGTTGCACTTTTTTTGGCCAGCAGTGTATTAAATGTTGGATTCCTTTTGAAAATGCCTTTAAAAATCCTAGAGCATTTATTTGTATAACTGTATACTAATATGCATTTGAGTCATAGTATACAGTTTAAACTCTTCTACTATGCAAATCCAAAAACTATTGAGTGAAAGGAGGCAAATATAAAAACTTTTATATAAGCGATTTTGAGATAACTCGGATAAGAATTCTGTCTTATTTACTCAGTAGATATTTTCACCTTACGTAAATGTCGATGGATCAAAGACAAGATAAAAACATTAAACAAGGAAAATGTTACATCGCTTTTCTAGGGTCATTAAATTCAAAAATTATATCAATTGTTAAAATAATTTCTAAATTATTAACACGTGTTTGATATAAAGTCCTTCATACATTTAATTTACTTCCTAATGCTTGTTGTGTAAGTGTACGAGAGAGAGATATAAATTAAAGTATTTACTTTGTTGTATTACAACAATAATAAATATAGATATATTTCAAGTTTTTGATGTTTTTCATAAAATTATGATGACGATGTCTCCTTTAATCCTAACATTCCTTTCCTAAAAAGATAAAAATGCCTTTGTACCTTTAACTAAAACAATTTTTATGCAATTTTTTAATAAGTGTATATGTTGTACAATGATTCAGATAAAAAAAACTATTAAATAAGTATTCAATTAGACGTTATGATTTGAAAATGATTTGCAATTTTTAATCGTGAAATATTCATCATAATTTTCCTTATGTCAAATTGAATTTTCGGAAATTAATTTTCCTTTTTAGGATGTTTCTTGGATGCATATTGAACAGCAAGACTTATATCGATATTTTTAAACCATGTCAAATGACGTTAATTCATTATAGACTCATAATAGTTCCCTATAAAAAAATTTCGTGTTTCTAAATCTTAATAAAATATAAATATTTCAATGAATCAAGATTTGCTAACTACGGGCAACAGCTAAAACTATTTTTGGCTTTTAGTATTGAAAGATATAATTATAAAAAAAATATGACAGAAACATAAAAATTACGTAATTAGCTTCATTGCATATTTTAATAGTTTTATTATTTATGAATTAATTTCTAAAGCAACTTATTAAGTGAGATTACAAATCCTTATTTATATTTTATGTCTCATTTATTATGCTTAAAATTTATTCTCATAAAACAGAGGATTTCATTTAAAAGTTACGTTTACATTAGAGATTATACTGTCTATATACTTATTAATTATCATAAGAAATAATCTTAATAAGAAAAATATATTTTAAATAAATCAATATAATTCAAATGTTACATAAAATATATTATGTATTATTGCATTATTGGAATGTATAAAAAATATATTTTTCTATCATATTATTTAATGTTTATTCAAGATATTATGTTTACTACTGATATATATGTCATAATATCCTATAGTTCTCAACTGTTTAAATTCTAATATTTGTTTATTCTGAAATATTTTTTATTATTTTTTTAAGCAGTATACAATTTCGTCAAAATTTTATTTTAAGAATATTTTCCCCTTGTATAAATTTTAATTTATGTTGAGATAAATTATAATTTTGTTGTAATTTTAGTGGGCTACACCTTCATTTTCTAATGGAAGGTTAGACGTGAAGACGACTTTGGTAGACTTTAATAAGCTAGGATGGAAAAAATCAAGATTTTAAAAAAGAATTCACCGACTAAATTTTCTTTGTTATTCAAGAGAAGTTGATTCCGGATCCTTTCTTTGTAGTGTTTAAAGTTATTTAATCAATGGCAGGAAATCGCTGGAAAACCCGGGTGGCTCGGAAAAAAAAAATAAATAAATAAGAAAAGACATTAAAAAAAAGAGCAGACGATGAACAATCGTTAGGTTTCGGCTTGAAAATAGCTCCGTAAAAAAATTTCAAAGAGAATATAAAAAAAAATTGTTTGCAAAATTCGCAAACCGTGACCGTGATCGGTAATCAACGCCAAAAGCAAAGGATTAACATCCAGTCAAAAAGGGAGATAGTAAAAAAAAAGGGAGGAAAAAAAATGCATTTGCGATTGTCCGGTGAAGTATATTTTTCTAACCGTGGCCTTGAATAATACAAACAAAGGACTTTTATTCTATTTTCATTATTTCCACCATTCGCCCTGGGAAATTTAATGCCAACAAAAGGCGTTACATTTCCAAGAAGCGATTCGTACTGTTTTCGCATTTTTCTTAACAATCCGTCTGGATTCTTTTTTTTTTATGTACTAGGGTAATATTTCCTTCTGAGACTTTTTTCCCAGTTAGAAAGTTTGATTTCTTTTTTTGCAACCCGATCCTTTCACTAGGGAAAGGAGTGACCAGATGTCGTTATTGTGTCTGGTAAAACTAATTCAGCGGTGTCGATGCCGAGGTTACTTTAGTGTTGTGATTGAGTTTCCTGGACCGAACTATTTTTGTGTCTGGGTTACTTAAAGGCAGAAGAGAATCATTATTTAACCACAAAATCTTTCCTGAAGTAATTGGGTCTTACATTTAGTTTTTTATGGAGGCGTACCATAGGGAGATGTCTTAATGAATGGAAAATTTATTAGATAATATAAAGATTTATTAAAACCAGATCATACTTTTATTAATACGTCCAATTTTAGATGAGTTCAAAAATTTTTGTATTCCAGCTAAAATTCGTTTTACACACAGTTTAAGTAAGATTAAATGTTATCTGGATTATTAGTGATTCGATAACAGTTCAAGAGTCCTCAAAAAATGACTTAAAGAATGGAAAAATGTAATAAAATAAGAGTGGATTTGAACATTGTGTTGTGTTATCAAGGAGGGGTTCATCGAGATAAAATTTCTTATTACAATGGATAAGTTAGTGTAGTGTGTCTCAAGAGTAGATAATGGTATCTGGTTGCTTTATATTTTCAAGTTATTGAATTGTTCGGAAAGTTATTTCATTTAATATGAAAATGAAAAAAGTATAGCGAATAAATATTTTATTGAATTGTATATTGTCAATTCTAGTTCAATACCTTTTACCCTTTTTCTGGTCGCAGCATGATTTCATACTCATAAAATGGTTGGTTTTCATTAACCCAAAAAAAAAAAAAAAAAAAAAAACTGATTCAGGTGAGAAAAACGAAATGACTTTACAAACAACCCAATATATTAGGTTGGGGAAAAAGAAATCCATTATTTTTACGTGAACTTTATGTAACTTCTTTTGGACTCACTTTGTAAAAAGATTTAAAACAGCTTTCATGTAGATTTTTAGGTCTTGCGCGTTACGGCTGCTGACATGCGGTTAACTTCGATCATTTTTGATATTTTAAAGACATTTTCGACGATGCTGTATCCACATGCGAGGTGCATCTCTAACATCGAAAATACCCGAACGGAATCGACGAAACCAAAATTGTACGTAACTGGTTGTTACAGTCTATATAGGACGATAAACATTTTTCACAATTTTAGCCACCCGGCTATCTTTTCCGCCGTTACAAGAGAAAGACGAAAATATATCGAATTTTCTGTTTGTTGTCTTCCATTTTAAAAACCTTGTACTCGTAACTGAATGAATCAAACAAAAAACTGCGAGAGGATATTTTAGTGTCAAATGTCACCTTTTCAACGAGCATAAATCTGAAATTGTTTGATAGATACCTCACGAGATAGCGATCACTACAGACGTCTACCGAAAAAATAATGGATTACTTTTTCCCCAAACTAATATAAATAATTTAACTAAGCTTCGAATTTTGTTACCTAAATAGGATTAAAAATTTATTTTTCACTGTAATGGTGTTTGAATTATTTCTACGTTAGAAAATAAGTCTTTCATCTAATTCTATCATGTACAAATATTCATAGCTTTCACTTATTTATCATGAGTTTACTATCATTAATCCAAATTAACGGATCTAATTGGCCTGTTTTTGAATCCAAGATTAAATATTTAAATTTGTATTGATTTGAAGCCATATTGTTTTTTTCCATGTGACTAAAATGTTTCATAAAGATTATTTTTAATAATTTATATCTAACCATCGTATAAAACTATCGCAAAGTGAATATTTATAAATAACACACTCTGATAAATAGCCTTTTCAAAAACACCGATATTATATATTCTTGTTTATTTTAAAAAACAAATTGTACCATTTATTGATTTTTATCGAAGGATTATGAATAAAAGATAGCGATATTGAAAGGAATAATATTCAAAATTATTATTCCCTGGAAATTTAATGTATTCTAGTCATAGATATTTTAATATTCTTATCTTCCAATAAAAGAAAAAACACTTCGCTGTATTCAAATATGGGGTGACAGTTAAGTCACTAAGCCAATGCCAGCGGCAAGCTACTTTCCGTCGAAATATAGCGATACTGTAAAATCAGCTTAACTGCAGAGAACGTATCGGCTGAGAAACTGCATTTACAGTGACGAATTTTCTGAAGTCGAGTCGCTTTGTTAATGTTTTAGAAGTTTTATTAAGGTACATATCTTTATATATGAATACTTTTATTTGTAAGATTTAAAGCATTTTTAAGTTTTATATTTTCGTAAATATGGAGTATATTACATTTATGTTCGCTGAAATCTAGCAAACAGAGAATAAATATTACCTCCTCTAATTATCTTTTTATACCATCTCTGTAGCCCAGAAATAAATTTTTTTCTTGACAAGCAACTATTCATTTTGTGCAAAATTTATAATTGAATCCTTCAATCTCTTTCTTATAAGCTATTAAGAATTTCAGTTAATTCTGAAAGAGATTTAATCAAATTACTAATTTGTGCCTTTTTTATACAAACTTTTCGATTTGCTTCCATCTTAAGTTTGGAACAATACCTTTTCTTTCGCAGTTGCGTCATCGGCTCCAGCGACAAATTCAGTGAGACATAAACTACTCCCTCAAGCGAATAACTCTTTCAAAATCACATCTGAATTTTATGCTCCGCAAGACCAGGAGGTTGGAGATTCTTTCGACAAGAATTTAATTTGCAGTTTTTTCCCCCCTTTTACTTCGCTTGGTGGAGTACTTGAATTGAATAACACTTTAAAATAATGGAATCCCGTGGTGTTATTCAAACAATGAATAGATTGCTGAAAAGTTTTATTGCTGTAACGATTATTTGTATAGGTTGCTAATTTCAAATAAAATCTTATGAAGACGGTGTGCATATTACATTACGTTCTTGGTTTTTGGACTAATCCATTAATATAACATTTTTATGTAACTTTGCAGTATTTGTCTTTGTCAATTGTGATTTAACTTAAACATTCAAGTTCTTGAACTTTCAGTTGGGAATTGAATCCAAACATTCTATGTGGTATACATAGAGAATTTGTTTAAGATATCCTTTTCTAAGTAGTGATGTCATCAAAATTCTAATAATGGTCATACATTTGTAAATTTCGATGGAAATTCTTCTTAATTGTAAGCCATGAATCAATAGAATTATTACTTGTGAGATTTCTAAATAGCAGTCTTCTTATTCATAGGATATCAAAATGAAGGGCTTTTAGGAAAAGAGCTTGAGCTCGAGTCTGGAACTATATTGAATTCGATACCTAATCCTATCGAGAAACGACGTGCTGATAGTGTCAGTAGATAATAAACTTTCATAGAATTTAATGTCACTTTCTTGTTTTGGTGCTTTGAAGAATTCATCGGATTATATATCGGTCTTTAATCATGATTTAAATTTACTGGGCTTATTTTTAGGTTTTGTGTTTACAAATTTCAGATGTTAGAAATAGTCTGCAGAAAAAAAGTAGTAAACATGGAAACAAAAATTTCGCCTTTATACAACAAGACATAAAAACTTGTTGCTTTATATCTTAAGAAGACTATATATGCTAATAGGAAAAGAAAGATAAGAATAAACATGTTTATTTTTCTGTCTGACATGCATCGCATGGTAATTTAAATTTTCTTTCAATAAAATGGCGCTTTATTGGAATAATATTTTACCTTTGTAAGCTACTTTCAAGTAAGCATCTAAAAATGAGAAAAATTAAATTATAATGGCATTATTCCTAAGCCTAAGACCATTGGATACAATTTTGAGCATTAATTGTTAAAAAAACACTTTTCTGGAGTTAAGAAACGTATTTAAAAATTATATTTCTTAACTCCAGAAAAGTGTTTTTTAGTACTTTTGAAAGCAACTACTGCTTTGATTCTACCACAGATTTTCTTTGAAAAGAAACGCTTGTAAAAAAAAAAAGGTTGTGATTTATTTGTATTTGCTTGATTCTGTTTTTTACTTACGCTTGGTGTTAGTGGTAGCTAAGATCTAATAGATCATCTTTCTCAATTTCCTCAGAGGCTTATAATATAGAATTTGTAACGGTGGAAGTAACTGTATAGAAATGCTGTCTTTTGGATTTTTAATACAAGATTTGTACTAAATACTTGCTTATATGAATTACTGACAACAACTTGAACTAAATACTTGCCCATAAATTACGGACGTTTATAATGATGTCAATACTATGTATCAGGTTATGAACTCCTGTCAGTGTATTTTTGTGTTTTCTACTTCCAGACACTTTTAAATCAGTGAAGTTTCTGCCAGATTTCCTAACGTCATAAAAGATTCAAAGGAAATAATCATCCGATCAAAAATTTCTTATGAAAGTCTTGAAATAAATAAAATGAGTAATGCTTCTTTGTAATATTGGTTTCAGCGAGCCATACTGTGCATTAAATTTCGTAATTCTAATTAAATTTAATCAAGATGCAATTTTTAGGAAAATGGCCACAGATAATGGTACTTTTCTTTATGTACTATACATTTTACTTTAGTAATTATGCTTTCATTTTTTTATATAGAAATAAGAAAATTATAATTTAGTGAAAAGAAAAAAAAATAGCGAGTATTTAACTCGATAAGTAACTCTTTTTATCTGTTATAAAGGACATTTTAGAGGACTTACAGTTTACTGAGAATATCATTAAGGCAAGGGTATTAATACTTTTGAAAAAGTAAGTTAATTAGAGAAATATAAAGAAATATGAATGATCTGTTAATTTTAAATGGAATCTGAGAGCACTTATAAAAACTTCTCTTTCGAACTTTGTCGTAAAAAAACGTTTCAAAGAATATATCATCCATTTCATTCTTTTGATAACTTGATATTTAAGAGATTTTTTGAGGGATGAATTTTTCACTGATAAAGTAAGTAATAAAAGAACTAACCCGTAAACGAAACCATTTCATTCCATTTAAGTTGATTTAAATTTGTTCTTTGGTTGTCAAGGCAACGAAAAACTGCTTTCTTGGAAAAGAGAACGTCTCTTCAATAACAAAATACCATTAAGAGATATAATGCGCTCACATTTTCCTTTCTACGTTGGTTTTACTCAATGGCTTCTAAAAAATTGCCTGCATCAATTTTCAGCTGAATGACTCACAAGATGGAGAATTTTATTAATTTTACGACTAACTACTTTAACTCATTAAAAACGAACTATTTTATTTACTTAAAAACGTCAAGATTCTTTAACGGCTCGTGTAGTAGATTTAATCTTGTTTTTTTGAATTTTCTTGAAAAATGTATTGTTTATTCCTTTTTCTCCAAATGATTTCATTTAGCTTGATTCTTTTTATCTCTGAAGACTTATACAGTTCTTGCATTAAGCATATTATTCACAGAAGAGTTATTTGATTAGTTATTTTTTAAAGTAAAATGTCATTTTTGATTAATTAGAAGATTAATTTAAAGTAGTAAACTATTTAAATTTATTTACATTGACTTAGTGCTCTTTTTATTAAATTCTTACTGTTTAAAATCAGAAATACTTCACCCAGATTTTTTTTATCGCATCGACTTGCGAATACCAACTAAGATAATAATCTTAATTGTCCAGGGCTCTCCTTTTGACGGAAACAAAAGCGATGTTGATTTATGGTTTGGAGGGCTGATCTCACCTTGGTCTTATCCTTGAGGGCGGGGGTGGACAGAGTGCGAAAGAGAGGGTGGAGCCGAACCTTTTCTATTATTTCTGTCCAAGGATGTTGATCTAGATCTGGGCTTAAGAGGCGTTTCATAATCGCTTCACCAGGAGGGAGCGACTCCTGAGTTAATGCCTTTTGTCCGATTCCTAACAAAGCAAAAGTCGACTCAGAAAAAAGAAAAAAAAATTAAGAGCCAAGTGAGTATTTCAAGGTCGATGAGTTCTTAAAAAAGGTTTTAATTACACACGAAGGTGTTTGTGAACTCTTGTTAGAGCGGAATTCTCTTTTATTTTAATGATGTTTAGTAATCCGAATTCTACGGGTGGATTCTTAATTGACTTGTTTTGTAATATTCATTGTGAAAAAATAGAAATAGATGTTTTGTTTCATATTGAAAGAGTTTATAATATTTCATGTTTATAATTAGGCTAAAAAAATTTTGGATATCGCAACAAATTTGCTCCACTTCGAACAAAAATTCCTTTTTCTTGTGGGAATCGTTGACTTTTGCGACCAAAATTTATATATTTACAATAATAATCGGAATCGGATATTTATTACAATCAGAAATTTCAGCAAATATAAAAAATTATCAATGTAGATAGATATTCTTTAGTACATACAAATATGTTTTGAAATTAATTCCTAATATTCATACTTAAAGATTTTCTTTGTTTATGAGAAACTTTAATTACATTTAACTTTAATTAACTTAATTTTATTTCTTAGACTGAAATTGAAGGTATTTGTTAAAAAATAATTTTCAAAATGTTTTCTTAAAAAAAAAAAAAAAAAGAAAGAAAACTATACCTATTACAGTAGAAGTCCGATAATCCGGCACGTTCGGGACCGGCTCGGTGC
>JAPDSC010067098.1:35296-47787 GCA_026290005.1 Latrodectus geometricus
TGTATAGCAATGTCTATGTCCCAATAACAAGTATTTTCAGTCACTGTTTAAGTATTACTTAATAGCATAACCATCACTACTAAAATATATAACGATGTCTATGTCCCAATAACAAGTATTTTCAGACATAGTCTAAGTCATTCATTTTAGTATAACGTACACTTTTCTTTTGTTATTGTAAGTTTATCGGATTGTAGAAATCATGGAAAAGTAAAAGAGACACTCCCTTGACTCAGTCCATTGTGCTGGGAAAGAGTTTAGGCGTGGTGACCATAACTAAAGCACACTCCTGAATGCTAAGTGGTGGGTTTGGCTAGATGATTCAGTTAAATAAATAGAATCCAATTGTCTGCTTGTTTTCATGAACTGGAATATCACGTCACTGATAAAAGTTAATAATGTATTAAAGAAATAAATTTTGGAAGTTATTATTTCACCACATGGTGCTTATAAGAATCAAATAGTTATAAATAAACAAAGCGGGGAAGCAGAAATATACAAGGAAGCTGTATCATAATTAAAAGTTTCTTTGCTATTTACATAGCTTTGTTAGTAATTTTTTCGATTTTTTTTAAATATTACAATAACAAAATTGATTGAAATAAAATAATTTTATTTATTTTGACGGCAATAAACATGATTTTTTTTTACAAAAATGCATGTTGCGTTATAGCTTTCAAAAGGAAAAAAATATAGTAGTTATAGGTAATGTCTTTTGAATAGGAAATCCCGGTCTATGAAATTAAAAAGGTTATGTTATGCATATTTTTTTCAATTTGTAATTTTGAAATTTACTACTGTAAAAAAGAGTAGCGCATAAATTTGCAGCTAAAATTTGCTGTAAGGCTTTTTTGCATCAAGAACTATTTTTCTTAGCGAAAAATATTTTCATGAGTAATGATATAAATATATCGCAAAGAAAAAAAAAATCAAAAGCTCTCACTCCTACAACCGCATCCATGAAAATAAAAAATAAAAATTTCTCTTCCTCGCTTAGCAATGTTCAAGATGCATTTAAATGAAGAAAAATTGTAAATTTGGAAAAAATGAATTCGTTATAGGTATCATAAGATCTCTTTTAAATTGAATATTTTAATGTTAGAATTTCATAAGAATGTGTGCTTTGATACCCAAATAATTTGAAAAATAATCATATATTTTTGTGAGAAAAACATGCATTAAAACTATGTTAATATTTAGTTTCATTTTAAGGGATCATTTAAATAATATATTGGTTAATTTTCTAATTTTGGCACTGATTTCTAAATTTTTTCTGTACGGGAATTCAGAAAAATTAACAAAAGGAATTTCTGAAAGAGTATTTACTGATTTCCGCGTATGTGTATTTATCAGAAAACTCAGGAAATTTTTTTAATTATTTTTTTCATCATTCTATAAAAATAAATTTGATTTAAAGATTATATGCAACGGAATAACACCAATAATACTTTATATTTAAGGTTGAGATTTGTTGATAAACCTGATAATTTATCCATTTAATTTAATTTTTTTCCAATGATGGGCACTGGGTGATTGACTCGTCACCACAACAAGGCCACATTCATCCGTCATCGTAGAAAAAGAAAGGACAAAGAAACACAGAGAAAGAAAGAAAATGTCAATGCCTGAACTGGGATTCGAACCCGGAACCAACTGCCTGGAAGTGAGGAACACTGACCACTCAGCCATCGGCCGATTTTATTTTACACTTTTAGTTGTTGTTGTTGTCGTGTGCCAGCCAGGCTGGCGATATGGGGTGCGCTGCTCCACTTTTCCAACTGAACCATATTTGGTGTGGAGTCTGACTTCCTCAGTACACACATGCCATTGGTACCCGTTTATAGGGTAGGCAACCATTCACACACACATACACACAAAGAAAGGACAAAGACAAGAAAGAGAGAGAGAGAAAGTACATCCATGCCCGAGCCAGGATTCGAACCCAGGTCCCACCCATCTGTAGTCAGGTACGATAATCACTAGACAGGTTGGGTGGCTACACTTTTAGTAATATATGGATAATATTCTCCAAAAAAAACAACTTTTTTTTTGTTTCTTGATGAATTTCTCAATTTTTTCCTCCATTAGTAATATTTATAACATCAATTATTATTATGATCAGTTCCAATGCTTTTTAAGAATCATATTGAGATTCTCCAAACTTTTATCAGCAAATACACAAGATTCGCATTTGTAAAAATGATTGCAATCTAACTATTATATTTAACTGTCAATCTCTCTTTCACCTCCTAAGCCATTTGAAGAATCTGTAGACGTCTGGCAGACAGAATTCTCCATTTCTTCTCTCTCATCAATCAATAAAAGCATTCAGAGACGAAGCAAAACATCCAAAAAGAGCTGGAAAGTTCAACCCTTTCTCAGAGATCAGAACGCTTGAATTCTCATCTGCGAATAAATAGTTGAGAGAGAAAAAAAGGGGGGGGTGACAGGCTTTCAATCCGAGCAAATACAGCTTTTAAGAACCTCGTCAAAAATTGATAACCTTTCGTGTATGAAATACTTTCTGCAAATATCCTCGCTTTTGGAGATTGGAGTCAACTCTTGTTTTCGTGTGTCACCGGATCTAGATGGAGATAACTTCTCTCCATTAAAGATCTCTTTAAGAAGTTGGGGGGGGGGTGTTCGAAGAAGGAACAACCTCATCTCGCGTCTCTTTGAAATATCCTTTGACGGAGTGAACCGAGGAAGTAAATTTATATCGGAGAATAGTGCCGTAAAAGATTTTAAATATTTAAATAGATATGCAGATTTAATATCTGGATCCTCTGAAACCCTACACTTTTGAAACTTCTAATATTTGATCGTGGAGCACCTAGCTTGCGAAAAGGTCAAATTCGAGTATGTTCGGATTTTTCATATGTCAACTGCTTCTGTTCTTGGATATAGAGGCCCTTTTAAATTTGTTTCTTATAAAACAGAGATAACGTATCCCTAGCAAATAGGCGAAGTAATCGGATCTTTAACCCTTTGGGTACATTTGATGACTGAGACTCGTCTCATCTGCTTATTTCAATACAATACGGTCTTCAAATAATTCAGTGCTCAAAGAGTTAAAGTGTCATTTGTCTTATTATGGAGAGCATTACTCGCATTAAATAAAAATTACTGAGTTTTATGCTGAAAAGTGGGCATTAATTTTAAATAAAATGCTATCTATTCTTTGATTTTTTATTCACAAAGTGTTGCCATTGCTACATTATAAAATTTTTATTATATGTGAAAAGTTCACCAGTAAATATACATTTCTAAAATGCATCCAAATAATTATTTATAGATACCTAACATATTGTGTTACTGCATTAATAATACTGTTGCAATATTTTGACACAGCGAAGTAAATAGTAATATATCAGTTTTACTCTAAAAAATATTAATATCCATTGCGTATACTGTTTCCAGGGAGGGCTTTTTATTGAAGGTAGATCGTTAATGAATCACTAGCAAAATGACACGGAACACTTTCAAGCACTCACCCCATTTGTCCATCTTGAATGTAGAAGTGCAACGTCAATAGTACTCGTTTCTTTAACACAATATTTGAAGGGGAAATAACTAAATCTGTGAAAGAAGGTTTTTCTTTGCCAACTCTGATGTCAAAGAGTCGGACATCAAAGTATACTAATCTTTTACGGGTGGCAGAATTGTGTTTAGTGCTAAAGCGATCATTTTATCATTGTACTTTAAAACAAATAATATTTGTTTTCTACCATGATGGTATAATGAACAATATGATATTAAGTACTAATTTCTATTTTGTTTGGACCTATGCTAAACTTAAATATTGTAGAGGTAATGAATTTTTAAAGAATGTTTCTGCCAAAAAAGCTTAAAAATGAACAGTAGTTATAAATTTATTCGCTATTACTAACATAAATCCTATTTTAATGAATCACTCTCTATTTAGTTTTCATCTTTGGTGATGAGCGAATATTTTTAAAGCGAAGTACACGCAATCAGGTGTCGACCTTGTCCCTTGAGTTTCAAATTACCAGATCATGTCACTTTATTTGTTGTAAATCACCTAGCATTGAATATAAAAAAAAATATGAATATTTAAATTACCTATGTTTGTATTATTAGAATTGAAATCAAGGTCATATTTTAAAGTAATTCGTTTAATTTGTTAGTTTCTAAATTTGAAATTTATGAGGAACTTCTTAGACTAATTTTTGCAGTTACATAATATTTATACTACTTACCATTTGCGTCAAATACCTATAAACAAGGAAACCAGATTTTCCTTGGTATTTCCGAACGTATTAGAAACCCATTAGGAATTATTTTTCCTTGTTAATATTTCTCGTTAAATAAATATTTTGAATCAGAAGTAAATTGGAATCAAATCGTTAAAAAAAAAAAAAAAAAATTAGGACATTCTGTTTTTGACTATAATTCTGTTTTAGATGATATAATTAAATTATGTTTTGCTTGAATTAAATGTAACGCTCGAAGTCATTTTTAATGTTTATTTTTTTATTAAATCATTCGATTTATTCTTATTTCTCATATCTTATTCTTTTAGGGGAAAGCAATATAAGACATTTCCGTTAATTTGTTTCCACAATTGTATATGAAAATTTATATTTTATAATATAGTATTAAAATAAATAAATATATTTTTTAAATATGATTCGCTAAAGTCTGGTTTTTTAAATTTATATAAATATATAATTTTGAAAACTTATATTTTATAATATAATATTGTTGTTGTCGTGTGCCAGCCAGGCTGGCAATATGGGGTGCGTTGCTCCACTTTTCCAACTGAACCATATTTGGTGTGGAGTACGACTTCCTCAGTACACACATGCCATAGGTACCCGTTTATAGGGTAGGCAACCATCCACACACAAAGAAAATCAAAGACAAGAAAGAGAGAAAGTACATCCATACCCGAGCCAGGATTCGAACCCAGGTCCCACCCAACTCTAGTCAGGTACGCTAACCACTAGACAGGTTGGGCGGCTTAATATAGTATAAAAATAAATATATATATTTTTTGAATATGATAAGTCTGGTTTTGCAATTATTGATAATTAATTCAATTGAAATATATTAATTTTCAAACAAAAGTGGAAAAACATAATGTGAAAAAACACTTACTGAAAATTTCCTTATAGAAAGTAATATTCTTTTATTCCTTAAAATATTTTCTGCTAAGAAATTTATCAAGAATGTTGATTAAATCATTTAAGGGAAATTATAATTTTTGATCGTAACAAATGGAATTTGTATAATTTTAATGTATTTTCAGTTCACTAAAAATGTACATTCAAAACGTTTTTTTCTTATAAAATTATGTAATCACTTTTAAAAATTATATCTCTAAATATGCTTTTTAAAAACTAACTTAAAACTAATGATTTCAAATTTATAAAAACAAAAACATTTTCTATGTAAAGGATTTAACAATTCTAAGAAATTTGAAATAAGTATGCAAATGGTAAATTCATATCTTTTGGATAAAATATTCGAATATGATGATGATAATTATTCGACATAAAAATTATAATTTCATAAAAATATTCTTTCATGCGTGAAAGAGGAAATTAAACATTTAACACAGTATTTTTATCTTCAGAAAAATATTAAACTGGATTTCACATTCTTAAAGAGAAAACTATTCTTCATTTAAAAATATTTCTCCTGTTAATGTGAAATTGAAGTTGTTTTTTATAACTGTCACTAATGTTGAAATAATTTTCAAAATGATTTCAACTTTTTTATATTCAATTGAGTTTTACTGATAGAATATTTCTCATAGAGGATATACATAAATTTTAAAATTTCATGATTCAAAATAAAATATATACAGGACTTTTAATTCCTAGGAGACATATTTTATATAATTTTCACATTTGTGTACTATTTTTGCTCTTTCTCTTTATGTATATATATATATATATATATATATATATATATATATAATCATTTTGAGTTTTTAAAATTGTACATAATTTTGATGCAAAAAGTAATTTATTATTTTGAATCTCAAGACTAGTATTTAAATAATTGATTTATATAATTAAGAGAAATAAAAGGTTTATTATTATTATTGAGGTGAATAATACATGAGAAAAAAAGATGGGTTAGCAAACGATTCGCAATTTTTTAAAATTGTATCTTATTCAAGAAATTC
The DNA here is from genome assembly GCA_026290005.1 of Latrodectus geometricus. NCBI lineage: Eukaryota > Metazoa > Arthropoda > Arachnida > Araneae > Theridiidae > Latrodectus > Latrodectus geometricus. Next base: position 41,454 of record JAPDSC010067098.1, read on the forward strand.
TGCTTTATAAAATATAAAAAAATACACCCGTTAATATATATATAAAGAGTTGAATTCCTACAATATTTAATTAGAATGATAAAAAAAACCAAAAAACTATAATGTGTGTAACCATAGATTTTTGTTAAAATAGCTTAAAAAATGTTAAATGCTTTACATATGAATTCTTTGGGATTTGCAACAAAGAATCTCACAAGATAGCAATCTAAGATATTTGAGCAATTTATTATATAATTATTTTCATGATCGGCAGTTGAATCAAAACAATCAATCAATCATTCAATGATTAATTTTATTACAAGTTTAGAATTTTTTTTAGCTACATTATACTTTTTTTTATTCTAAAAATAATTCAAAGATCTTATAGTTAAAAATTGCATTATATATTTAATACGATTTTCTTCACAAACTTTTAACGTATTACCTAATTAGCCAAAATATTCGAAACTCATATAGGAATATATAAGAGCACAATTTGGATTTTGGTTTTTCTTAATTTTAAAAAATGAATATAGTTAAGCTAAAGATCTAAACTGTTTTATAATTGTTACATTGCTCTTTTTAAGTCAAAAATTCTCTTATTTATACACAATTGTTATACTGAATTTTTTTGTATGAAGTTTTATACTAAACTACTGGAAAAACATCATTATCCAATGAATAATTTAATGGAAATGAATATTTTTGGTATTAGAGGGTTTTAACTGGGTATGGTATTGAACCCACTGAACTTTTGGAGCAATAAATGCATCTTACGCCATCTGGCAAACATGGTCCCAAACGTGAATTTAGTATTGAATACTTAATCAGAAACAAGAGCAGTTGCATCTGTTATAGCACTTTTGAATGTCAAAAATATATAGAGAAATAATGTTCCTTTTTCGTCTGAAATATATATATATATATATATATATATATATATATATATATATATATATCTTACAATTGTTATTACCTTTAAATATTTCAATCGGATAACGTTAAAGTTTTAGTTATTTAATAAATAAAAATGTAGTCTGATAAAAATGAATAAATAAATAAAATAAAAATTAAAGGAATAGAAACTAAATTTTGCTCATTTTCAAATTCAAGATTTGCTTTTGCTTATTATTCTAATTATATTTTGAAGCATTTCAATTATTCCAGAACTTGAAACATCTTGTAAAAATATTGTCCCTGGATATTAATTTCTGTCATGTTTCATCGAAATGTATCCGTTTCATCATCATATTCTATCAGACAATCTAAATGCAATTTCTTTGGCTGATTCCTTTTTCTTTTTTTAAAAAGAATCTTTACTTGGGCGTGTTATGTCAAAATTGAAAACAATTTTCAAAAATTATGAAGACTAAAATTACTTTTCTCCATCTTCTGTAAGATAGTACTTGTCTTTTGATGGATATTCCATTTCCTTTCTTTATGGAGTTTTAAGTGGAGATTAGTCATTATTACGTCTTGAAAAATGTAATTTCTGGAGACAGGGCGTTTCGGTTTCGAAACCATGGACGATTTTCTTCTGTAAAGAGAATTTTACTTTAAGATTAGATTTAATTAACCATTTTCATAAATCTTAAATATATTAAATTTATTTTTCTTGAAATGAAAACACTTTTTTTAACTTAGCAAGACTTACTAAAAATAAACCAGAATTTTTTGCAAAATTTTGATTTAGAACATTATAAAAATAATTAGGTGTAAATGATACTAATTTATAATTGTAATAATAATTTAGGAGATAGAGAGAGAAACTAATACCCAATTTTATAATAAAATACAATGCCGTAAAATCTTTATTGTATAAAATTTAACTTATTATGCTATTTTCTAAACTATTATGTTTCGTTCTTAAACTATCAGCATTCACAATATACGAACAAAAGTAACATAATGTCTTGCATATATGTCTAGGTGGGTGCTTGAGGATTTTCTAGGTTTTTTCCTTTGAGATACAGACTACTATTTATAAAATGTCCTCCTTGAAAGTAAAGGTTGTTTTTCAAAGGCCTTACAACAGCTTCTGGATAGTAGGCCGTTTAGTACGCAAAATCAAATGTATGAATCCATTTACAGTCGTGTTTAATATATCATATTTCCACATTTTAAGTATATGAGTTCGAATCTATTTAAAAAGACTCCAGTATTGTTTGGTGCATCACTTTTATCGATCGTATCAAAAATTGTTTCTCAATTTTTCCTGAACAATTCCTTTTTGAGATTAAGTGCCAATATTCTATCCCTGATGAACAGGTTTGTTTGTTTGTTTGGGTTTAATGGCACAAGGTCCAAAAGAGGACATGCTGCGCCTCTGATGAACAGGATAATCCTCATGTAGCATCTTCGAAAGTAAGATCTAGAAAATACATCGCCAATATAAATCCAATATTGGAAATTACTGTGTTTAATTTTTGTAAACTTCTGTGTTTATTAATTTCAAAAAAGCCTTGCATAAATATTGGATAGTAATTCACGCGTTGCATGTAAAGAAATCCATCCCCAAGTATCTTAATAAATGTATCTATAGAATGCAGAATCATTCCATCCATTCTTCTTTGCTGAATTGTTGTTGATGTTAATTATGACACTTGGTGAAGTTAATCCGGCCCGTCTGTTCCTGAGCGAATGAAGTCAGAAAGAGTGTCTTCCATTTTTAGAACAGAGCACCCCCTCACGAGGGTGTAAATACGACTTTTGCTCATGGATGGCAGCACCATCTGGGCTTTCCAATTTTGAAATAGAAAGCCAGAGAAGACCCAAGGCCTGGCTCCCAACACCCCCAGAGGCATTAATTTGGAAGAGGAACGTGGAGGACATTGCGACCACGACACATTTTATGTGCCCCAGTCTCCATTGATGACCACACGGATCTTCGGATAAGCCGGAATTCGAAATCGCTACCATCCGGTAACGAGAACAACGTCTTAATTAACCAGCACACCGTGGCTTCTCCTTGCTGAATAATGGAGGTAATCAAATATCTTGTCATTCCCGATGAAAACCACAAATGTTTTCTGTACTCAATGAACGCACAATACCAATCAAGCTTGAAGTCCTGGCTTTACTAAACAATGGATAGAAAACAACAGAATTTCTTATTCTACAACATTTGAAATTAGCATATTACATTCAAAGAAACTATCTTGGAAGCCATGCCTTTTCTGCGGTTTGTTTGATGTTCAACTGTTTTTACATAGTGTAAAAAAGATATTGTTTGTAAATCTCAACTGTCGAAAACGGTGTAAATAACACCCCGAAGATTATATCAATAGAGCCGTCCAACCTATCTAGTTGTTAGCGTAACTGATTACGGATGGGGAGGACCTGTCTTCGAATCCCGACTCGGGCATGGATGTACTTTCTCTTTCTCTCTCTGTGTTTCTTGTTCTTTACTCAGATGATGGATGAATGTGGCCCGCATTATAAATGGGTTTGGGGTGGTGTGGCGTGGGCGATGCTACTCCTACCTCCGTGACTCGGTTCACAGGTGCCCACCGGGTAACGATAAAATGAATAGCAATTTCCGGCCTTGTAGCGGCAAATGGGCTTATGTACTTACTTGCTCAAGGGTGCCCGCCATTAGAAATAATAAAAAAAGATTATATCAATAAAAGTTATAATCGATATTCCATGTTTTTTTTTCTTTAGTAAATTGATGATTAAAATTTATCTAAAGATCTATTACTAGAAAGACCAATTTTTGAAAAAAAAACTTAAGCAATTATAATGATTATATCTTTAGGGAATGAGTATAGACTTCAATTACCATCAATGTACTATAGTTAATATACATCTAGATCTATAAATTTTAGATTATTCTATTGATACTAGAAAACGCACAGACACTTCAATAAAAAGAAAACATAACAAATCCAAGGCTGAACCGGATCTCACGGTTACTAATTTATAGAACATTTGTCACGTTTTATCCAAAAAGAAATCTTGGAAAGAAAGAGTTGAAATAAGATTTACTAATCCTTTTAACTTATATCGATGACTTATTTCTGAGTAAAACTATCAAACATTACTCACACACTGCATAGTGCATAAAAATAAGGACATAAACATTAAGCGTAAATGACCCTTAAAACATGACGAAGCGAAATAAATAAGCCAATGATTTCTATTCGTGAACCAAAGCAGCGACTCAAGTAGTGTTTTCATGTCATAAATTTGGTACTTATAAAACAATTGCCAATTCATTTAGATTAAAAAAATAAGTGGTAATTCACTACTGAATTCATGTGGCTGGCTATCTGGACAAAGAGCGTTCATAAAACTTGAAAAAACAATAATAATCTGAATCAAAATAAAGAGATATATTGTTTAGTTTTATCATAATATTTTTTTAACTTTGTAATTGTTATAAATCTGTATTGTGTGTTTGTGTGTTTTATTATATACATACTTACTTTTCTTCAAATAAATTGATATTCTGGACTCTTTTTTTTTTTATAAAAATCATTTTGAAAAATAAATAATTCTTCTATTAAAAGCAGTTTTAATTAAATTTAAAAATAGAATAATGTGTGTTCTTTTTATTTTTTAGACTTGTTTTCATTAGTACAAGAATTAACATAATCCAAAATAATTAATTCCAATTATTGAAATTACTTTCTTGCTGTTTTTCTTCCTAATGATTCGTGTAAATTAATTACCTTCAAAGTTTATTTAAATGACAAATTAAAAGAATTTAAAAATAATTTGAGATAATACTTGTGTAAAAATAGATTTATTATGTTATACAAACACGTGCAATACATAATTAAACAGAACAGTATATGAAAAAGTAAACCCATTCCGCGTGTTTAATGTCTCTTCTAAACTAAAATTATAGTCTTGTTATCCTTTAAAAAAAAACCGAGCATTCAACTTTAATATTTTTATTTTTTAAAGCAAACATTAACTTAATTGAGAGGCCTATTTAATCTCGAAAAAAAAAGGGACTGGCTTTTTTCATCTCTTTCCTTATCGTTTCTTTAAATGATAAAAAAAAAAAGATAAAACGTTAATATTTACTCAATCATTTGGTTAAATTGGAAGAAAGTCTATATTCAGTCAATTAAGCATTTAAAAGAAAGATGAATCTTTTCCCAATAATTATGTTTAATCCTTATTAAACAAAAAACAACTCTCAGTAAAAGAAGATTATATTCTCCTGAGATTTTTTTATATAATTATGTGATAATTTCCATATTAAATTACTTAAAAATGTATCACACGTAAGAGGATTTCATAATGTCATTTTTCAAATGATCTATCGTCTCGTTTATGTCACTATACGCTTCTAAATTATTGTTTCGCATTTACATGTAATTAAAATTAATCTTTTATGTTCTAATTAAAACGAAAAAAATTTTTTTCAACTGTCTAGTTTTTAAACTTTATTTTGAAGTCTATTTAAGGATAAAAGCAATTGCAAATATTATTTGTACATATTCCAAGTTTTTTTTTTTCCCCATCATTATGCTAGATGTCGTTTTTTGATAAGTTTAAGCTGAAGACTAGAATTTTGTCTTTGCTGTTTGATTAATTGTACCATATACTCTCTCTCTTTTTTTTATTAACTTAAATTATTTCTTAAATTAGCAGAGGCTTTCGAGTTGAGTTTTATTTTGCCAATACTATTAATAATCGGAAATTAAACTTAAGTCAGGTTTCTGTGTATCAGATATCTTAACATGGAAAATTACATAATTGAATAAATTTAAATCATAACGTATATCTGTAAAGTAAATGTTGACAAAAAATTGTTTTTAATGGAAATAAACGTATAATTGAAATTCCGCTTAAAAATAATTCGTGCTATAGTTAGTGAACATTTCGTAAAATAAGATCAAACAAATGTATTTACTGCTTACAACAGAGCAAAAACTATAAAGAATAAACTTTAATAAAGTCGAATAAATCTTTTCATTTGATGAGCTATAAATATCGATATCATGTTTCTGCATCCTATTTCTGTGATTGATTTCAAAATGCCCCATTTCATATTATCGAAGTGGAGAAAAGAATAATACATATAGTGATTGAGTTATGATCTATACTGAAACTGAGAGTGGAAGAATCAAACTTAAAATTTCGAATCTTATTCTTTGACGCTGCGTACTGGATTACCTAGCGTCTGATGCCATTGTAATGCTATTCAATATCCACCTCACAATTACCTTCCCAGAGGACTTTTCATAGATAATAGGTCGTATTCTCCCGTGTTCGTAAGAGAAGAAACCCTAGAAGTACTTGCAGAAAGGCTGATATTCAACATCCATTAACCATTGTTCAACACCGGTTAAAAGATGTTGCGCATCTTCCAAACTTCCTAAAATTCTTCCCGACAGAC
>JAPDSC010067103.1:0-12700 GCA_026290005.1 Latrodectus geometricus
TATATAATTTACATATTTACAAGTTCTATTCGCATGCTTATTATCATCACACGGATGAAGACTAGCCAAAACAGACCAAAGAAAGCATTTCTCATCAGCAGTATTTTTTATATTTAACACTGCTCGTCTTTTAAGAATTTCCTGTGGGAGAGGGATATAAGATGAACCGCTTAAGGGAATATATTTAGCCACATTAATTTCCAAAAAATTAATCTCATCTAAAACCTATCCGCTACCTCCATCTATAAACTCATCAAATGATGAGATAATTTTTGAGAAAGCATTTTTAATTGATTCATTTAAAGTATCTGAATTAACAGTAGTGTAATTACAACTTCTAAAGTATGAAGTGGCAAGTTCAGGTTCATCATCTTGTTCCAGTCGAGAAAATAAAGCATTGATGCACAGGTACCATTTATTGGAACTTTTAGAAATACTATCAGTTAAAACATTTGTGATTTTTGTTTCTACGTCTTCAAGGAAAAGTAATAAATCTTTACTCTTACTGCTATGCACTTTTACTATTTGAAATCCATCTAATGACTGTCTCATTTCAGATTTCTTCTCCTGTATACCACCTTTCTGATTAGAACTTCTGTAAATAAAATAGAGAAAAGATATAAGAAATATGATACACAATTTATAAAATTATTTGCGAGATACCCCCCCCCAAAAAAAAACTGCTACTCTCATTAGATTGCTTTCTGTCTAATTATATGTTGATATACTTTACTATATCTTGTTTGCAAAAGACAGTACACTTTTTTTAAGATTAATTTTTTACAATTTATACATACAATTAGTTACTTAAAATTATATTTTGTTTTTTACATACATAATGATATTATTCATGTATATTTAATGCTATTTATAAATTTACATTTGAAACTAAGAAATTCATTTATTATTATTTTTTTTCCTGTATGTTTACTATTATAAATTTCAGATTATAATAGTAAACATACATGAAAAAAAAAATAATAAATGAATTTCTTAGTTTCAAATGTAAATTTATAAATAGCACTAAATATACATGAATAATACATGAATTTATTACAAAAAAGCAGAATTACAAATTTCAATATTATGTAGCGTCAGAATATTTCAACAGCGAACCGCAAATCAAGGATTTATATTTACACATATCAAACCGGGCAAATTATGCAATTAAAACAATTTATATTCCTGAAAATAATCAATTTTTATAATTTTTTGATATAAATACGAATATGAAAGTTTCTTTAACTATTGATTAAGTGATTTTCTTAGACTACAGGAATACATTTTTCTTTCTACAGGAATACAATTTCAAAATCTCTGAAAATAAAGAGCTAAAAACAAAATGTGATAATTTTATTGAAATTTAACTAAATTAATTTCAAAAGTCAAGAAAAAAATAAAAATTTCATTTTAATTTGATGATTATTAAATGAGATTTGTTACAGTTTTTAGTAACATGTATAATAAACATTATTCTCTTATTTTCTGTCTCATAGCCTTTTAAAAGTTCAGAGAATAATGAACACCTCCTGCCATGATGCAAATTTAAAAATGTTTTAATGTGTCATTAATTAATAAAAGTCACTTAATTATTTTAATGAGATAGTATTTATTTCTAATGCTATGCTTGATTATGGAAAGAAGTATCTAATATGTATCTCTCAAATAATTAGTCAAACGAAATAACTTTAAGATCTTAAATGAGTTAGGCAAATCTAATTACTAAGTGCTGAAAAATATTCGATTTTTTAAAAGAGTAAGAGCAGTAAATCTTTTGAATATTTCATTATACTATCATTATTATGAGTTAACTTAAGAACATAAATTTAGATTCAAGTTGGAGTAAAACAAGCTATGGAAAGAGATTCCTTTTCCATATCACCCAAGAGGTAGGAATCCTGATACGTTTTATTTATAGAGGTTTCGCCAAAAAGCCCTAAGTCCACTTTTACGCATCAAAATTGTTTTTATTTCTATTAACAGCAATACATTTTATTAAAAGGCCAAGAAATAAAAAACTATTCTAAGCAGTACTCAGTACAATACCGATGAAATACTCGTTCTGAAGCACTGCTTATACACGTCTTTCCAAAGTTTCTGTATAATCGTCAATCAATTAAGATGGTTTTACGACAAATATTAAGTCGTTATTTCCATGGATCATATTACATCGTTTTATGCTGATGAGCAATGCTGGATGTTCCCCCTGCTCAATTAGTCACGAATATAGTAAATACACCTGTCTCCCTTTTGTTTGTAAGTGGGAGTAAAAGCATATTGTATAATATTTTCAAATGTGCAAGGAATGCTGTTCGATACTTTTAATCAATGTCATTTTCTGAAGTATTACTTTCCAAGATCTGCAAAACAACATAGAATCGGCAATAATCATTGTCTCATTCCCTCGAAAAACCAGTGTCACATTTAGCCACATCGTATTTAGAATGCATGCTAACTAAATTGTACTATTAAAGTTAGTTAAAATTTAAAAGATCTTAAAATTCCAAAATCCGAAGATGCTAACATCAGTAAATATATTAAAACTATGATGTTAATATGCTACTAGTCTTCTGGAATCTCGAACAATATTTATGAGCATTTTGGTTTCACTATTTCCAAACAGTAATTTTTTTGAGAAAAGGTTTGGAAAAAGTACCTTAATTCCATTTATTTTTCTTGGTTCGAAAGTGTACAGTTCTGTTTTACTATAAATTCTAAAGTGTATAACCAGAATTAAAATTTTAATACGTCCCATGTTTTATTTTAGAATTTACTACTTTGTCTAATTGTTTTCGTTTTAAGGAATAAATTCCAGGATTTTATTTGATCTTATTTAAGTTAAGCTACAAGATTATGTTTATATTTTAAAAATAGATATCAGAAATATTTCCAATGGAAAACTCACGCTCGAACTTTTGTGGCATTTGAAAATCTTAAGTAGAATGCAAAGCAGATTTTCAGAATATCATTAATATGCGAGGAACCACAAGGAAATAAACTTCATTCCTTGTGTTTTGCTTCCAGCCATCATTTGCAAGCATAAGATTCGTTTTGGAAGCACATAAAGAATAAAAGTGAAAAACAGACCCTGGTAATTTTAAATATGTGTAATAAACTGAAAATAGAAAATAAAAAAATTTAAAATCTGCAGTTATGTAGTAAATTTATAACAAGTTCAAGATTACATTCAACACATAAATTTAGCAAAATTACCTTTCTCTGAAAAAAACTGATTAAATATATTATTGAAAATTATGTTTGATTCTAAACATTTTTCAGAATCATACAAGCATATCAGGAAATTTTGCTCAAAGAATAATTTAAAAAATTACATAAAATTGGAAAATGCGGTTCAATGAAAATATAATAAAGTGATGGTTTTCTTAGATTATTATAAAACCTTAATTTTACAGATTGATGAAATATTTTAATTGGTTCCATTTTAAGTAATAATAATTTAGTTCTGTTTTTTCAATATTCTTAAATAATATCCAACGTAATTTGCATGAGATTAATTAAAGAAGATTGGAAATATCGACACCTGATTGTCGATGCTCGGTGGCGCAGTATGTTACTTATTCTTTTTCACAATTGAATTCATGGTCGTATTCATATATATGAGCATCCTTTGGCAGGTATTTGCATATTAACTGCTATGAGATAACTATTTGATGATATTATTCAATTATCCAGAACAAATACATCAGATCTTTGTCATCCATGATGAGAAGTTATCATCTCGTCACCTTTAATAATTGTTAAATTCTCCATCTAGAATACATAATAAAAATCTTCATTCCATCATATTAGATACAATTTATCTCTAGTAATTAGTAATATAAAGTCGCCAACAGTGATGAATAAATGGTATAAAGTAGTCACCAATGATTAGTAGTAAAAAGTCATCCCCAGTGATTAATAGTTAAAAGTCCTTTCCAGAGATTAATGGAAAAAAGTCGACACCAGTGATTTGTAATAGAAAATGCCGTCACCTGTGATTTATAGTAAAATGTCGTCATCAGAGATAAATGACTGAATGTCGTCATCGTGTTCGAAATTATCTCCCTGTTAACATCATTTTATTCTTTTCTTGAAAATGTTCCTCACATTTCTTTGTAGAAAGAACAATGCTCTGGTCTTTGGATAATTCTTATGAACGATTGATGGTTCTTACAGAAATAAATAATTTCCACTCACAGCATTTAAGAGTCAGATATAATTGGTAAATGAAATTATTACTTATTGCAAGCATTTAATTAACCAAAAATTATTTGAAAATAATGAAATAAATTAAATTCTGCATTATCAGTCTGGAAATGTAATTGAAGCGAATAAACGTCAATGAATCACATTTGTTAATGGATAGAGTTGCTTTCGAATTTCTATATCTGCAAATGATCCTTCCTTTGAACTTGAATTTCTGTTACATTAGAGCTTTGACACACAAGAAAGTTTTTCATTGGAAGATAATGGATTAACAATGTTTCAAATATTTTATACATATGAGTATGCTATTCAAAATCTAAAATATATTGTTTATTCAATCACTCCTTCGGAAGGTTTCCTCAAGAATGATGTAAGGTTTTTATTATTTTTGAAAAAAATAATAAATATAAAAAAATAAATTTCATTTATTTCAGTTTAACTAAGTTACTTTACGAACCATACTGTTTAATAAATCAAGTATAAAACACAAGTTAATTTTAACAATGAAACATTGGGGAAATAGGTAATGAATTCTTAATACAGGATGTTTTATCTACAGTAATTTCATATTCTAGTCACTTTCGAAAATTATTTGTCTTAAAATGTATAACAAGATACTTAAATTTCTTTCTGTAATGCATCTTAAAATATATCAAAAGTGAATAATTCACGATTTGCTGACAAATTATAGGAATATTTTACAAAAGAATAAACTACTTTTAACTAATGCGTAATGCTGTAAAAATTGCAAAGAACAGTGCAAAGATACTTTTTTTGTGCTCTAAAAAATTGAATATTTTCTGTCATAAAATCAAAAATTTATTTTCAAATTCTTGAACAATAATACTAAAAAAATATTGTAATATTGAAACTTACTGTTTTCATCAAAAATGTCAGTAAGTATAATATATTTAATCAAACGAAATTAGAATTGCGTATTCGAAACGATAGTTGTTATTCTAAATCCCTTTTGATATTAATAGACAATTATTTTCTTTTTGAGATTTATTTCCTCAAAAATCTTACTTATTTGATAATGATTTTATATTATAAAATTTAATTTGTTCGAAAGTGCATTCCTCAGCAAAAAATTACAATTGCTGTGGGGAAAAAATCAGATCTTGAGAAATGATTTGATATTTTACAAGGAGTAAAATGATTAAACAGTTAATATCTTGAGAAAAATGAATGCTACGCAAGAAAAATGTTGTATTTAGGATAATGATGTTGCTTCTTTTATTTGAACGAAATTTATGCAGTATCATAAATGAAGCTAAGATTTTAAAATAGAATGTCGTAAGTTTTCTTTTAAATAGACAATCTATTGATATTCCATAAAATAAGTTTACATTATAATCACTCTATTAATTGACGTATTAATACTGCTAAGTCATTTTTATGTACTATCATGAATACTTTAAAAATACCATATTGAGATCAAAAATAAATATTGAAAATATAAAAATTTTAAGAATTAATACATTCAATGTTAAAATTCTCTAAAAAATGTTTGCTACACATTTTGTTACATTTTCTTGAAAGAAAGTAAAGGAGAAAATCAGATTATATATTTAACCTTATTATTTAAAACATATAAATAAAATCCAACACTAAATAAATGGTGCAGAATGTCATTCATTATTTTAATGTGAAAAAAGTATGAAAGAAAATTTACAACACATTTCCTGAAAGAAAAATCATCTTTATTTTCGAGTGCATCTTATCTATGATACAGTTTTCTGAACATTTGCATTTAGAAACTCAAAAATGCCAAATAATAAATTTTCTGAAGTGCAATAAATTATATAAAACAATTTTCAAAGTAATTTCAACTGGTTGATTTCGTTAATTAATATGATTCCTATTGTCAGTGACATTCTTATTTAAAAAATTTTGCTTAATTAGAAAAATTCAGTAACTTTAAAATCAATGGCTAACATTTTATATTTAGCCAAAGACTAAATTGTGTTACATTTATCAATATTTTTATTAATATAACAAAAGATGATAATTTAATTGTAAAACGAGATACTTTGAAATGGCAAAAGAAAGAGCATTTAATTCTTGTAGAAAATGCTAGGGACTGGATTCATCATACGATAAAAAAGAAGTAATAAATTTAAATGGAAAATAATTTTTAAAAATATCGCTAAATTATTTCCTTATACGAATTATATTTTTATAGCCAGTATAAATTTAATATTATATACAATTTAGAATTTTTAAAATATGTAATATTCAATCTGTCATTTGCAGGTAATAAAATATTAATTGTTTAACAAATGAGTGTAAATTAAAACATCTGGAAGCATGAGAATTTGAGCATATGTATTTTCGATTGGAATTAAAAAATTGTTAACTCCGAATAGAAATTATTTCTTTGCGAAAATAATAGAACAAAATGTAAAATGAAATGGTAGGCTGTGAAAATTTCAAAATGTCTATACAAATTGGAACAATAAAACACATGTAGAAGAAGGAGGTTATACGAAGTTTTAAGAAGAATATAATTCGATATTCAATCCCATTATAATTTATTTGTATGATAAATAGGTTACATAGTATAACTGCTGGTTTTATAAAACATAAAGAAATATGGATAATGTAGAGTCATTCGGAAATGTGCCAAAAGTGTGCAATTTCATACAGCTCTATACGAAACATTAGCATAATGATATTTTTTTCTATCTTAGAACATGAAAAATTATTATTCAAGTTATTTGAAAAATACTTCCTTACAGAGAGTGTCAAATATTGCCAAGCATAACTCAATTCAATAACTTTTTGCTCAGGGATTTTATACATATTTTGTTGTTTCAAATAACAATAGCTATTTTAGAAAATTATAAAATGTATGAATTCAATTATAAAACTTTCAGATGTAGTTCAAGTCAGATATTGTTCTATTGCTTATGACTATGAAGTCAAAGTCATTATATGTGAAAAAGATTTAAGTATACCGATAAAATTGCAATTCACGAAAAATAATATTTAAGAAAAAACGTCGACCGCGAAAACATTTTAGGTTACACATCCCGATAATGACCTTGGATATTAACAATTTAATTTATGGCTTATGGCACAGAAATCAATGAATTACTTAAAATTAAAATTTACTACAGTCTACACTTTAAAACCAAAACAAACTGCAAAGATTTACGACTTAAAAAATTATGATTTAAGATTTACGATTTTTTAAAACCTAAAACAGACATGATGAGCGTGATTAAAACATTAAAAAAAAACTATAGAAAGGTATGCATCTCAATTAAGAAAACATGAATTGAGAAACTTCAAAAACATGGAGGAAGAGTGCAACCATAATCCAAACCGAGACTTTGAAGATTTCGCTTAATACTTGTTTTGTTTGAAGAATTTGAAAGAAGATTCGCTTACTTAATTAGATTGAAATAAATACTCAATTTCCATTTAATGAAAATGTCAACATTAAGGAGTATCTGAAAAATAGAACATTTAATAGATACCACATCAGTCACGGTCGAGGAAAAAAATTATTAAATTAAGATGCGATATATTTCTTAAATCTAGAGTATATTTAGCGATACTGATTTTTAAAAATTAATTTATGAGAAAACATTTCCAAATATTTACAAATTGATTTTATATTTGAAATTATACTTTGGATTGAAGTATCTTTGCGGATCTGCTTCTTCAACCATCAACAAAAAACAAACATTGGTCTCATTTAACAGATAAACATTTAATTTCGTGTTTATACATTGCAATAAGCTTGTACCAGCCACAATATAAGAAACTTGTCGCAGACATACAGTGCCAAATTTCAACTAAAAGAAGTGAATAGGATGGTCAGTTTTAGATATATGAATACTTTGATTATTTTCGTCAATAAATTTCTATTTTGTAAATATTAATATTAAGATTTTTTTAGAAAAATTACATAATTTACCATTTTTTCTTATTACAAAAAAAAATATATATATATATATATATACGTTAATTTAGCTCAGCCATTGGTAGACCGCCTTCGATTTTTTAAATGTGGAGTAAACCCCAGATCCCAAAAGTTTAGCCACCCCTGATAAGGATGTTGTTGCAAATTTTATCAACAAAGCCAAAGTTTTATCAAAGATTGACAGATGAACATATTCAGTCATTTCAGTTCGGTAATATAAAAATTGCAGAACTCTAAGAAATATTTTTTATAAAATTGCTGATAATGTATGTAAAAGGAAACAAAAAGATAAAATATACCGTAACAATACATATAAAAAGAAAAAAAAACGTTTAAATATAAAACAATTAATTAATATATGAGCATTAGATTAGCAAGCAAATTCTATTTTTTTCAATTTTGAAAAAATTGTACAAATAACTATTTTTTAGGATAAGTAACTTTTTTGTTAGAATGTAACAATCATTTGGTTTCATTTTTTTAACATTATACAATTTAATTTTTGCATCATAAATATGTAACAAATAGAGCAAAAAATTTAACATTTAAGATGACATTTCTTACTATATTAAATAAAAAAAAGAACGAAAATAAAATTACTCTAAATTTAATAATACTTAATTGCACATGTGAAGTGGGGGAATACTATCAACTGTGCACAGTGTTGCATGAGTGGATACTACATTCATACTTCCTGAACAATCACATATGACTTGAATGCATGTATCTGGTAATCTGTTTTCCAAGACAACTACAAGACCAGCCCAATCTTTATTAAGGTAATAAGATGTCATGCCTTTCCTAGCCTAGAAGAAAGAAATACACATTATTATGTTTTTAGATCTTAATTATGAATACATCAAACAAAATAAATAAAAATATATCTTACATGATGTTTACTATCATTGGAAATAAATGTACATAAATTATAAAAATCAAATTGTAATCTCACTTTAAAATTCCTAATATATATAGTATTTCAAGAAAATTTAAATTAAGTAATTTTAAATCATTACATATACACACTAATTAATGTAAAAATACTGTTGAAATTTAAGAAATTAATATTAAGAAAGAGTGTTGAAATTAATGAACAATTTTTAGCAAACTAACTTTGAAAAATAAAATTTGTAACATTTTAGGCACTATTTTTCTTTTGAATATTTTAATTACTGTTAAGAAATATGTTACAAATATCAATAGCAAATTTCAATAATTATAACCCAGATAGCTAATTATATTAATCATAAATTATTATTATTAATTTCTAGAAGCATAAAATAAGGGAGTATGTATATATGTAATCTAAATTAAACATCACAGCAGTATCATTAGACCATGGCTCCAGAAGTATCAAATAATTTTTTTTATATAGTTTTATTTTTTATATATATTGGAAGGATCAATCCAAATGATTAAGTATCACAGAAGAACTATAATATATAATAAAAAGAACAAACATTTACAGTTGTATTCACCAATTAGTATTAACTTGCGAGTCAGGGTAAACCACAGCCAATGCCACAAAACCTTACTCACCAACTCCAAAAGAGCAAGTTATCCTCCAATATTTTACCACAAGTTAACTATTCAATTCTGAAGAGCTAAACCTGGGTTTTTCTGTAATTAAGTGTCATAGATGTAGGGAGTGTAGTTTGACTTTGTGTCATGGGATAATCATCTAAGTTTTTATGTGAATTATCATTTAATTCATGACAAATTTGGCAGCTTAGTCACAAGTAAGTACATGAATAACTAATGTATATGTTATTTACAAAAAAACTATTAAATGTTATTTATACAGCACTAGTTTATAAACTAAACTGCATAAGTTGCGTACAACTAATCTCTAATTGAATATTTTGCATACTGTAAAAAATCTAAGTTTTCAAAAATTAAAATGTAAAATGCTGTATTTCTAGAGTTTTCATTTTAAAAATATCTAGCATGATATTTTGAAATAAGTCTTAAATTCCATCATGCTGTTAGTAAATATTGACAGCACAAAATTTTATTCTCTCTCTGTCATTCATTTTTATTTAAATTTACCTAACTAAACATGGACTTTAATTATTGCATTTAATCTAATATACAATAACACAATGAATGTATTGATTGAAATTTACCCTCTTATTTTAAGAACGAAAAAATAAATTTGCATAAGTTGTAAGCTTTTCATTTTTATTTGTGAATCAATAATGTAAAGATGATTAATATATTACCAAGTAATAGAGAATTTTCTGTATCTTGGTTTGATAATATGTATTACTTAAAGTATATATTTAGGAAAATAAAATTTTCTGATCTCTAAAAAAAATTTTTTTTTGGACATTCCCCAATTTACATATTTTAAAAATTATTTCACTGAAATATTGTTTTCTAATCTATAATTATGCAAATAAATTTTATTTTAATGAATTATGTATCTTCCTGTTTTGTTATTTTGATTAACATATTCTATTTACTTTACATTTCTATTTTTAATAGATCTGAAACTTGACAACCAGACATTTGCATATGCAAAATATAATTATAAAGTGAGAAAAACTCCCGAATGTCTTGAATTAAAAGGTAATTTCATTAATTGAAAGGTAAATACCATTCTCATTACTAATATTATTTAATTTAGTATTTAAGAATATATGAAATGTTTGCACTTTTCTAAAACAAAATTTTTCTACATAATTTTCTCATATATTTAGTAATAAATCAGGAAAAGTTGTCATAAGGTAATAAATTTCACTACAAAATGTTGAAATATTCTAAATTGTATATTATATAAGCTATTAAGTTTTATGAATGCTTGCACATTTTCCCATCGAGTATTTCTGTTAGGAAAAAAGTATGTCATCAAAATAGTGATCTAATGTTGCAATTTAGTGATCATACTATCTGATCTATATCATAAACATTTATTATATATTAAAAACATTTTTGGTAAACTTGCAATATTTGGCAGTAAACTGTATTAGTGAAATAATTGATGGCTTAATTTGTTATTCATATGATTGATTTTATTTAATATAATTTATTTCACTTTATTTTTCACATAAAGTTATAGTTCATACGCAAATTCAAGGGTAATAATATATTTAGGTGTTAAAATGAAGTAAAAATTTTATTCCCAAAACGTTTGGAAATTTTTCTTTATAATTTGGATAAAATTTAATATTGGACATGATATATTTTTCTTTAAAAATGCTCTTTGAAGTTAATGATATAAGCGCTTATGCTGATTAACAAACACATGTAATTATTAATTTTAAAATTACAGCTTTGTGTAAAACTTACTTCCTAAAGCTATCTTTATTAATTAAGTTTTGTACATTCTTGATCTTTCTTTAGATAACATCTTATTTTTGCTAATAATCTATATTTAAATAACGTGTGTGTAAGATATGAGAGGTTAACCAATTCTAATTTTAGGAAGCTGTTCCTAAAATGTGCAGCTATAGTGATATTATATGCTAATGAAAGGCCATGTAAAATGTTTCCATATTATTATACATCAAATGACTTTGAGACTGGGGCTGCTTTGATGTTTCTAAAACATGAGAAACCAAAATCTATTTCATTTATCTCATTTTTATTTAATTGTGTCAACAACATTTTTTCCAAGTTTTGAAAATACAAGTTTAATAGATATTCTCCTTCATTATTCACTAAACATTAATTCATTACATAACCTTTTATTTTATTGCTTTTTTGGAATCACTTTAATAAATTAGAAGCTTTTTTTAATAAAAAATATTGGAAATAAATGAACAATGAATTTGATTTTTATAAAAGAAATCTAATATTTTTTAATATCAAATTTATTATAATTATGTGATTCTCATAATAAAACTTATATGTCTGCTTATTTTATTAAATATTTTATTAAGTATTAGACTGTTTCTAATGGGGAATGTAAATGTTATTAAAATTAATATTATATTGTATGAATGTGAAAATGATATTCATATTTTTGTTTTCCTTTGTAATATTGTATGAATAAATATTTTCTTACATTTTATTTTTTATACATACAGAAATTAAAACTGTACAATGCAAATTATGTTCAGAAATTTAAATTTGATTTGAAGATTAGTTCAAATTTGATCCTAATTTAATCTCAAAGCAATCTAAAAAATATGAAGCCTTTACTAAATGCTATTAGTCAATATCATATTTATAGCTTGAAGATTAGATTTGCTTAGTCAATATCAAATAGATTTTTCAAATCTAGCTATCAATACAATACTATTTTTCATTTAAAAAATTTTCAGCCATTAAATGCTGATAAAAAAAAAGTGAATTGGTTTATTTATGTCAACAATTAAACAAACATCTGTATGCAATGGCTGAAAAAAAATTTTTTTTTGTGAATACAACTCTATATAATTGGAAGGTTAATATATATATATTAAAGTATACTAACAAATGACATTTTTTAAAAGAAATATTAAACATGCAGAAAAAGTTATAAGGAAAATTTCCTTTTAAATGTGTGTGCACGTACACGCACACATTCATATATATATATATATATATATATATATATATATATATATATATATA
>JAPDSC010067129.1:2874-15500 GCA_026290005.1 Latrodectus geometricus
ATTTATGCTAATATGTATATATTTAATGTATTAGTCAAAATAACATGAAAGAAAACAAAAATTCATGTTAATTTTACTAAATCAACTAAATTTCATTTATAGAATCATTACATTTATAGTAATATATAATAAAATAAAGAGTAAATATATATTTCCTTTTACTTTAATGAAAATAGTTTCTTGGTAAAAGAGAATTTCAGGTACTCCAGCATCAGAAATTATTTGATGAGCCTATTTTCATATTTTTATAAGCCAGTATTTCATAGAACATTCCTCTTATGATTAAATGTACATGCATAATAGGCATTATTTTTCTTTCAAACAATTACTAATAACTTTTGTGATTCAAAATTTACAAAATATTTAAAGCAGATTAAAAGTAATTAAAACAAGTTTATTTTCAGATAAAATTTTTATTTTAAATAATTTACAGAGTGAATAAGATTACAAAATTAATTTTTAAACTGTACACTTTTTCCAGTTAGAAACCTTGCAAAAAAAATTTTTTTTAACAATATCAATTTGTTTATTAATAAAAATGGTGAAACAAATTCTAAACTAAAGATATTTCTAATAGATTTTTACTGAAAAATATGTGTTTATTAATTCTTCATATGTTAAATTGGAAATATGTCTTTTTAATAAA
Organism: Latrodectus geometricus; assembly: GCA_026290005.1. Taxonomy (NCBI): domain Eukaryota; kingdom Metazoa; phylum Arthropoda; class Arachnida; order Araneae; family Theridiidae; genus Latrodectus; species Latrodectus geometricus. The sequence continues at coordinate 3,521 of JAPDSC010067129.1, forward strand.
AAAGAAAATGAAGTAATAGTTAATCATTTTAAAATAATTTCATTCTATGTCACATGATTATTTTGTGATTGTTTTAATTTTGAAATATTTTACCAAAAACTAAGCTAATTAATCCTTGTAAGTTATCTTATAAGTATTCATTTATTCAAATTTTAATTCACACTACATGGTAATAATACACAGTCCACAGAAAAGTTACATTATCATGATATTTGTTTTGGGAAATTCTGAATAAGCAAATGAAATAAAATATTATGTTCAAGTGATTTCAAAATAAAAATGTATAAATAATGAAAACAGATAATACATCAATTTAGATGGGCTAATGCATAATACACATTAAACATATTAAGAATATAAAATCCTCCATGTTTAACCCTTTCTGGCGCACTACCCTTTAAAGTTGAGATATTAAGGAAAATTTTATAGGCTGTCTATTTAGGCCTTAAATAGTGTACAGTAAAAATTTGGTAAAGATTGCACTGACCGTTTTGATTTTGTGGGTGTTCCATCACATGGAACACTGCGCCGCAAAGGGCTATGAAAAATGAGCATTGCAGTGAAACACGCTAAAGGGAAAATCTTTTGTATATTAATGAAAAAACAATGTATAATGTTTTAAACAATGTGTAGCAGGCTTAGCGTACCCCAGGATGCACCATAAGGACTGCTACTCTACGACCCCCCCCCCCCCAAAAAAAAGGGAGGGTGAAAAAGTGATTTTTATGCTACACATAAAAACATATCTAAAGATTGGTTTGCAAAAGAATAACTTCAATTAATTGGTAAGGAAAAAGCTCTAGACAAACTAAAAGGAGGCTTTTTTCGCACAAGTCCAAAATATCTTTACTATGAAAACTTATCGGTGTAAAATCAGGCAACGACTTCTGTACAGTCTGTTTAGTTACTCAAGTAAGGTTTTGGGGCTGCACAGAGGGGCCTGGTTGGAATAAATCGTCATATTCACTTGCATGCGATACATCGTCACTATCAGATTGAGACTGTTCAAGTGGTATAGAAACATATTCCTCTGTATCACTATCTGCATTCTCAGATTCACTACCAGAGGGGAATTCTTGAAGCATTTTTATTGCTTCAGAAAGACTAAAACCTCTCTGTGCCATTTATTAGCAATTAACAAATTTAAAAAATAAACTACAAATTAAATTTTATTTGCATTAAAAAGTATAAACTAAAATATATAAATTCAAAAAAATGTCTATACAGTAATATAAAATAAGTAGTAGCGAAAAGGAAAATCGAGAACATAAGAATCCTGCACCTTCTATCTAGAGATGACTCGAAATAACCGATATAATCTTAGACCCCACTGAAGCTTTCCAATTCAAGAGGCCGAGAAGGTTGTAGAAATATTTCCCATACAAGAAATCCTCCCCTGTAAATTCCTAAGCAAAAGTTAATTTCTTTTTGAAAGAGAGAAAAACAGTTAACATAAACACAGATGTTTCCCTCATCATTGCGTTCAAGGCTAATCCCGCACTGACGGCGTAATTCATTTTCATCCGTTGTGGCGCAGTGTTCCAGGGGATGGAACACCTAATTTTATTCAATGATTCTACGTATACTATATGCATAAAAAATTTAAAGTAATATAGAATAAATAGTTCAATGGACAGGCAACAAAATAACACAGAAATTTTTTTTCAAACATTTATTTTTATATCACAAAAAAAGTTGGGGAAAATTTCTTAAAAATAGAAGGATTTAAATAACATAAAATAATTGAAAATTATTTGTCGCCTTGTGTGGTGCTGCCATCTATTATCAAAGAAAAACGTTTAAAGAACATTTTAAAAAAACTTTTATCCATTTATCTCTAAATGCAATGGTTTGGTAACAATTTAAAATTTGGTGTTCCATCACATGGAACACTGCGCCAGAAAGGGTTAAACAAGAAAATTATTTCAAATAAAACCATTCAAATCAGATGTTTTGTCAGAACGAATAATTAAGATTTTTGAAGAGAAAAAACTTAAAGGTTGAAATATTTTGCTTGATACAGGAAAGAAAAAATTATATTTTATTTACTATTTCTTTATTAACAATAGATTTAATTTTTTGATAATTTAAAATTTTCAAACTCTTACTCTATTCATCGGTGGAAAAAATATCAGAACTTTCAGATATTTTAATAGACTCCCGAACTGCAGTTTCCTGAAATATAATTCAAAAATTCATTAAATATTTTTTAAACTGAAATTTTTAACACAAATAATATTTTTTTTCATGTTAACAAGTTCTAAAATAAAATAACTAAATTGTAATTAATCATGCTTTTAAAAGTATGTATTATTTATTAATCAATAAAAAATAATTTAGGAAAATCTTTTTCTAAATATTCAATAAATAATTTAATGCTAAATATCAATGATAACCATGAATGAATGAATGAATGAATGAATGAATCTGTGGTTGATTCTGATTGAAAATTGCACAGTGCACAACTTTTGTGATAAAATTAACTTGTAACATGATCCTTTAAGAAGATTGAATCAGAAGATGAAATTTTCATAATTGGCCTTTATCACTTACAAGTTTACATGAAATTAAACACAAATTTATATTATAAGAATGATGTGTACTTCTTAATTTAAATAATTTTAATTTAACAATGTTGAGTCAATAATTTTATTAAAAGATTTCTTTAGATTACTTATTTTTGTAGTTATAAAATAAAATAGGAAAAAAAATCAATATAATAAGTTCATGTTGCAATATTATTTTTTCAATATTTATTAGTTCCTTTAATGAAAAGCACATTATGTGATTATAAATACATTGTTTGCATCAACTATTGTAAGAAAAATAAGACCAGTACCATATTACCGAAGAAAAATGTGCAATTAAATATTTCACATGTCTTGCACAAAGTGTATTGCCATCAATACAATGAGTGTTACAACCTAAAATGAATTTAAAATACAAATTTTTTCTTGATATATCACCAAAAAATAAAGCTTCTTTATCCCACTTTCTTTTTTCAATAGACACAGAAATAATTTCATCAAGAACACTTTCAATTTCGACGAAATAAATTTTTAGGTGACTAATATCACAAAAGAGAGAAAATATGATTAAAATTACACACTTCTCTCTTGCTCTTCTAAGTGAGTAGGGAGACTTGTTTTCCTGCTGTACCAATTCCCTAGGCAAACTGACTATACATTCTACTAAACATATTCAATAAATATGTTTATAATGAATTCCTTTGTTATTTTGAAACTCTACCAAGAATCAATATATAAGATTAATATAAGTTTTAAAGTGCAGTTTGTTTTCTTTATAAAATGTCTATAACAATGTTTTTTACATGTCTATAACATCATCATACTTGCATTAATTTAAATAATTTCAGTTCAAACTGAATTTAGTTAACTGAATTCACTAAACTGAACTTAAAACTGGAAAATTAAAACCAAATTAAAAATATTTTTTATAATACTTAAAATGATTTTCTTCATTAAATTCACTATTGTTTATTCAATAAAAATGCAATAAAGCTAGGCATAATGCAAAAATTTAAAATTAAATCACAATGCTTACTTGATAAATTGTTTGAATATGTAATGTAGTTTTTTATATAATTTATGCAGAGTACTGAGATTTATAAAGTACAAAGAAAAACTGCATTAAAATCATAAAAGGAAATAAAGTCAAAAATAATAATTATAAACTGTGTGACAAGATTTTTTCAATTCACAATAATTTTAAATCTAATAAATATTTGTTCTGTCAAATAAACTGCTAAATAATGTCTGATAACGTAACTTAAAATATAAAAATACATTTCTATATATTATTTGTAAAGCTTTATGAAATTAATACCTGAATAATAAAATAATTTATTCTTTCTATAAAAGTATAGACAATTTTTATTTTAGTACAATAAAATTTTAGCACATAATTTTTTTTTTTCCATACCTCTCCATTGTTATTAAGTAGAGAAGTTATAAGCGAAGAAGATTTACACCACGATTGATTTTTCATAACTAAATTTTGAGGCGGACTTGATGATGCACCACTATCAGAACTCCATACCTAGTGAGGAAAAAGGTTAATTAACTACATTACAAATTTAAAAAAAGTGCCACATCAGCTTTTCCCCTCTAAGAACTTTGATATATCATAATGAACTAAAATTAGTTAGTTCAAAGTTGCATTTGCATAGCATAATTTCAGATTTTACTTTTTAAGTATGACATAATAAATACAGTGGTTAAATAAAATACTATATTATTTAAAGTTAATCAACATTTCAATGTTCATTATGTTATTTAAAGTTAATCTCCATTGAAGCAAATACTTAATGATTTTTTTTTCAATTATCAGACAAATATTACAGGATAAGGAATTCAACAATTTTGTTTCAAAACATAAGTTGCATAGTAAAATTAAGAGCTAGAAGTTTCAAAACACTAGAATGTTTTTCAAAATAGAAAAATAGCATTCATGAAATAAAAAAAAAATTATTTAAAGAGTCCATGCACGTATAGTATAATCAAACTTGTTTCTTCAAATAAGTTTACAATTTGATGAAAAATTTATGAATGATAAATAGTATACCTAATATTACATTTGAAATCCAAAATTAAAGTTACAATTTAACAATTAAAAAAAGCCTAGAAATATTCTATTACATATGGAACATATTTGTTTTAATTATAATATTACAAGTTATAATTTATTTTGCAAATTAATCTTACAATAGAAAAAAATTACAAACACAATAAGGGAAATAGAAAAAGTTTCTGATCAAAGGTATCAAAATTATGTTGTCACATTAACTCAAAAATATTATAAATAGGATATAAAGAGGCATGGAAATATGAATATTTGGTTTATTTACCTAGCAATATTTATTTTGTGTACATAAAGACTAATTAGACTAAGACCTACAGTTTAAGATTCTGAAACATTAAAAATATCCAAGATGAGAATCAATCTCACGAATCATAAAGCTAACCTTTCAGCTGAGAATTCAGCCATAAATCTAGAGAAATGCAGTTGTAGAGTAAAAGAATCCTTAAACAAAGAATTTAAAATCAACTCTATACAAGCATCTTCAGTATATTAATTATTAAATTTTCCTTATTAAAAATTTTTAAAATTTAAATATTCTAAAAAAATGTGTAATCAAGAATGAGAAACAGCTCATATATTGATAAAAAATATATATATAAATATTATTAACCTTTCATAATAAAAAAAAATAATTTATTGTTAAAAAAATTTCTAGACAAAATAATATTAAATGCCACTAATATAAAAGCAAGATACACTGTTTCATTTGCAAAATTTAAACAATGGTGAGGGAAAGTTAAAGCTGTAGAATACAAAAAGAGTCAATATGATCACTTATATTGGTTTATATAGAACACTAATAAACATTTTTTTAGCAAAATAATACCATAATAGAAAATTTTTAAAAAAATTTTAAAAAATACTCTACATAAACAAATAATATTCTTACTGTGACAGTTGCATTAGGTTTGATTATAGCTGCTCGAGGAAATTTATAAGTTACTTCTGCTCCTTCACCCTTCTGAACAAGCTGCCAACTTCCAAGAGATATTTCCTGAAAAAATATAAAGGTACTAGTAGTTAAGTAAACAACAAAAAGATTTAAATTCAAATTTAATGTAAGCAAATGAAATGCTATAATAAATTCTATTATTTGACTTAGACAGATTACTATTATTAAATGCAAAAAAATTATTTAGAACAAATTTATTAATAAAAGAATTTTATATATTAAGTAACACATAAGATATTTCTTAATAATTTGAAGATATTATAAGTCTTAAGCCTCCACTGCAAAATTGTCTTCTAGAGTAATTATAATGGAAAGAATGCTGCATTTACACACTATACAAACAACTCCTCTCAGACAGATATGCATGCATCAAACAATGTAACAACTCTCTTTATGCAACAGTAGGAATCAATATTCCCTATAGTTTGATCATCATGATAATTCAAGACTAAGAACATTTAAAATTGCATTGAAATTTTTGGGGGAAAAATTAGAAGAATCACGGAATTTAAAAATAATTGTAATGCAATTATATAACTACATATATAACTATTATATCTCACTTTGGTTAGATTAAACTTTAGGGTGCCACTTTGATTCTCGAGAAGTTGTGATTGCGATTTGTCGCCAAGCTGGGCAAAACCGAATTATGTTCTCATTGGTTTATCTGATTGGTTACCTGTTTGCACTGTAATCAACTTGAACAGGAATGGCACCAAAACAATTGCCAAGTTTGCCGAAGAATATAATATGAGCTAAAGCATTAAAAAATACCTATATAAAGATTACCTTAGGTTCAAGAGCTACCGAATTTTGTATAAATTAAGCATTTGCAAGAGTAAATGCCTAGAAACCACTATATTATTCTCTCCTTGATTAATTGCTGCTCAATTTTCAACAATTCACATAGTATGCATGTCAATTAAACTCATAACATTTTCCATTAAAAGATATTTGATAGCAGGGACAAAATGTGAGAAATCAGTTTCCTTTTACTTAAGTGTAATTACACAATTTCCAATAAACAAAAAATTTCTGTAATATTTTTAGTAGAATCTTTGTATGTGTATAAAAAAAACTATAAATTCATCAGAAATACTTAAAACACTTAAGTTCCAACATCTAGATTAGTAATTTTTTAATATATTTTATGATTGGTTTGGTTGGTTAGGTTTCTGAGTGGTCATGTTTGACAAATGAGGGCTAATTAGATCGAGACTTACAGTTTTGATTCCGAATCAGTACAAAGATCCAAGCTCAGGTTAGAAATTGAAGCTAGGATCATTGAAGAATGGTGATATAATGACAATCAGCAGACAGCTTGGCTAACAAACACACACATACTATATATATATATAGTGATTATGCACAGAGCTTTAGCTTACCCCCCTTAGCTTTAAAAAACTGACGTAAAGTTTGATATTATATGAATAACTTTAAAATATTTTTGAAAAATACAATATTTTAAATGAAATAATTGTATATCCTAGATTAAAGTCAGAAAATACTCCTGAAATCTTTTAGATTATTCATATCAATAAAGTTAATGTTTTTACTTTAATTAAAAATAAATAATATTAATCAAATTTTTGTGCACAGTATTGAAAACATTCATTGTAAAAATTCATTATTAGAAATTTATTCATCTTCAAACTATCTAAAAAATAAATGATTTATAAAGGAAACAACAAAACTTGTCTTACTTGTTTCCCTTTGTTATGAATTTTAACATATTTTCCTTGCATATCATGATCAGAAATATCAATATCACCAGTTGCCTTAGATGATACTTGTAGATTAGAACTTGATCGTTCAGATTCAGCATGAATACGTTTACGTTTAACACCTCTGACAGGCGTTGATCTTGCCGGAGGCAGTGGACTACTGGCACGAGAGCTGGACGGACTAAGATTTAACCTAAAATAAATAATTGTAATTTTAGAAATAAAAATTTTGAAATATATATTTTGCATTGGAATTTAACATTCAAATTGCATTAACTACACAATGTACATGTATTAAAAAAATTTCTCTACATTTTATTACAAGTATAAAAAAAATCTAATGCATTTTATCTTTAAAACTAAATAGAATTTTTCAGCATATAGTGTTACTATAAAGGCAACAGCATTACAAGTCAAATATAGAAAATGTTTAAACTTTAAAAAAACTTATTACTTAAAAATTTGATACAAGAAATTTTATTTTGAATTTCACAGCTTAAAACGCATGTTTATAAATATTTGTATTTGTTTTAAAATAATAAACAATGTAAAGAATACATAGTAAGCAAAAACTCAACCTCAACAATTTTTTTTACAGTCAAAATTTTCCAATGAAGGCCACAGTTTTCATCGAAATAATACTATTTGCTAAAACAAACATTTATGAGAGTTAAACCAGTCATATTTGGGAGATAATCATATGCTAACCACGTAAATGGTAACAAGGAAGAGGAAATTACTTTCCTAGAATTTGAAGGTAATTATTTTTCGATTCTCACTATTGTCTTTCAATTGCAGGAAAGCAGTTCTCTATCCTGGAAATTACTGTATTTTAAGAATTTTCTCCATTACAATAGAGCTGAGTCTGAAGCTGAACAATAATATTTTGGAGAAAAGAAACCATACCATTAATGACAAACATGTTTTGGTGAAAATTTTCATATGAGTACAGTGTAACACTTAACTTATAAGAGGCTACAACAAAACTTGTGATAAAAACAGAACCTTTCTTCCTTCTAGGCCAATGCATAATAATTACAAAAATCTTTCTCCAACAACTAATCTTTCAGTTACACTTTATTCTTTATATTAAAAGCTTATTTTCTGATACAATCAACACATTTAAATGATTTTAGGAAATGAATTTTAATTTGATCAGTTTTGACATTTTTTCTTTCATTACCCTAATTGGGCTTCTTTGTTGCTTGGTAAGGAAGGAATCCAAGAATAAAATTTTTCTGGCTGATAAAATTAAAGACAATCAATAGAATTTTTCATGAAATATTCATTTTTCTTTAAAATGAAAGTTTTCAAAATTTTGATTCACTATCATCCAGATTTAAATTCATGGAGCCTTACGCTATTAAATTTAATTATATATCTGAATATCTTTTAGTACCCAATTCCCTTTTCATAGGATAGTATTAAATATGCATTATATGGTATTTTAAAAAGCTAGTAATCTGGATGTTTCACAAAAGGTTAAACCCTAGGAATATAGCTTATTTATCCGATAAAATTCATGATACTATAATTCTCCACGCTCTTATTTTAATGTTGGCTAATCAAAATTGCAGTGATTAAAATATTACTAATATATTTATAACAGTAACTTAATTATAAGAAATGTGACATGAAATATTTTATGCTCATTCATTTAATTCAATAGAGGTTTTTTGTAGATTTATATATTTCTCATTGATAATAAAAATGCCAATTTTTAGGACCACTAAATAAATTTTTTATTTGTTTTCATCATATTCTGAAGTTTTCATTAATAATTTTTTTAAAAAAGTATTTCAGGGAGACAATTCTTTTATTATTTTATTTTTGTCAAAATGAGATTAAAATTTCTTTTTACTTATAAAAGAAAACATACAATATTTTAATATTTTATTAAGTAAATTTATGAGAAAATGAATATGATGTAAAATAATATTTCAAAACATTGAAAATTCTACAAAAAAAAATTTTATAATAAACCTTTGAATAATAATAACATACAACGAGTTTCCAATGACACATGTCAGCCAAATCAATATTAATTAATATATTTCTTATTTTGAATAGAAAAGATTTGTGCTTAATCAATATTATAATTTTTTTCTACTTTACACAAATTTACTTAACCTGTAAAAACAATTAGGTCTAATAAAGATTATTGTGGATCTTGCTGCATTCACTTAATTAAATTAGTTATATATCATGAGCTTAAGAATCTCCTTGATTATTTAATGATCCATAAATTAAAAGGAAAACAAATAACTTGGTAAATAAAATGGAAAATATCTCAAATGCATAAAAATGGATCTGACCTGTATAATATTCAGAAATTTTATCAGAAAAGATTAATGTAAGATGTATTCATAATCTACACTTTACTTAATTTAAGATGTGCATACACATGCAAAAATGCATACACATTTATTTTGTGCATGTGTATGCACAAAACTTGTATTACAAAATAATGATGCAACACTACAAATCTTGAGCAAAATATAAAACTTTTAATCAAAAATACAATTTAAAGAATGAAATTTTTAATAGGAACTAAACTATATAAACTTAGTAATATGGAAACATAAAAGTTGAAAGATTTTAATTCATGGTAAGTTCCTCCAGCGGTTTTCTTGCTTTTCTCCCTCTCATCTTTCAACAGCCATTTACCTTTTCCACATTTGATTCTCCCCAGGCTTCGCAGTTTATTTCTCAGTATGACACAAAAATTATTAAATTTCAAATGTATTCCCCCTACATAAAATTGATATTTTAATCAAAATAAAATTTATATTTTCTGAAAAATTTTCTAAGTTTTTGGTATTATTTAGCATCTTTATACCACTGGTCAAATTGCTTTCTCATTATATACACAATCATTCTTAATATTTTTATTCACTTCTTTATGTTCATTAATTATAAGCAAGAAATAATAAATTGAGGAACAAAATTACTAATTATCTACAGTGAAAATAATTTTTCTACTTTCACAACAGATTGAAGAACATAACTTTTTAAATGTGTTATTTTTAATATTTTCATAAGACTAAAATTGTGCTCATCAATAAGATAACTGACATTTATTGCTACCTATGGATTATTGCTAAATATGAAATGAATGGATGTATGTATATACACACATATACAGGAAAAAGTTTAGTTTGTCGTTCAATGATTATTTTTTGTATACTAAGGTAATTAGACTGGGACCCACAGTTTTAATGAATTCCAAACCTCTTCTAACAAGGATACAATTTTATTAACTAAAACAATCCAAGTCGAAAGTGGGATTAAAATTAATAAACTGTTTAATCAAAAGCCAGAGCACTTATTTCTTTACTGCTAACTTCCGCAATAATTTTGCAAATTATCCCAATTCAGAACTTGGTATTAACATTTTTAAATTTCTTTATCCAAATTTTTTAGAATCATTCCATTATTGCTTGCAAACAAAAAAAACATATATCTGTTTAAAATAATTAAAACATAAAAATTGTGTAATTATTTTTTATTCAAACCACTATTTTAAGCATTTGTTCATTTAAATATTTTTAAAATTTAATTTTTTTATAATACCTATGATTATTTTTTTTATAATCTGTATTTTCTAGTTTTACATGTATATTTAAGTATCAAATACAGTTGATCAATTAATAAGTCAACCAAGAGTTTTTTTTTTTTTTTTTTTTTTTTTTTTTGCTGCACACAAGGGTTATTGAGTTCTTATCCTATAATTTACAGTAAACTCTAAATCACTGCAAACATCAAATTTGAAACAATAACCAAATTCGGAAACAACTGGACAAAAAACCACAGCATTAATCTTTCAGCAGCCAGCACAAGAATTTAGTAAACAAAAAATATAGAAAACACAAGCAAATACCACACGCATAACAAAAATAACAGAATTGGTTTTGGTTTGGTTATTATTCAGTGGTGAATTTTTGCAAAAAAGGTTTTTTAGACCATGAACTACAGTTTTAAGTGGATTCCAAACCATTAACTAAAATCCAAGCATAATAACTTAAACAACCCGAGCCTAATCTGGGGTTCAAATACAAAAACAATTAAACAAAAAACCAGAGAACTAATCATTCAGCCAACAGCTTGGCTATAAATTGAGACAGAGAATCGGCAACTACTAGGATTAAGATTAAAATTATATTTCATATTTTCATTTACATTAATATTTACTCCTTAAATTGCTAAACACTGAAAAGATGGTATAAAATTTAAAAAATACATAAACATTAGTATGAAATAGACATCTAAAAAATATTTCAAACCATTAATATCATTTGATATTTGTAAGAGTAACAAGTTAGATACTTAAAATTAAATACACATACTACTTCTAACTTTAGTCATATACAATTAACAAAATGAATATTTCATTCAATGAAGCAGTTATGGTATTTAGAAAGCAATTTCAAATTAAAACTATTTTGAACTTCAAAAATTAATAAAACTACTTGTCTTTGATTTTATAACATCCAATTATTTTGAAAAATATTTCATTTTCAAAAACGTTTTGCTAATATACTTTTTAACACAAATTTTGCTTTACAGAAAACATAGTTAAGATCATTTCATTAAAAATTAGAGAAACTTCACAATTTTTTTTAATTTTAATTCATATTCAGAAATTTCATTAAAAAATTACATTTTTGTTTAGTTACATAATATAAAGCATCTTACAGTATAA
>JAPDSC010067129.1:15510-39901 GCA_026290005.1 Latrodectus geometricus
TAAAATTCAGAATTGTTTCTTTTATGCAAAATTTGTTATATTGTGAATAAAAAACCACCACCCCTAAAAATATTTTCATAATGTCCAAGAATTTCAAATCCTGCTTTCTTGGAAGCAAAAAGTTTCAAAAGAGAATAAATAAAATGTATGAATTTAAATATTACTGAAGAAAAATTTTTGATAGATGGCCCTATTGCCGATTATTTAAAATGAATTTGATTCACATTTGATTTTGATTTGATAGAGGGAAGTACTCCCCACTTTTCAATGAACTACAAGTTCGTTTAGATTCCTTGAGAAGAAAATTGATTGACTTAAATTTATGTAAATTGTTTACTGTGTGTGTATGTCATTTTTATTAAAATTGTTTATGTAGTAATATATGATCTTGTTTAACTATATATTGCTACTGATCCATGTTTTGAATGCACTCTTATTTCAATTTGCATTTCAAATTTAGATTTAATTTGAAATATTTTGATTACTTTGATTTTTTAAGATTTACCTGAGATTTTCATTTTCATTTTATACTTGAAAATTTCTAAATACTTTAACTTTCATAAAATTTAATACATAAAATTTTAAATGTCTGCTTGAAATTTAAATTTGAAACAAAAATATATATGAAATTGCCCTGCTTGTTTAAATGAACAGTAATTTTTATTTTGTAAACAAATGTAGAATATAAAAAGAAAGCTATAAACTTCATCATATATATAATAAACAAACCTTATTTCTTCTCCTTCAAGTAGTTTTCTGTATGCAGCTATTTCTAAGTCCAAAGCCACTTTTATATCCAGTAAATCTCGATATTCTTCCAATTGTCTATCCATTTCAGAACGTAAATTTTGTAATTCTTCTTCTTTGGAATCTAGAGCTTCTCTATGCCACTCGCGCTCTTGTTCTAGCATTTTTTCCAAATCCTTAATTCTACTCATTAAAGATGCATTCTAAAGGACACAATTAAAAATAAATTTCAAATTTTTCTTATTACCTTAAAACCAGATAACTGCATTTTCCTGCATATAATACATATATGTTAAAAAATTCTGAATTATGTTGTGCATATTATATGCAGTTACAGAAAATCTGATAAGAAACATTCTTTATATAAAAAGCTTACAAGAAAGCTTTGAGAGAAATGCTGTTTTTGTTTCATAAAATAATTAACAGGTGGCACCACAACATGGCTTATTTCAGCTATAATCAGCTTTATCCAATTACGTTTAAGAAAGAGTTCGATTCTTCAGAAAGATTTAACAGTTGCAATTTGCTAACATCATTTTGCATTTTGACTTGACATGAGCTGTTTCATTCTGAAAATACTCTTATCATCATATGAAAGCAAAAACGTTTAAGTTACACAGCAGATTATTAAAAGCTATAGCAAGATCAAATTTTAAAAAAAAGGCGACAAATATGTTAATGTGAAGTGAAACACGAAGCAAGCACAGTACAAAAGAAAAATGTATTCAATATGCAGTTCGAAAATAATTAATTTTTTTAATTATTAACAAAGCAAATATATTTTATTTTTAATATATGTATAACATTATTTTAAAATTTATTAAAAACTGAAACTCAATAAGTTTTATTAGAATTATCACCCTTGATCGATCCCCTGCTTTCATCTCAGTTTATCACACTTTGAGATGAGTTGGATCCAAAGAGATTCTTTTCATAATCAATTTATTTCTGTACAATTTGTTATATTATTATGTGGATTTTTTTATTTTAAATAGCATCCATATTATCAACAGTATATATTTTTGACTATTCACCATGGAAAAATATTGCCATGGATTATATACCACTATGCATTATGTGACACTTTTTTTCTTTTTCTCAAATAAAAAGGTCTTGTGAATTATATGTCACTGATTAATGTGTCATACGAATAATATGTCACAGAAAAATGAGGTATATTAACTTTTATCAAGCATAATAATTTTAAACCTGCATACTTAAATATGAAAAAATGCAAAGTCCAAAGATAATTTTTTAACATCCAACAAATATGTATGAAGGAAGAACATGAAACAAGAATATTAGAGTCATGTTTCTCTAACAAAGTTCCCTAACAGTACTTTGGATAATAGATCACAAAGATTATCTAAGTAACCTATTATTATATAGTATTTCTATTTTATTTCAGATGAAAAAAGCGTGAAACTGACTAATTAAGTACAAAAAACCAATGAATTTATCAAACCAATGAAGTATCAAGTGGTATAAAAATTGATAAAAACAATCTTACCATGTTAAATGACACTGGGATTATAGTGTTCCAAGGGAGTTATAGTATGCCAGGCGAACTGATAGGGTATCCAGTAACTGCCTAATCCAGTAACTCGGCCATTACTGTAGGGAGATTTTTTTTTTTTTTTAAATATTTTTCTGAGATTTCAAAACACTGCTCCTAAAGGTAAAACCAGAGATAATCCTGTCTTTAACAAGATAAGGAAATCCAGAGTAAATCAGCTGAATATGACTTCTTTAGTACCAGAGGTAAAGAATGCCACAAGAGTGAGGACACGTTGTATATAAATGTAATGCACTAAACCTTACTTCATTGATTACTTCAGATATTCTTGAAATAAAAGAATTATACCTCAATTCTAGAAAGGGCTTTTCTGACTTCATAAACCAAGCAGGAGGTCCTAACAGATGTAGTTAAATTATTTTGGATTTGGAAATTGATATAAGATGCATTCATCAGGGCTGTTTTGACTGTCAAATCCAATTAAGAAAAGCATAAACATTTACAAAAACCTGAAAAATAACTTTGTGTGTATAAATCTAAATTTTATTTATTTTTAAGTTTTCCTAATATCTTATAGGTATAAAAACATCTCAAAAGATAAAAATAAGTATAACTTGCGGGTGAAATTTCGTTTATTTAAACGAATTCACAGAAATATTTTCAATCTCAAATTTGTGGCTCAAATTATGTTATTATAGCCTTAAATTTTACTATGAAGTCTTTCACCAAAATAAGAAATCAATTTTTCACTAAAATAAGAAATCAATTCTTTTAAAACTCTAGTAAATACATAGTTACTTGAAAAAGTTAAAAACAAACAACATTTATGTAAAAACAGTACTTAATATGAATTAATAATAATTCATAGCCATATCAGCATGCTTATTAAGTCTTCAAGAAAATAAAGTTTGATTTACTCTCTATAGTCACTTTTTACTTTAATCAAGAATTTTTCTTTTTTTTAAGTGAAATATGAAAAGGATTATAATCTTTACTCATTTGTGACAAATAATTGTTGATAAAAATTAATTAATAATTTTGCTGAAATTAGATTAGTCTCCTACAACAATATAGCACTTATAAAATATTATCTGCGAAATTCAATCAAGATTATATAAGACTAAAAGCTTCAGCTTGTTGACAGCTTTTCTAAATATGATTATTTTACTTTTTATAAACTGTTCCATAGTCACAAAAGATTTCCTATTTTTTTGTTTCAAAGCAAAATGTCTCCATTATTTTAAAAATTTTATATCCTTGTTTGATAAGACTTTTTAATGAATCATAGATGTATTTGGTCATTTGGACATAAACATTTAAAGCATTTTTTCATGTAAAAATATAGAATATTTATTATACAAAAAAATCCCATTATGTCCTTTGATGAAGCCTATGTCAGTCATCAAAATTTTTCAGTTTTAAATTGGCCCATACATAAAAGTAAGTATTTTATTACTCACGAAATAGTAAATTAATTATAAATGATTTATTGACATCATTTGCATGAGACAAACATATTTTATACTAATACAAAAAAATTTTGAAAATTGATAAAAGCAAACAACTTAATAAAAAACTGATCCCACTCAATTGTGAGAATATTAATAAAAAAATACAACTAACATAGGAATGGAAATTCACAAGTAAAACAGGTTTATATTAGCTCAAAAACATTTCAATATACTATGAAATTTAACAATAGCAGCATCATTTTTCATAAATTCTGATAAGACTGAATTTTAAATATTTCATTTTAAGAAATAATTTTTTAAAAGCAACTATAAATATGTTTTTAACCATTCAAACTAATTTAAAATATTTATGTTTCTCAATATATTTTATAAATTTTGATTAAAGAACATAATAATTTTGTAAACTTGGTATTTTTATGTAATTAGTAATTAAGTTTTATAAAATTTGAAAAGTTCAACACGGGGCGGGATGTTTAATCTGGGGATATTATCTACGGTTCCACTATCTAACTGTAACTAATCATGTAAGCAGACAGAAGAAAAATGCTATCCGACTAAGCTGGATGAAAAATTCATTTGCTACCAGTCACCCAACTAAAGCTGTGATTAATAATGTTTCTATAATAAAAATAAAATAATTATTTGTGCAAATATGTCTTTGATCACCTAATTTATAGACCACAAGCTAATTAGGAAATTTATGTTTGTCAAAGCACAAACATTAAATCAATATAAGTTATATAATGCTTTATACATATAATTATAACATGTAAAAACATTGAATGTATATGACAACTATCCTGTGTATGTGACTTAAATATGTTAATTTATATAACAATATATTTTATTTAAAAAATAAATGCTTAACTTTTTCTTATATTTATTACTAGCATTATTATAAAACATTTCATGTAATTACGTATTTCTTGTATAAATAAAATATTGTATTAATAAGATATTTGTAATATTTCTACAATATATCAAATCATTATTTCTGATTATTTTTTAGAAGCTTTAATGTAAAATTTCTTAAATTTACGAATAGCATAAACTTATAGTACATTAATAATTAAATTTGCAGTTTCTGGAATTAAACATAATAATTCTTTTGTTTCCAAAATACAATATGATAATTTTATATCTTACATAATTTTTGTATATAAATTCTCAAATTCTTTGCACTTAAAAGCATCTTACAATTATATAAACTTTACTTAAATATACACTGAATTTGATGATCAGATCACACTTAAAGGCAAAAATATTTCATGAAAAAAAAATCACAAGAGGTATGAACTTACTGTTGCTTCTAAAGATGAACTCTTTGAACTAAGACTGTCTAGTTTATTCTTTAAAGTCCGAAGCTCATCTCTATAAGATGCTGAGAATTCAGTATTGCGATCAAGTTTCTTCTGCAAATCATTTATCTACATAAAGATAAAATATTATTTCAAACTCATAGAACTTTGGAAAACAAAACACAAAATTTCAAATTATTAGGTGCAAAATAATAACATTGCATGTGTTATTACTTCCAATCTTTTCTAGTTTTTTTTGCCATACAGGAATTAAATGTGGACGAATATAAATGTTCATGAAAACCTGATTCCCAATAATTAGTAAATGGATAATTCATATTGTGAATTAGCCATATATCACATCAATAAAATTGTTCTTATAAAATATTCATACAATTACATTGAGTTCTGATTGTGATTTTTTTTAAAACTATAATTACTTTTTCTTGCTGCTAACTTTTGCGATAATTTTGCAATTTGCCCTAATTCAAACTTTAGTGGTTTATATTGATTTTCTTTTCTAACATTTCCTGGAGCTTTTCCATTATTGCTCACAAACAAAAGAACATACACCTATTTAAAATATCTAAAACAATAAAATATTTAATTCTTTAATTTAATCACTATTTTAAGCATTTGTTTAAATATTATTAATATTTAATTTTTTTTTTTATATTATCTATGGCAATTTTTTAGTAATTTGTATTTTCTAGTTTCACATGTACACTTAAGTACCAAATTCAGTGATAATCTGGTTAATTAAACATTCTACAATCCCTTTTTGGACACAAAGGCTATTAATAGTTCATGCCTATAAGCTAAAAGTGTGCTCTGAATCATTACAAAGATCTAAGTTTGAAACAATAACCAAATTCACAAATTGCTGAACTGAAAACCAGAATGTTAATCCTTCAGCAACTAGAATTTAGTATGAAAAAAATATGCAAAACAGGAGTAAATATTGTAACAAAAATAACAGAATTGATTTGGGTTTAGTTTATTGTTCAGAGGCCATTTTTTGCACAAAGGGCTTATTAGACAAGGGACCTACAGTTTAAAGTAGATTCTGAAATATTACACACATCCAAGACTATGGGAGATTCAAACCCACATACTACTGAATCTAAAGTCAGAGTGGTATTCATTCAGTTAAAAGTAACACAAATTTCTGCAATTTAATACAAAAAAATTTTCTTACATCATAATAAAAGTAAAATTAATGTAAAACAAGTGAACTTGTATATTTATATTAATTTTTTTCTCAAGAATACAGTTCAGATAATGAATCACATATATTAATTGATTTTTATAATCTTTCATAAGTTATCTTTAATCTGAATTAAAATAAGGTAAAAAAAAATAATGTATATATGCTATTGCAAAACAACATTCCAAAAGAAATTAAAATTTGCATTATAAATTAAACATTCAAAATTTAAAAAAAATTCAAAACAAATATTCAAAATTATATCAGCATATACTGCATAAAATGCAAAAGTCAAAAATAAAATCAAAAGTTAATAAATAAGTGCTTTCAATATACAATCAAAGCAAATAATATTAACACAACTTTTAAGATATTTAAAAACTTATAAAATTTACAAGATAATTAAGATTTGTTTAAGTCTTTTATAAATTACCAGTTCCATACTTCTACATTACAAATATTGGATAAATTTGAAAACATATCTAAATCCTTACACATTTATGAAATATATATATATATATATATATATATATATATATATATATATATAAGAATAAATATATGGAAAAATATCAATTACAAATTCAGCCTTTTAAGGGATAAACTTTTATTATTCAAAATTTTTCAAGAACACATTTTTTTTTCATTAATTTAATAACATTCATATTATGATCCACAGTAAATTTTTTACAACAATTCTGCAATTATTAACTCATTGCAAAATTATATTAAATAAATACCTGGGTGAATAAATAATTTTAAATAAATTTCTGTAAAATCTATTTGAACAAAATAAAATGTGATCACTCAAAATAAATAAATTTTTAAAGAAATGCAACACAAAGGATAAAAACACTGCATATTAGTCACATACTTCACATTATTTAAATTGGGGCTTTTCCCCATAAATATTTGGTTGTAAAAACCATAAACAAATATGAACATTCCTAACAAGGATATTTGTTTGAAAATGACTTTAAGGAAAATTAAAATTTGAATTCACTAAAGGAATAGGAAATTATATGAAAAGTATATGCACATGCATGTATTAGGACTAATAAAGGAAATCCACGAGATCAATGGACTCAAACATGAAACAAAATTGTACTTTAATAAATGCGGGGTCTCATCTATTTTTATATCAATAATTTAAAATTAGTTATCAAAAAAAAAATTGCTTACTCCACATAAAAGAATTTTTGAAAAAGGATATCCCATTATAAATTTTTTGCAGTAATTTTTCTGCTTAAATTCTCTTGTTTTAAAAAGGTTAAAATAGTAGAACAACAAATCTTGACTGTTGGTATCATTTGATAACTAACAAGCCCAAATTTTTTGTAGAAATTTTGAATAATATAGCAAAGAATTTATCAAAATATCTACCTTACAAATTGACATTAAACAGAAAATTAAAATTTATATTAAATCAGCATTAGGTAATACATTTGAATACTTAAGTTATTGAAATTTAAAATCTTTGGAAATAAAATACTGAACTTTAAAATTATATAGAAAGTATGTAGGTATTCATACATATTTACACTGGTGTGTAAAACTTAAGCAACAGGTAATTTTTCTGCCAAAACTCTGTGAGAAATCATCTGAGTTACAAAAAATTCAGACATGAGACACATCAGTTTGTACTTACAGGATAATGAAAGCATAGTTGCACAAAAATGAATACAATGCATACAATATGGAATCAAACAAAAATAGGTTTTTAAACACATAGTATCTCTGCACAAGACCATCAGTCGAAGAAGAACAATAACAAACAGATGTTCCTTAGTATGGGATATGCCCTCCCCTTACTGCAATGGTTACTTCGCACCGTCTCCCCATACGCAGCACCAGATTGTACAGCAGTTTTTGCAGTAAGAGTGCCCATTCCTCAATCAGCATCTGTTTCAATTGCTGCGAGTTCTCCGAGGGATGCAATTATGCCGCAATGCGTCTCCCCAAAGCATCCCACATATGTTCTCATGTCTGAATTTCATGCCCCTCAGATGATTTCTTATGGAGTTATGGCAGAAAAATCACCTGTTGCTTATGTTTTGCACACCAGTGTATATACATGGTTTGAGTACTTCCAGTAAATATTTTTCACATGGGAGATAATACAGTAGAGCCTCACAATTTAAAGTGAATTCTAAATCACTACTAACATTCAAGTCTGAAGTGAGAATCGAAACCAGAAATATTTAATCATTTATGTATCAACTCATTACATATACACAAAGACACACTTCACTTATATGCATCCACACAGATACATCTTCACATTCTCATGGAAAAAAAATAAAAATAAAAGATTAATTACATGAGTTAAAAATATAAGAAACATAACACAAAATTGCAAAGCCTAAATTATTAAATTAAAAATTTTTAATTAGATACTCCTTATTTATATTTTTCAAAATTCTTCTTTCTATTTGTTCACCATATTGCATTAGAAATGTAAAATTCTTTTCAGAAATTCAGTATATGTTGCATCATAACATAATATTTGTTATACACTACAAATGATAGTTTATTTAAAATGCTATTTTTTATGTATTATACATCATAAAGTTAGAGTAACAAATACACAGTATATATAACTGCATATCACTTAATAGCTTTTATTGTAATATAGAGTTGCCTAGTAACAATTTTATACTTATATGATAAAATTGTTTAATAGCAATTCAATGACATTTGAGCTAAGTTAATAAAGTTAATCAAAATCATTCATTTTTTTAATTACATAAATAAAAAATACTATAATATTTCTATAAATGGAAACTAATATTTTAAGCATACAAAATGAAATCAACAGTCAAAAGTTAATATCAGCTTTAAAAATTCAAAAAAAAATTTACCTTATTTTCATACAATGTTTCGATTTCATCTCTGTTCATTTGCATTTGAGTTTCATATTGTTCTCTTAATTCTTGTAAAGTACTTGCCAGTTTTTGTTCATAATTTTCAGTAAGTTGGGAATTCAATTCTGAGATTTCTGTTTCCTTTAAATGCCTTGTTTCTGTAATCTCCTAAAAATATGAAAAGTTATAAAGTTTTACAGCATACAGAAATCCTCAAGTATAGAATACAAATATTTCTATTATATATGCACACATTTGAAATAGATTACAATAAAATTTAATGATACACTGAAATTTGTTCATTTCAAAATTTTATTATAATGAATCAATAATTAAAATTACAAATATTTTTGACAATTTAGGAGATGAAGAACTAAAAGTATAAATTAAAATGTAAAATATAGATATAATTTTTATTTCACAGGCTTTTATAGCTATAAAAACCTAAAAAATTCATTTGTGTATAAAATCTTTGAAGTTAATTTTTATTGCTCCATATAATAAAATATTCATATAAAGCATTCTGGTTAACCAAAATTCTTAAAAGAAAACACTTTCATTTTACAAAATTATTTTCATTAACAGAATTATATCTAAATACTGTTAATATATAATGTTAAATACTTGCTTAGAGCAAGCAATTAAATAAATCAAAGCATTAACAAAAATAAAACCAAAATAATTATTTTTAATTTATTTGAATAAAACTATTAAATAAAGTTTACTTTATTTAATAGTTTTATTCATTTAAATTTAATTAAACCATTAAATAAAGTTTACTTTATTTAATGGTTTATTTTGCATGATTATTTTAAATAAACTACATTTAATATTCATACTGAAATAAATTTTTTAGTATATAAATTTTGTTTAAAAAAATAGTTTATCAATAAATATTTTTTAAAAAGCAATCCATGATGCAACATAATTATTTCAGATCAAAATAATATGAAAAACTGGTGTAAAACTAAACTATGACATTATATTTAATTCCTTATTAAAAATAAGTCATCTAGTGACATAAAAACAATTAAAGTAACCTTTTCTGTGAAAAACTGCCTTACGCATTTTAAAAGGAAAATATTTTTGTCATAACAGATTGCTTTTAAAAATCTTTTTATTTATTAAGCTAGAATCAAGTTTTTGATTTAAATTTCTCAATAGAATTTAAAATTATCCAGAAACTTCACTAAGTACTTGTAAACATTACTTTTATAACACAAAATTTTAATCTATTGCGATTAAATTGCATATATAAATAGATATATGTATCCCTTATTTTACAACCATCTGTTCAGCCATTCCCTCTAATGACTAGCATGCAATAATGAGGCAGAATATTCCCTTTTGCAGCTTGAGAATTAATTGATAATAAATAATATATGTATTGAGGATATTAAATTTCCTATGTACTTTAATAAACAATTTTTTCTTCAAATAAGCCATCTATGAGTAGTATCTTTATTTTTTTACACATTATAATCCCAAAATAATACAGATATTGATGAAAAGAAGCAGCAGATTATACAAAGTAATTCAAATATTTACAAACCTACCATACAAGCTTATAAAGCAGGCAAAATAATTAAAGAAATATAATCCAATTTTAGTTATGCATATTTAGCAATTTAACAATATCAATGGATAAAACTTAATTGAAAATTTCAAAAAAATCATTGGTAGAATTCAACTATTTTATATAAGAACTATTTATATAAGAACTATTACAACAAAGCAAGAGGAATTTCACATATAAAACTAATCATATATTGATGAACTGTTTTAATAGCTAGACACAAAATAGCAGCCAATTACTGAAACAAGGCCATTCTACATTGTTGAAATTTTCAAAACATATGAAGTCAAGCTGGAGAAGTCACTTTGCAGTAACATCTAAATGCAATGAATAGTTTAGGCGCATATTCAAATATCATAATTGGTGAATGAGCAGTGAAATAACAATACAGAATCAGTGGAAAATATATTTAAGGAAGTGGATAAAATAACAATAAAAATAAAAATGATTGTCTCTTGAAGATTTTTAATGTGAATGAAACTGAAGTCAAAAAAAAAAAAAAAAATACCATAAAAGTATATGTAAAAGAAACTAAAATAGTGGAAAGAAACTAAAAAAGTTTTTAAAGATCAGATTGTTTTGTCATTAGTAGGAAATGCTACTGGATTAAAGTCAGTCTTTCTTGAAATACAATTGCAAAGCTGCATGCCCATTAAAAATGTCAGTTAATTATCTGTTCTTTTTTTTATTGAGGAAACAAAAAAAGATAAATACTAAAAATTTAGTTGAAGATAGTTCAAAAACCTATTTTAGCTTCAGTGTATAGAGAAGTTAATGTCTTATAAGAAGTTCCAGTTAAAATTACTTTTCTGTTTGATAACTATGTAGATCTTTTTGCAGCATCTAGATACCATCTATATCCTAAAATCACAACAGCTGTTTTACAACCAATTGGACCAAGGGTGTGTGCAGGGGTCGGAGTACAGAATTTTTTTTTTCAGGACACTATTTTCAAGAAATATCAGGACATTTTTCAGGACATATTTCAATAATTAAAGAAAACCAATGTTACTTTTACAAATTAATTTCTGTTTTATGCATAAAACACATTTTAGAAAGGAATAAACTATTTAATAAATTTGGAGTTTTTTAATTTTTAATACAACAATATGAAAAATAATACAGAAATTTAAACTTTTTATATTGAACATTTTCTGAAAATTAATAAGTTAAATGATAAATGCTTTAACTTAACAGAATATTTATGTATAATTGAATAATGTTCATTTTGAACTGGATGCATTAGCATTTAATTCCAATAATTTAATACTGCACTTTTTTAATTTATCATTCACAGATGCAATCTCTGCATTAGCATCAGACAGCATCATTTGTCCAACTTTAACATCACTCATATTATCATCACTGATAGTACATGCTATTTTTTTAGTTGCATCATCCAAAAGTTTTTGAGCTACACACTGATTATCAAGCAAATTTTTCTTTTCTTCCTCAAGTTCATTAATTTTTTCTAATAGGTGCGATTGTTTAAACTTTTTTTCACATGTAGCTTCTACATCTTCCTCATCCTTTCTTTTCTTCTCTAATTGTGTTACCTCTTTTGATTTTTCCATATATGATGCATATTCTGCATGAGATTTCTGAATATAATGCATCATGTCTTTGGTATATGGAATGGTGGAAACAGAATTGCCCTGCATTCGAATAACATCCTGACAAATCCGTAAACTTTGAATGGTTAATTCCAATAAAGAAGCTCTCTCCTATGTCACAACAGAATTGTTAGTTCAAAACCCTCTTTCTGGTTGGGAATTTACATTCAATAACGACAGACATGCTTTAACCACTCTAGAAAAAGTAAGAGTTTATAAAACCACCAGCATTTTTTATATTGAAAACAATATATTGCAATATTTACAGATATTTTGGTCATTATCATAATCATTCATAAGCAAAGTCGCATCTTCACACATGCAAAGAATCCACTCTTCATTCATCTTATCAAAATCTGAAGAAGTTTTATTCACATGAGGAATATGTTGAATTAATCTGCTACATGAACTCCTAGACTCTTCCTTTTTTCTATTATAAGGAGACAAACACTGGAGATCTTTAATAAAGGATTTGTTATAGGAAGTTTTTGTAGCAAATGCTTTGAAGTTGCTATGTAGCAGCTTCTAATACTCTGTAGAAATGTTGTTTTATCAGTAAGTTCTTCTAGAATTGCTTTTGCACCATGACCTACTTCAATCTTGTTTAAATTTAACCATTTTTTTCCTGAATCAACATTAATTTGTAGCAACTTTACTCCATTTTTTTCACCGATTTCTTCTGGGTTTAAAAATTTAAACATAATACTGCTAACAAGTTCATTTAACTTACTGTACATCACATGTACTAAAGGTTCGACTTTTTGCATTAGAAGTAAATAAGGTTCAAAAGTTTTACAAAAAAATGAAACAAAATGCAGATATGCCAGAGTCTTAGGGTCTTTCAAATGTTTTATAATCCGAAGATGTCTATTAGAAAGAGGAGATTTCGACTCTTTAGGTACTTTAACAATGAAATATTCCTTTAGAACATCATATTGCTCAACAATTCTCTCACAAACTGAGCTCAAAGTTAACCAATGGCTCTCAACATGACGAAGGAAACTATGTCTAGCTAAAGTTTCTTCCAGTATTTCTAACTGTAAGGAGTGATAATCTTCCTTTCTAGCAGGAGATAGCTAGAAAAATTGATGAATATCTATAGCAAATCCATCAATATTACAATCAATTTTATCAATACCCTTACGCAGTGCTTCATGGATTATGTGTAAGCAAGATGTACCCAAATCAATTAGTACTGGTAAACTTTGCTTATTCAGTTCACTATTTTTTTGCTTTAAAACAGCTAAATTAACTCTTGGTCCATCCATTGAGAACTGCATTAATTTTTCTAAATTTAAACCATTATTTTGAATAAAACTTAATAAAATTTTTACAATTTTATTGGCTTCAGCATGCTCTAAAAAATGTGATTCGAGGTAACAAATGACATTTTTACCTTGTTTATCAGACCAATATGAGATGTAAATATCCAACTGTTTCTTTATTTGTTTTGTAGTAGTTTCATTGAAAAGTAAAACAAAATATGAAGTGCCGATATCCCGAAACAAAAGAGTTTTGAAATACGGACCTAATCCAAAATTAATCATATACCTGACTTTTTTGTCAGATAATTTAAGATTTTTTGCTATGGAGGAATCATCAAAAATTTCTCCGTAAATGTTAGCTAAATCATTCAAAGATGAAAAAGAATAATTATTTTTTATTGCCACCAAAACTAAAATGGTTTCATCTGTAATGGTTTTCTCTGATGTCGTTTTGGGAAGCCATGATTTGTTATTCACTACTACAGTCGATGTTGAGGATTCAGATGAAGTTGATGACTTGATATCAAGTCTATTTACTATTTACTATATAGCAAATAGTGTTTGATTCTTGTAACAGTTCACAGCTTTTTTGTGTTT
Organism: Latrodectus geometricus; assembly: GCA_026290005.1. Lineage (NCBI taxonomy): Eukaryota > Metazoa > Arthropoda > Arachnida > Araneae > Theridiidae > Latrodectus > Latrodectus geometricus. The sequence goes on from JAPDSC010067129.1 coordinate 29,666, forward strand.
TAATCTATCTGCATGCGCAAGCACTTGTCTAAAACCCATATTTGAAACACTGAATTTGCTTTTGCATACGAAGCACTCCGCAGAATGAACATCGTCAACACTTCGGCACCGTGTCTTGATTAGGCATTTATTCCCATCTTGCAGTTCCAACCATTTGTCGGAAAATTTTGTTTTCCTTGGCATTTTTAAAAGAAAATTAATTGTTTTCAAAAAATAAAATTCTGAGCTTGCTAATAAACATTCTTCAAAATCTTTCAAAATGGCGTGATAAGCATTTAACGCATGCGCATAAACGTAGGCCAATAATTCTCACAATTTTGATATCATTGTAAATAGTTGTGCACTACTAAAGCCAGAAACTTTGTCTGTAAAGGCACAAAATAGAATTTAATGGTAAACCCAAACCTACATTTTTTTTACTTCAGACATGCGTGAGCAATGGCTGAAAACGAGGCGGAGACGAATGTATGGCAACCCTATTTCCGTTTTGAAAGAGAACAAAAAAGGGGGCAATTTTTCTCTTTCTTCTTGCATAGAAAGCAGTTGAAAGAAAAAATATATTCCACAGAAAGAAAAATTTACAATTGAAAAATATAAAATTATAAATTGAAATTAAACTTTCAAAGGAAATGTAATAAAAAATTAAGGAATTCCAGGATTTATTTTGAAATATAAGGACATTTCAGGACGTTTTTTAAAAAATCAGGAATTTCAGGAATATCAGGACAACTCCGAGCCCTGGTGTGTGGGTTGTTCAAAACGTTTTATGGCTTTTTCTCTATCTATACAAATATTATCCAATTTTTTTATTTTTTAAATCTTATTTTCTTATATTGCAATAAAATCATTAAACTAGTATGGAAAGATAAATAAGAATAGACAAGGCAATTAAAATATACATAAAATAGGTCCATGAACACTATTTGGTAATTTTAAATAAATTACTCTAACTTAACTAACGACATGCCCAACAAATTAGTTTAAATATTGAAATCAAATATATTGCTGAATCATTGGATTATATAATTAGAAAATGAACAAACAAAATTTCAATTTAGTTAGAAGCGGTAAAGGATTTGGAATATGATATAGAAGTAAAAATGGAAGTATAAAAAAATTTACAATTCACAAATTAACAGGTGCATTCAATAAAATTAAAAGCCTTCATTATAAAATTTGAGCAAAATGTTACACAGTAAATGTATCAAAATACTGAAGATTTTTATTAAAATAAAAGAAACAAACTTTTGTAGGACTACAAAGAAAGTTGCAATGAAAGGTCACACTGTATATATCAATCACAAATTTCTTTTTGACAGCTAAATTCAGTCTTTGTAGCGTATGTTCTATTTCATTTTTATCTACTATATTTGAAACCTACATTCAGATAAACAAATGATAATGTACACATAAATTTGAAGTTTTCTGCACAAATTTGATAATTTAATAACTTCTATATTCATGGAAAGAGTTCGCCATTCATGTACAGATTTCTTTAACCCTAATACAACAAAACTGCAGTATAAAGTATTTGAGCATGTAGAATCTGATTAAACTTATAACACACAAAACAATTCCAAACACACTATCATCATTTTTAAAAATTATTTATTATTGATTACCCTCAAATGGATTAGGCAGGGAAAATTCTATTTTGCTTCAAAAATTCCAGGGTGAATAATACTTAACTTTCCCAGGGTAATAACAGGCTAGTGTTCTGGTTAATAGCTCAGTCTGACATAAAGTACACTAGGATTTATGACAAATATTTTCCTTTAACTTTGATATTAAGCAATTTTGATGCAATTTCAAATGTTTCATTGATTTAACAATTTGATGAAATATTTTATTCATTACACTATTAAATTAATATTTAATTTTAGAGTTAGCTATACACAATTCAAAGATTCTCCAAAAATAATGCCGATCCAATTTTCTTAACCCTAAAATAAATTAGGAATAATCAAATGATAAAAAAATCAACCACCAATTTTCATTGGCATGAAAGAAAGTTAGTTCATAGGGATTTTTCAAAAATTTAGTTCATAAATGGGAAATAAAATCATTGTTAGGTTTCTGGACCCCATTAGGGACCAGACAATTGTTCAAAAAAATTGTGAATGTTAGTACAAGCATCTACTGTATCTATTTATTAATATGCTAAAAAATATATATATGATAAAATTATTCAATATAAAGTTCATTTTTAATGTTTATTTGCTAGCCAATGTAAATTATATATGTATATAAACAAGTTTTCAAACTTTAGTGGCAAAGAATATGAAGTATAAAAAGAAGTTTTGTCTAGTAAATTATTATACGTATCAACAAAAGGAATCAGTTAATAGGATAAAGACAATAAAAATTTTATATCATCAATGAGCATTGAAAACAATATATTCATAGTTTCATCTTGTAAAAATTAAAAAGTCTTTAAAGTGTAAAAAATATTATTACCCTCTGATAAACAGATTCTTTAAATGCTAAATCTTCTTTAGCACTCTGAAGTCTGTTCTCCAAGTCAACACGGGTTAAAGTTTCATCATCAAGGTCTTTTTTCAAAGATTTGACTTGTTGAGATAAATTCCTATTTTCAGCTTCCAAATCCTTTAAATTAAATATACACAGTTAAATGAAAATACTATTCACTTTTAAAAGTACAAAATTTATGTTTAGCAATTTGTTTAATTATAATGCTAACTCTTAGCTGATTTTCAAGTTTCCTATTTTCAGCAGTCACTGTTGATAATCTTCTTTGCAAATCCTGATTTAAAGTATCTGAAGTCTTAGCTTGTTTTTCTGCACTAGCCAACTCTTTTTCTTTTTTCATCAACCTGAAAGCATATTGGTCTAATTTTAAAAAATGATATAACAAAATTACGAAATATCCTGAATAACAATCCGGAATTATATAAAAGAAATGAAAAATGTTAATTAATTTTTAATTGACTGCCAAATAATTTCCAATTATAATAAAATAAATTAAATGTTATAAATATAATTCAGAAAATATTAAATATATATTTATCAAACAATACAATTTCAATAATTTTTACCTTCTAAATATTAATAATATTTCTTTAAAATTAAGTGTAATATGTACCTCTATTTCAAACTTATCCAAATTTGCATTTTTATACATTAAATTCTTACCTAAGGAGCAAAAACATTTGTGCAGAAAATATTTTTCATTCATACAAATCTTCATTAATTATGTAATTATAAAATGGCATTGAATATAGATATTATGATTCATTAGTATTCCCTTTTAAACTAATTGGGAGTCATGCACATTGTAAAAAAATGACTCATCATATGTAACAAATTATCAATAGAGCTATTGCTATAATTATACAGCAAAAGAACACAAAATTTAATATTAAATACTTTTCTTCTAATTAAAAAAGAATATTTACTATATAGGTAAAAGTAATTTGAATAAGCTTGGATTAAATTTGATCTTGATAAATTTTGCCCTTTGATGATACTAAAATTGAAAAAACTTGATACCTCATTTGAGGAAATTAAATAAATAAAATAGAGGAATTTTAGTCAAGAAATTTTTGGCATATCATTTATATTTTAAAATGAATATTTGAAAGCTGTGATTTCTCATAAAGTTTACTGAGATGCTTAGTAAGATTTAGAAAAAAAAATTTAATAATTAATATGTTTCAAAATACGGTCATAATTAGGATTAAAATTTTTTATATTTATATTTATATTAATAAAATACAAAATTGTATTTTAAGCAATACAACAGTTTTTTCTTCTACATAAAAATAGTTTTTTTGTTTATACACATTTAACAAAATATTTTAACTTTTAAATTAATATCCTTTTTTACTTATAATAGGTGAATACTTGATTTAAATATTGTATAACATTTATAAATAAAAAAATAAGTATAACATCAAAGCTTATTTAAAATATAACTGCTTAACCCCAAAATATAGATAATCTTATGAATATAACATTCATTTAAAAACATTAAAGAAACTCATAAATGTAATATCTGTAACATTCATTCAGAAATTAAAAAATAAAATAAATATGAAGATAAAGACAATCTTTCTTGAAGATCCAAATCTGTTTTAAAAAATTTCTTTTTTATAACTAAGGAGCAAATATTTACCAAACGAAAAAAATTCTTAAATATTAAATAATTCATAAAATCACACTAACAGTTTTAGAAAATTTTCTAAAAATTTGTTTTATAAACTCATTGCTATAGTATAAAAAAATTAAATTTTTATATGACTTATCTTTAATTATAAAATAATACAAATTTTTAAATTTGCTGTAATTTTTTATTTTGTTAATTACAAGCATGATCAAAATATTAATGTTAAGTATAACCTACAAATTACATTGTGTGCAGCAAAATCAGCAATCAAATCAGCAAATGTCAACAAAACTGTGGAGGAAATATTTCAATTGAAAAATTAAATAAACCAAAAACACACATTTCACCATCTCATATTTTCCAAACTTAATTTATCTTTCAGAATTTTTTTTATCATTTGTGATAATTAATGCAATTAAATATAATACCAAATTATTTCCTAAAATCACCAGATGTTTTTGAACCTGCCACAATCTAAAAGCTATCTTTTAGACAGCTGATGCCATAATTTTAAAAACAATATAAAAAAAGATCATTAAAGCAATTTTTATTTAATTGCTTAAGGAACTATACACATATATGTCTAGCTTCATTGTGTAATACCAAGCTTTCTTTTCAATGCTCAGTCAATAGGAAATTTCATCCTTCAATACAGCAAGAGGCAGAACTAATGGCAACTTAAGTTGTAATGCACTCAGTAGTTGTACCACTGTCGCCTCAAATAGGCTAAAATAGCTCATAATTTAGAAGTCAAGACTAAGCTGAAGAATAAGAGATGTCATCCCAACCAGGCCACCACAGTTATTGACATCATACTACAATAAAGCAGGAAACCATCTTTGGCACTGATACTATTTTAAACAATAAGTTTTTGTCATAAATTTTAGTGTATCTTTTTACACCACTGGAACTTGAAATCATGAAAATGTAATAATGTAAACTATTTTAAATACATTTACTATGTTAATTTCATTTCACTTTAAGCAAATATTCTGTTATTTCCTTAAATTGCAAATGGCTTGTTGTTCATTTTTCCAACAACATGAAAAGAAATTCGACAACAACCATCAATTTCAAACAGATTTTGAACTATAAGCAACCAAATACAAAGTGGTTATAAAATTCCTAAAATACTGAATTGAAAGCAGAAATTTTAATCATTCAACTACCATTTTGGTATAATGTACATATTAATAAACTATAAAAGAAATACACAAAGCATGCAATTAAATAATTTAATAAATTAACAACTTTCATTTGCTCAGACATAAAAATTTGATAAACTAAAAGTGATATTAGATGCTTCCATAAACAAAGGCTTGATTGATAAGGATGTTGTTCTCACAATTGCAAAGTTGTAATTTGAATTCTGACTTAACCAAAACTCTGTTCTATTTACTAGGTGGATGAGCACACATAAATCATGGTCCTAATATCTTCCAAGTGAAATGATACCTTTAGAGGTTGCAGATCAAATATTTAAAGAACTTCTGTTTGATTTCAATTATGAAGATTTCCATTGTGCAGCTTCTCTTACAAGTAGAGCCCAACTCAGGGCTAAGTACAAGGAAGTATGCTTGTACTTAGCCCCCTGATTTAAAGATAATTCACACTCATGAGATTCTACCATAATAGGTTAAGAACAATACTATCATAATATTAAGATTTCCTTTTCTAATTATGACCATTATTAAAATTATTTCACTGGTAACCAATTTATTGTTTATTTTATATTGTATGAAATAAAACCATTCTTTAATAGAAAGGAAACCAACTTAATTTTAAAAACCTTTTTTTAAAAAATCAATAAATTAATAACAAATTCCTCAAATTTTTCCTCACAGTTGATTAGTTTTTGCTTATTTAAATGAAATGACAAAAAAAATTTTTTTAATACATTCATTATTTTTATATTTCCCAAAAGATTTGTATGAGCTGGACTGGCAAATCCTAGATTATATCATTGCTTTTGTTCATTAAGTAGTATGGATTGCTTTTATAAAATAACTTTAAACAGAATAATATATATTTTTCAAGAATTTCAAATAGGGCCTAGATTCCTCAGCATGAATTATATTTTGTTAGTAATAAATTTGAAATAAAAAATTTGTTATACAAGATATATTCTGAAACATAATTCTCATTAATTTTTGTTGTATATTTACTATGGACAATAAAAAAATTTAAATTTTTTCTATGAATTTAAAGGGTTCCGAATTATGATTAAAAATCAACCAAAACAAAATTGAAATAATTGTGCTTAACTTCTTTTAATAGGATACATTCTGAAGCCTTGCTATAAATCAATGAATTATTATAGCCTCATCTAATTTACAAATTTGAATAAGTTTAAACATACTTACATTACTAAATTATCTTTAAGTTTTATTGATATAAATTACACTGCTATACGAAATATATACTGAAACACAATTATCATTACTTTTTGTCCTATATTTACTATGAACAATAAAAAATTTTTTAATTTTTCTGTGAATTTAAAGAAATAAATAATTTTAAATAGAAAGATTTTAAAAAAAATCACAATTGTTTTCCATCTATGGCTCATAAGAAAAAACATGATTTATATAAAACAACATTGATTTAAGCATAATATTAAATCAATAGTGAAAAATGAAAGTATTTTACACTCTTTCTGATGTAAGAAAAAATTCAAGTTATCAAAAGAACATTAAAAATCGATAAAAAAAAATTCACCAAATTCTAAAATGCACCAAAAAGGGTTATATGGTATCTGTACCCATTAATTTATATCTATCATACATTTATGAGTTCAATATTAATACTGAACTTCATTTATTTTTATACTAAAGATACTTTGATTAAAATTTTATGCATTATACAAATTAGGATTTCATTCTGAAAATGTTTTAGCAATGCATAATAAATATTCAACCTAACATAAAAATTTATATTAATTTCATATAAAGGAACCTACTATGTGAAACTAACACACAATTTCCATATTAAAAAAAATCATAAAATAGATAAAATTGATAATTCTGTCATAAATAGTTAGAAATTATAAGCTTATTATCAACAACTGGAAAATTAAATATTAATTAAACATACTAAAATGTAAGGCTATTTATAAAGATCTTTAATATATTATATACATAAGGCTATAAGATTGTCAGAGTGCAACACAAAATTTTCAACTTCAAATACTTTACAAAGAAATTTTATTTTTTAATTTTGAAGAAAAATAATTTTTTTTCAATCATACGAAAAAACATTTCCATGCACTAAATATTTTCATTGCAGGAAATAATTTTATTAATTAAAATAGCTTATCATAATAAAGATAAATATTTCAGAAATACAACCATCAATAAAAATGCTCTTTTACCTTCATATCTTTTAAATGAAAATAAAAAAAGCACTTTTATAAGATAGTTTTGCATCAAATCCAAGAAAATACTTTACAGAATATTTTTTAACATTCAATATTTTTTTAATGTAAAGAAATATTTTTAAAAGTATTTTAGATAATATAAAATTATTTTTAATTCTAAATAAATAATGAACTTGTTTTCACATATTTATTTCAAAACTAGGCAAGTTAGTAAATTCAATTAAGAATAAATCAAAAGTGCTTTGAAAAGGAACATAGACACATTTAAGACTTCTCAAATTAGTCCATTATGTGTACATACATGAAAATATTTTATAATTTAACCATTTTTTCTATTTAATTTGACAAATTGCTAACAACTATTTCAACCAATTTATTATATTTGCTACTGTTATTTCTACGTGTAAAAATGTTTTCAATCAACCACAAATATATTATACTGATTGCAACCCTTATTTTTAATTTGAGAACAAAGCAAATATTTTTATCACTAGTATTTATTAATTTAGTCAGTCAAAATTCTCAGTTCACACAGGAGTAACATTTTCACATTATTAATATCACTGTAAATAATGTTAAAAGAAAATTTATATCTTTTATTATTTCCAACAAATATTAAAAAAGTAACAAAGTGAAATTTTTTGCAAAATCATTCCAGAATGAAATCTAATGTAGTTTACGAATTTAAATATGCGAGTTAACTGACTACAACTTATGCTTTGGAGTAATCTTTCCTTTCTGCAGTTCTTTTGTTGCAATATTTATTAAGTGGGCAAATGGCTATTAACATTTCTCATAATAAAGCTTAAATGGAAAAAAGTTTTGTAAAACCTTTTCTATATTGTTGATTCATAACGAAAGTTGCGCAACTGCTTCAAGTTACAATTTTTTATTGCCCCAAAAACTGTCAATCATCATAAAACATTCTAACATTCCAATATTAGCAAGTTCTCAAATTTGATTCCATGAGAGCATTATATTTTAAATAATGGAATACAAACATTTTAAAACTTATTAGTTAGAAAAGATAATAATCACATTTTGGAAAATTATCAGAATCATTAGAACATGTAGTTAATATTAATTTTTCTGAGAAGTTTCTCTAAAATTCGTAAACAAGAGATTATTTATAAATTTCCATTCATGAAAATCTTTGAATTCATATTTTTATGAATAACAGCAGGAATTTAGGTTTCTTGAACTCGATGGTAACAAGAAAAGTGCTTACTTTTCCAAAAAAATCACTAGTTCTATTCTTAATGTTTATATTAAAATAGTCATGAAAAACTAAATACAATAATTATAATGAACTAAATATTATATCTGCTTACTTCGATCGCAAATCATCAAGCTCACCCTTCAACTTTTCATTCGATATTTGAAGTTTCGCTCGTTCTTTGGCAGTGACATCCAACACTTTGCGGACATCGGACAGTTCTTTTTCATATACATTCTTAACACTGGTCACTTCCTTGTGGGTGGTCTCTTGAGTCGTCTTTATTAAAGTATTCAAACGGCTGTTTTCATTTTCCAAATTTCGCACAGTATCGATGTAAGTGGCAAGTCTGTCATTCAAGTTTTGCAATTCAGCTTTCTCTTGTATTCTACTTATACGAGTCGGACTTAAATTGGACCTATGACGTTCGCCAGATGAAGTAGATGCAGGAGAACTAGGACTACGTACTTCGTGAGATATGTTGAGTGACCGCCGGGTCGTTTTCGATGCCATCCTAAAAGATTGTATTGTATTTACAAACCGGCAGACGAAAAGAAAACAACCGCCTCGTGACTGGGTAGGAACTGAAACGTCGCGGCAAAACAAGGGGTGCGAGAACGAAACCGGAAATCTTAATATTCAACCAATCAGATGCTCTCAATTAAAAAGAAACGAAACATGTGTGTCAAACTATAATATGTTAAATGTTAAGAGTTAGTAATGAATTAAAAATTTTACAATCCGCAAAATTTAATTAAAAGGAAACGAAACTTTGATTTTGAATCCAAAACAGATAAAAGTTTTCAATAATTGACGAAAAAGCCGAAGCCACACCTCTTTTTATGTAGGGCATGAGTTAAAATGACGTCATAGCTAAATATAACTGTATCTTCTCACCCGCAGTATCTGTCACGATTCTTTTCCCTTTCATTTTTATTTACTTTTTTCGGGATAAAATATTGTTAATGTGGGCGTACATTTCTTTAGACAGGAACCGGTACCACGCGTTGTTCCTTTGGGAATTTATTAAGTTAGATTTAAACATTTTATTTTATGTATTTCTATAAGTATATTCCTCTCACTTTTTACTTGTCTACTAAGACTTCAGATGAATTTAAGAAATGTTAGCAAAAATATTGAAAAAGTATTATTACAAGCTTTTAAAAGCATATATAATTAATGTTTGATGACAAAGTAAAAATATCATAATCTTAAAATAAAATATCGTTGAACGTTGTAAGTTATTAATTTCTCTAAAAATATATACTAACATTAAACAACGAAAACACATAATAACGAAAAATGCTCATATTGTCAAAACTGTTTTTGTGCACTTTTTTTGTGAAATTTGTTTTATTTATTAATTTTTTATTCGATTTTCGTATACGGTATATATGAATCCAAATAATGTTGGTATTATAACTTCTCGGTAATGTTAAATTATGATACAAAAAAGAAAAGTTTTCATCACATACATAAAAAATCAATATATATATATATATATATATATATATATAT
>JAPDSC010067131.1:0-11463 GCA_026290005.1 Latrodectus geometricus
ATATATATATATATATATATATATATATATATATATATATATATATACCTTTTCAGAATGTATCAAATGTTGTTGTTACATATGGCTAAAAGGAACCCAATCCATCATCTGGCCTCTCACAAATACATTTAAATTACAATATAAGAAAAAAAAGTTAAAAACCAACATAAAACAATTAAAAGTCTAAAATTTCAATGTTTAAAATGTTAGAGGGGGAATATGTAAATAGTCAGGACATGCGATTTCTTTCCATTCAATGTGACTTGTAAACATCACCACTTTGTTGAAGAGTAGGTTCCAGGCCTGGGCAGACGAGTAAATGGTCCCTATTCATATTGTCTGCCTTACAGATAGTGCAAAGACTTCTGGTCAAAAGGCCAATTTTTGTAAGGTGTTCAGCTAGGCAGTCATGACCAGTGCTTAATCTAAAATTGGCCACAACCTCTTTACATGGTCTGTGACCAAATTTTTGCCAATCATTTTTAATATTTACCCATAGTTTGTCTCTGGATTTATTAGACAGGTCCTTATTATAGTTCAGCATGATCCACTCTCTTATATGTCTTTTTAAGAGATCCAGTTGAATAGTATTTTTAACTTGTAAGATTCACGTTGCCGAAGCAACTTTCTGCATCTAGTTGCTATAGCCTCTAGCTGTTACTCATTTAGGACCACCCGAAGGGCACGTGTGACTTAAGGTATGCCATGGACGCGAGTAACATTGCCCTGGTGTATTTAATGTGGAATGACCTGAAAATTTAGTTAATTTTATTTCTAATTAAGTATTGTAATTTATCCAAAATATTGTAATATTATATGTAACAATATAACTTAATCATTTTATGTAACACTGTGTCTAGAGTTACATTTTAGTATAATTATACTACTCTACTATCTATTCTGAATATAACTATTTTCCAAAATAATATATTTTCGTTTTATAAAAATATGCAAGGGGAGAAAAGCTTAAGAATGTTAATAATCACAAGCTTATTTCAATTACTTCCTGTAAATTTAAATAAAATTTAGTAAAATTCCTTATAGGGATTTAAATATTTCTAAATTAGAAATGAACTTTGTTAAATGTATTTTTTTCTATTTTAGCTATTATTTGCGCTATCTTCAGCAGATTTTTACTGTTGAAAAAATATATTTAAGCTTTAAGTATTTAATGACAAATATATAGCTACTAATTTTTATAAATATTAAGGGTTGCTTTCAAACATTAAAAAATTTTATTTTATATGATAAAAAAAAAAAAAAAAACTTTCTGTCTACAGTATAGTATAAACATGAACATTCCTGAATGTTTTTATAAATGTTATGTATTAAACATCAATAAATATTTTTAGATATTTTTTATTTCTTATGTTGCTAATTTTTCAAATTTAGCTTTATAAGCTTCATAGTTTTCTGTATTTTTTAACACTTATCAGAAAAACTCCATTTTCTATGAAATATTTTATAGTGTAATTTATATAACCAACTTATTTATACCTTCAAAGAAAATTCAGGTTCAATTCCCCCTCATATATAATTATTTGCTATAGTTTGAAATTCATTTTAGACTGCTGAACTGCCTAAAGAATGTTTAGTGCTCTGGCCTTCAGTTCAATAGCTTGTGAGTTCAAATCCCACTTAGTATTTGGGTGTTAATAATGGCTTAAAGTTTAACCTTGAAACTATGTGTCCTTGTCCATTGTGCTCTTGTATGGAAAAAGTGACTATAAAGTTCCAATCAATTAAGCAATTAATATGTAATGAACATCAGCTATTCACTGTGTTAAAAATCATAACTATCTTGTATTTTGATTATGACTAATGCATCATTTGTCATTGGATTAAAATAAAAATTTTGTATCTGCATTGTTAATAATTAAATCCCATCATAATAAATATGGTTTTTTAGTTTTGAATCTTTTAGAGTTTCTTGTTATTGCTGTACTGGCTCTATTGTTTCAATTTATATAATTTATTTTAATTTAAAAAATTGGACAAAGTTTAAAATTGGGCGGAAATTTCTATTACTTATTTAATGTGCAATGTTTGAAAGTTTGAATAGAAATTGTGCTAGGCAACATCTAAAATATTCATAAATAATTTTGCATGTTTATTTATTCTTAATAATATTTAAATGAAAGATAGTTGTATTAATAAGTTTTAACATTATTTTGTATTTAAGTTTTTATATAAAATATAAAAATACTTTTATGTTCTTAAGTAATTTTAGATTAAATATAGTTTTTTTATATTTTTGCTTATATATTCAAAAAAAAATTAAGAAGTTAAAGAAATTTTTTAAATCTAAATCTAGAAAAAATTTTGATTTTAAGCTAATTTTTTTAAATAATTCATTTTTCTGATGACTAATTTGATTTAACATCTAAAACTCTCAGTTCTGCTTTCTATAAAATTAGAAAAATTTATCTTAGATTGCATTTGATTAACAACAAAGAAAACAGTAAATTTTAGGCTACAATCACTTAATCTGAACTTACTCTATATGAAGAACTATATGGTTCATTAAAAATTTCTATGTATGATAAGAATATTTAACAATTAAATATTTTAAGGTATTTAATTATAATTCAGAGGAGAAAGAAAAGAAGCTAACACAGTAAAAGTTAATCAATCCTGTCATAACTTGTTTAAAGAAAATTATAAAAGATAGATACAATTTTATCCAGAAGAGCTCTTTGAAGATGACGTAAATTTTATTTAATTACATGTATTATTTACACTTTTTATAAATTATATTGTCATCAATTAGCAAACACTTTGAGACATTGATACCCAATTAATTTAAACTTGATTTTGAGAAATTATTTTTGATTGATCTATTTACGCATATTCTATATATAATGGCTTTAAATAAGTGGTTATGCTTTTCAAAAAAATATCCTAATGCTGATTTTATTTTTAATTTTGAATTATTTTTGATTGAATAAATCATTAGAGCTTACCATGTTTACTGTTGTCTGCCTTAACATGCTCTTAGAGAAAGCTTACTTTGACAGATTCTTTTACTGGATTTTTTACCATAAAAAAAAATGCTTATTTATTTATGTATTCATTTTTTCTAAAATGCTGTGATTTTTCAATTTCATTTTTATTTTCTACATAAAAGTTATAATATTTTAAAATTTGTAATTATTTGGAAAATATCAGGTATTAAACCTTTTGATTTTTTAATTAAACCAAATATTCTTAGAGGTTTTTTTTTAGATAAAAAAACAAAAAAAACTTTAAATTGTTTCTATTCCAAATTAATACCTCTAGGGGTGTTAGAAGCCAGGCCTTGGATCTTTTGCTGGCTTCCAACTCTAAATTGGAAGACCCAGATGATGCTGTCACTTATGAGCCAAAGTCAAACTTCCACTCTTGTAAGAGACTCTGTTCAAAAATGAAAGACACTCTTTCTGACTTCATTTACCGAGTCCCTGCTGGTGGGCTTGGCTTTGCCAAGTGTCATATATAACAACAACAAACTTTAAATGTAGTTAATTTCATGATCATTAATTGACATTCTTTAAAAAATGCTAAATGTGAATAAACTTATATTATTCAAAGTGATACACATACTATTAAGTTATTTTAAGATTTATTACACATTCTTAAAATCTCCAAATTCTTTGTTCAATTTCATTTTAAATTGAGTTTTTTTATATTTTAGTATAAAAATTTGTTTTCCTTTACTATCAGCACTACTATTTGCCCTGAATTGTTAATAGTTGTAATAAACCTTCCTGTTTCCTTTTCAGCTTCTGGACAAACTCATTTACCAATAAATATTGAACCTGGTTTGTTTGAGTGGCTGGGTTGGTATGTGGAGGGCATGCCAAAGTGGATGACTATTGAAGAATTGCAAGATTATGGCTTTAGAATAGCAATGGATTATAAACCTATTATCAGTGTGGAAGATATGTATCAAAGGAAAGAGTCAAGTGAAGAATATTATATGAGGAATTATTTAGTCTCTAAGACAGTATTAGAACAATATAGTGGTAAGACTGGATATAATTTACTTTGTTTTTTTCTATTACTTTTAGATTCTAATTGCTATAATACAAAATCTACTTAAAATAAAACACATATAGTACTTTAATATTAAGGAATATATTATAACTAAATATTGAAACAAGTGTATATTACTTTAAAAATTTGTAAATATGTTACTGAATGTAATTATTTTTGGTGTTAATACAAATCTGTAAGCACGTTCCAAAAGTTTCTATTTTTAAACAGTTCTCAAGTATTGTTATTTTTCCAATGATATTGGTGACTATTTTCTATAGATGGGTGTCAAAATTTTATGGATTAGTACATACTCTCACTAAGGTAGTTACAAAGGAAACCAAGATGTGTATTGTTAATATTCTAAACCACCAAAATATCAAGCTTTTTATACCTTACGACTACTGATATTTATAAATAATCATTTTATGTTGTTTGTTATAAATGGTTTAAACTGGAAAAAATCACATAAATTTGTGAAACCAATTGTTTTATAAATTTCTTACTCCAATTCAAGCTGTAAATAAAATAAACCTTCATGAAACTTCTTACACTTTTAAAATATTAAATAGATTCATCACTGCAAAACCTCTGACAATATAATTTTATGTGCATAATTTTTTTCACAAATTTTCTTGTTGAAGATTCTTATTCATTGTGTATATCTGCAACAAATTTTAAGAATGAATGTACATTTTTATATTATTTACTTTAGTTAAAAGATGTTTGTTATTTAATTCAAATTACATTTTTGCATTAAAAACTTGCTATTTATGTATTAAGTTTTATTTAAGTATATTGAATTCAGAAACTAATATTGCTTCATTTTTAAGAAATTAAGTTAAACCATTCATGTAGGGTTAAAAGTCTTGCTTAAATGGTGAGAGGCCATTTTCGGATAAAGACTTATCTAATAATTCAGTTAGTTCTTGGAAGCTTTGTGTATTAATATTATCAAGTACAGTAAAATTATCAAGTTAACTAAAAGGAATAGTTTAGCTTTCACAATACTGAAATTTGCATTATCCTCTTGTATACAGTTTGGAATAAAATATTCCCATCCTCATGAGACTACTTTTTAGCCTTATGTATTAAAAAACTAGGATGAATAGCATAAAACCACTGTATATGATGTATCAGTCCAAATCTTTTCCCATAAAATTTTGAACATTTGAATTTGTTAAAAATAAATAAAAATCTTTTCATATTGAAAGAAATTTTTTAGTATTAAAAGATTATTTATTCTTTGTATACATTATATCAATATCATGTATTTGTCTCAACAGTTTACATAATACTTATATAAAATTAAAATGAGTCTTCTTTTCACGAATATAATTATATTTAAATTTATTTATATCACACTTTTTGTTTCAATATTTTTCAAATGATTTGTGAATTTTTATACTTATCATTTTTAATATATTCCAGGTGATATACTCTTTGTTGCTCATGCTGCATCTCTGGACACTTGTAGTCGGCAATTAACTGGCAAGCCTCCTAGAAATGAGAGGGATTTCTTAAATTTGGTGCCCAAATATCCTTATGCAAGTGTAGCTGTTGTTGAAGAGGATGCTAATAAAAAATGGCATATTACTAAACCACCAATTCCTCCTCTAATGCATTTAAATAATGTAAGCTTTAATTGGGAAATATTAATTGATTAACATAATTGCTATTCTGTGTTAGTGTTGTATTTCGACTTTAAAATGAATTATTCACCTCTTAATTATTTCATTCATTATGTAATTTGGTTATTGGTTGTATTTATTGTGAGTTAAATTCGTACAATTCAATTTTCTTTAAAATTTTCTTTTAATGTTTCATTTTAATGATAAAATCACATGCTTACATTAGTGTAAACTGTAATTAAAAAGGTGCTAACATTTAATATGAAAATTTTTTCATATAATAGAGAATTATATATTATGCATTGTTTCACAGTTTAATGGAAGATATGAATTTCTAAGAATAAAGATTGGCTTACATTTTTAATGTTTTGTTTGAAAGTATTCATTTTTGTTTAAATATATTGCACATTTCTCTTTATATTTTCGAATCTTCAAATTACCAAATCAAAGTAATTCATATAATTTTTGTACTTTTACTGTGCAAAATTATAATTTTACCAGGTTATGAAATTAATAAAAGTTCTATTAATTTCATTAGTAGTCAGCTTCTAAATGATATGTATGGAGATTACTTAAAAGAAGTCTATGTGTATTACATTGAATTGTGATAAATTGAAAAATGCTTTTATTTACTTATTTAGCTTATATTTCTTATTTTAAAAAATAGAATCATCTTACAAATTTATTTAAAATCGCAATTTACTTACAAAATTATTTTTTAAAATTAATTACAGTCAAATGCATACTGTTATGACTTTTTTATAATTTTCTTTAACTATGTTGAATATATATATAATGTTATTTAATAAATATCTTAGATCTTTATAATTATTTTTTGCATTTGATTGTAATATTACTTTACTTTTTATTATGTTTTGAGTTTTATAGAAATTGTTAAATGTAGAACTCAAATAGATTTTAAAGAAATATACAATTTAGGCAAATATTTTTACATATGCAGTTTTATTAAGTTATTTTTTAAGTTCAAAGGTTTTAATATTTTTCTAATTTCAGTTTGTGTATTGTTTTCCCATTGTAGAATGTTTTATCATTTTTCATTAAGTTTTTATTTTGAAAACTCAAGAGGTTTTGCCCTTGTGTTAGATCTGTCTAAAAATTTTTATCCATATGGATTTTATTACATTAAATTTATCCATATTAAGTATAAAATCTCTTTTCATCATTCTTTTGTGATATATAAAGTATCTATCAATGCTTTTATCTTTATTTTAATTTTTATCAAGAATATGAAATATTTGAATTTTTAAATCTGTTTCTTTTATTATAATTCTTTTGAAATATCAATATTTTCTTAATGAGTTAATTAATATAGCATCAATCTAGTTAATGTATTCTTTGTTCCATTACCAACGATAATGCTCTGTTATAGGTTAGTGTGTTTTTTAAATAGTTATTTTGAGTTTTTTAAACATAAAAATAATTATTTTCTAATGAATATTATAAGTTTTCATTATGAATTAAAACTATGAAAAAACTTAAATGATTAATAATTTATAATTAAAAATTCATCAATTAAAAAATTATTTCAATTGTTACAAAAAATTAAATTTCTGTTTATTTGTCAGATTATTTCTATTACAAAAATACTATGTTTTTAATATTTGCTTGATACTGTTCCTTAGAATTGTAAGTAGGTAATTAACAATGAAAAGAAAATTAAAATAAACTTTTCAATTTTTTAAAAATATCAGTATAAGTATTTAAAATATTTTGAAACAAGATTTCTGGATTGAAAAACTTAAATTATTAAATATCAAATAAATCTTGCAATGTTAAACTAGGATTGTTTTATTTGTCACTGTAAACTTTCTTATTATAGAGTTATTATAGTTTATGATAAAAAAAAAAAAAAAATTTAACATTTGCATTATCATTTTTTGTTATGTTTTACTTATCCTTGAGTTCTTTTTTGGAATGTAATTATAACTTATATGGGTAGTAAATACATATAATTATATTTATTGGTTATATTTCTAAAAAGTTGTTTTGTTTATTCGTTATACAATCTATTCTTGAAAATCAATTGATTATTATAACTGTGAGGGGTTTTTTTGTTGTGCACAGTATGCAGTAATTTCATGGCCCTCAGACCCTAAATAGGTTAAAAAAATATATATAAAATCTATGTATTTTAAATTATTCTTTCATATTCTCAATGATTTTCTGATTTAACTTTTAAATTTGCATTAAAATATGTAAATTTTAATATTTTCTTAAGTATTTTTAAAGAAAAAGTATCTGGAAAATATATTTAATCAAATAATTACAATTTAAATGGAAGGCTAAAATTTCTCATTTTCGTTTACATTTTCTTTGAAATAAGTGCACTCATTTCATTCATTCTTTCCTATTATAAAATAGTTTCTGTTAAAAAAAATAAGAAAAGTAAAAGTCAAACGGAAGAATAGAATAATAGAATTTTTCTTCTTAAGACAATATTGATATATGAAAAATTAACATATGTTATTGGCATGTCAATTAAATTATATTTAATTTTAAAATTGACAAAAACAAAGAATTTTCAAGTATCATTACATTTGTAAATTAAAAGATTTTAGCATTTTTAAAACCAAATTTACTTATACTTAATTAATATAGATAGAAAGTGATATTTTCTCCAAAACAAAAGTTGACAAGAAGCAGAAGTTAATCTTCCAAGCTTTTTTAAAATGTTTAGTGTTGCAAATTTTGTGTCGAATAACACAGTAAACTGTTACTAATCATGCGTATCACTACATTAATAATTTTAAATTATTAAAATATGGACAAATTTGATTGTGTTATAGGAAAGTACATATATACAATGTGCTAAAAATATTGACTCAAGTTATAGCATTTCACTTAAATTATATTTCATTATTTATATGTTTAAACTAAAAAGTTTTTGTTCATAATTTTCAGATTTCTTTATGATCATTATTTATTAAAATTTTGATAAATTAGCAAATTTTTATAAAAATGTTGAGTGCAAAGACTTCCAATATTTTAACTTATGCTTCTAAAGGTATTTAATACTTGGCGATTGCAGTGGATGGCTCATTATTGGTTATTGTTGGAAACACAAAAGTTAATTAAAATCATAAATGTTAAAGAATCTATTTTTTAAAAAAATATTTAGGTATGTTCAATAGACTACTATTGAAGTAAGGGATAATTCTAATAAGAAATAAATGTAGAATTATTACCTAATTATCACTGGTCATTCATCAACCAGCTAGCATATTTAGAATAAAACAGGTGTCAAATATAAAATACAGAGTGTCAACAAAATATATAATCGAGAGGTAATCTCTCAAATGCAATTAAGTAAATTATCAGGGAAAATAGCTCCTAGAAATAATCAGTTCATGGGTTCCATATTCCCTCCAAGAACATAAATATTTTAGTTGTTCATAATATATTTGGCATTGAATTCTGATTGAAAAATGTTCTCTTATCTAAAATGTAATATATATATAAAGTTCAATTTTGAGGCAATGATACAATGAATAGTAAAATATACAACAGCTTTTGACCATTAAGCTGGCCAGTGAATAACTTGTTTTTTCTACTTTAATTCAGTGACGAGATTCCTTCCTTGGTATAGGCCTTTGCCTGCTTCAGAAATCTCTTTCAACTATTATTCATGGTTTAATTAGTCCTTGTGTGCAAAAAGTTATTGCCAAGTGATGAATAAATCAAACTTCATTATCTGAGTCACTTAGTTATTTTTTCATTCATTTCTGAAAATAAAATGCTTTTAAAATATATCTGTAAAAAGTATAATAAATAATTTTTTGATATTATAAAGAATTAATATATAAGAACGCTTACTTCAATTTGTTATTGAAATAGTTTGTGAAAATCCCCACTAACTCTGCCGAGCTGATAGCTGAATAGTTAGCGCTCTTGCCTTCTGTACAACAGTTCATGCATTCAAATCCCGCTTTGGGCTTGGGTGTTTGTAATGATTTGAAATCCATTTTAAACAGAAGGTCCCAGTCTTCTTAGTGTGCAAAAAATGGCAGTGGACTGCAAACAAATAAAATCCAGCACCTCTATTTAGAAATTTCTTTAAGTATATTCAGGTTTTGCAAAATATAGTTTTAGAAGTATGTTTATGAAGATCCTTATCCTGATGGAACTTAACAGTGCAGATTATTTGGATAAGGAAATGGAATTCTACTTTGAAAATAGGTGTTAAAACATACTTCTGATAGTAATCCGAATTAATTTTGACATTTATTCTTTCTTTATTTTATGTTTTCTGTTATAAAATTTTTATTCTCTTATGATTGATATTTTCCCACAATTTTCTTTGATCTTTTCAATTTGTACATTTTATTCAAAATGAATCAATTTCTTTTTATCATATACTTATTTAACTGTGATAAAATTTAACTTAAATTTACACTGCTGTTAAAATGAATTTATTTAAAGAAAATATAAAACATCTAAAATTTTGATTTTTATGTTAAAAGAGAATTATGGTAATTTAAATTTACTAAAAAGTATATTGTTAGCATACCCTTATTTTAACCTGTCAAAGTTTTTTTATTTCACTGGTCAAAAATTTTTGGGTCAATGTAAACTTCACTGCTTTCATTTATAAAAATGATCATTCATATAAAATTTATCTTTATCATGAGACACTTTCTGGGTTCAATTTCAACCACAAGATGGCTATTTCTAGTCGCTTGAGGTTCACTTTAATCTAGAAGTCCCAATGAAATTAGTTTTTCTTGCAAAATATGCCTTCCTAGCAAGAAACAAGCAAATCAGTTATTCATTGATGAGGGGACCCATCAAACAAAAGCTTTATGCCACAATGTTGAGATTTTAAAGATTGTTAATGTGATAGCTTTATTCTACAAAAATACTTGTTTTCTTTGTGTGGACTTTAAAAATATATAAAAAAAAAATCATTTTCTAAAATCAGATATGTAAAAAATACTTTCCCTAAAATGTGCTCATTCCATGTAAAAGTTTTATTAATGGAAGTAATTTTAAATAGTTTGTTTAAATTTTGAAAAATATCAAGTAATGACTGAATTAGTTTACTTATCTGTATTGATACATTAAATTTAATGTAATTAAGTATTGCTGAAAGATTTATCTTCTATTTTTGTTTAAATCTTTGTGTATGATACATTGCAAATCTCAATTGGAAACTATTGTTTATTGTAAAGTATTATTTATTGTAAAGTATTAATGTGTGTGAAGTGCTCACTTTATAGAATTCTAAATATTACCACATTAAATCATAGATGTATTTCAATGAAAATGTTTTAAATGTTTTAATATACATTTTTTGTTCTTACTATATATATCTAATTTGTATTGTTTTCTGATTTCAGTTGGTATTTTACTTCATTTCAATTTTGTGATTTATTTATTTATTTGGATTACTAAATTGCTTGTGATATTTTTAATTTTATTGTTAATTTTCAATTAACGAACCCAAAATTCAATGACTTGGATAAATTGTGATAAACATTAAAAATAGCATGTTAATGACTTAAAATGTATTTAATAAAATTCTATCTTTTAAATGTGTGAATTTGCCTTATTCTTGTGTATTTTATCTTTGTTTACATCCACATACTTGAAAGAAAAATTACTAGTAGTTATTATGTAATTAAGTACAATATTTAAAACTATTTCTTGTTGTTTTTATATAAAAAAAGTAATAATTTTTTTTATATTCTTAATTATACACACTGGTTAATGAATTGGAAACCCAAGATAATATATTATTCAAATACTTTTGTCATTGATAACAGCTCTTATTCATTTGTGTATTGAGTCTACATGTTAA
>JAPDSC010067134.1:9117-23245 GCA_026290005.1 Latrodectus geometricus
GAATAGGGTTGGATTTTTGATTTATGTAATCAAAAACTAACATAAAGTATTTCAAGGCAATCTTTGACATGAATTAATACAGTGTTTCTCAACCTTTTAGTATTCACGGCCCAATTTTCAATCATAATTTTCATCACGCCCCCCCCTCCCCACCGCATACAATAAAATATAAACAATAATAATGTATTTTGAGTATTTTGGCGCTAAACCTACACTACAACCTTAATTTTAAACTTTACAAATTACCAAGAATACCGAAATTTATTGACATTTTGCAACACCGATCCTCAGCATTGAAAAAACAAGAATCCTATGCTTTTTTATTGCTCTTGCGTCCCGCCATGTCGGGCATTCTCACGGTTTTGCGAGAAGTTTCAATTTGTCTGGAATTTGTCTAGTCAGAAAAAAATTAAGCTAGAAGTGTGCGAAGATGTGAACAAATGTTTTCTCATAGGGAGAAGTAGAAAGCTCTATGACGCCAATTTCAATTCCAGACAATCTCATTCGAGTCGATCCTTCTATCGCTATTGAATCTATTCTGAATGTGTATATTATATATATTTTCGTGTAATTTCAATTCACCGTATTAAATATTTACGGCAGCAGACTTATGCAGAATCATGGATAAATTTTTAAGCAGGAGTAAGCGAGCATTAGACGATAGACAAGCATCAACAAGTACACAGATAAGCGTGGTTCCAAAAATAAAATCAAGAAAATATTCTCAAGAATACTTAAATTTTGGGTTCACTAGTACTGAAGTAAATGAAGAAGAAAGGCCCCTGTGTATCATTTGCTCAAAAATGTTGGTGGCAGACAGCATGAAACCTAATAAACTTAAACGACATTTGGAAATGCTTCATATTGAGTACGTAAACAAACCCAGAGAATTCTTCGAATTAAAATTAAAATCATATGAAAAGCAAAAATCATTGTTTAAAAAAACTTTGTCTGTGAATGAAAAAGCTTTAATTGCCTCTTACAAAATTTCATATAAAATAGCCAGATGTAAAAAGCCTCACACCATTGGAGAAGAGCTTATTTTGCCAGCCGCGATTGATATTGTAGAAATTATGTTTGGAGATGATTTTTCAAAACAAATGCAGTCTATACCTCTTTCAAATGATACTGTTGCCCGTAGAATTGCTGATATAGCTGAAGATGTAGAGTGTCAGCTTTTGTCGAAGTTGAGTTACAAATTGTTTTCAATACAACTTGATGAGGCAACAGATAGTAATAAAGATGCTCATTTCATTGCCTATGTTAGATTTTGTGATGATTTGTCAGTAGTAGAAGAATTACTTTTCTGCAAACCAATAGAACTCAAAGCAACAGCACTCGCTTTATTTGCTATCTTAAATGATTTTATGAACGAGGCAAACATAGAATGGAAAAATTGCGTCGGAATATGCACGGATGGTGCTCGTTCTATGTCAGGAAGATTCCAAAGTATTCAAGCATTTTTGAAACAAAAATCCCCACAGTGCGTCTGGACACATTGCATGATCCACAGAGAAGCTTTGGCTTCCAAAGAAATGAGTCCTGATTTGAATATTGTGTTAACTACGGTTGTAACCGTAGTAAATTATATAAAAATGAGACCCCTGAAATCAAGAATCTTTTCCGCACTTTGTAAAGACATGGGTGCAGTACATTCAGCGTTACTATTTTATTGCGAGGCAAGATGGTTATCACGAGGGAAATTTATGCAACGTGTTTATGAATTAAGAGAAGAAATCGCTGTTTTCCTAGAAGAGGAAAACAGACTGGAAGCTGAGAATTTCCGCGATAGTTTATTTGTGTTGAAATTGAGCTACATGGTCGACATATTCGAGAAATTAAATAACTTGAATCTTCAACTGCAAGGAGCAAATACACATATATTGGATACGAGTGATAAAGTTAATGCTTTTTGTAGGAAATTGGAATTGTGGAGCAGAAATTTAAAGCAAGAAAATATAACAATGTTTGCAAATTTGAATGATTGTATTAAAACTTACAAGGCTGAAGAACAACATGTAAAAGTTGTTTTTGTAACCATTGAAAATCATTTAGCAATGCTAGCAAAGAATTTTAAAAAGTACTTTCTTGCTGACGACAAACTGATATCAAGTTACAAGTGGGTGAGGGATCCATTTCAAAATACTCCTGAAGGACTCTCAATCGAAGAGGAAGAAACCTTCATAGACTTCACGGCAAGCGGCGAAACCAAAAGACAATTTAGTAATAAATCACTCTTTGAATTTTGGGCAGGAGTGGATGATGAGTTTTCTGCACTAAAAACAAGGGCATTTCGCATTCTACTACCATTTTCAACATCTTACCTTTGTGAAACTGGATTTTCTGCGGTGGCTTCTTTGAAGAAAAAATTTAGATCTCAGCTAAATATAGAAAAAGAACTGAGAGTGTCTATTTCTAATATTAAACCCTCCTTCGAAAAACTTTGCTCTGAAAGACAGGCCCAAGGAAGTCACTAATAATTATTAAATTTGTTTTTAATTTAGTAAGTTGTTTTAATTTAATAAGTTAATTATTAAATATGTCGAAATGTATTTTGTTTTGTATGTGTGTGTGTGTGTGTGTGTGTGTTCTTTCCTTTCAGTCACTTAATAAATTTTTTTAAATAACATTTTCTCTTGGATATGCTCGCGCCCCCCCATTAGTGTTCTCGCGCCCCCCTAGGGGGGCGCGCCCCACAGGTTGAGAATCACTGAATTAATAAATTAATATATCTGGATGACAAGCATTTTTCATTACTTGTACTGAGGATTAAATTCTCCTGTTTGAATCACATATATAATATACATTTAATTGTATGCATTGATTCTAAAAGCTGAAATCCTTTAGAGATTCATTTTGATATAAAATTAAACATATTTACTGCACAGCTTTTTGAGAGCACAATTAATGATATAGTTAGTAAAGTTTTCAAAGTTATTTTGTCATCAAATGTCTATTTCTAGGCTAAACCAAATGATTAATCTTGGTATGAAATTTTCATTTGTAAGTGTAAATATCATATGCATATACTTGTTGCTTTCACTGTAAACAGAAACAGCTTTCTATTTCCTATTTATCATGCATACGGGGAAACTAGTAACTGATTAGTTGATTATATATTTTTATAATTGAAACTTTAAATTCGCTTATAATTTTACATGATACGCTTTAACAGATACAATTGTATGAAATATATTTTCATATTCATATAACAATTATTTTAAATATTTTCCAGGCATTAAATTATAGCTTCCCAGTCATACATCATTAAATCAAGTTTGATTTCTTAAGAAGATTCCTTATAGAATGAAATTATAAGTCAGTTATTTCTAGTATGAAATTCCTATAACTATCTATTGCCAAAGTATTTAAGAGTATTTAGTGAGACACTAACGGCCATATTCACAAACCAAAGTTAAACGAGGTTTCAAGGTAAAAGGCGAGTTATGTCAGGAAACGTTATTCTCCACGGCAAAATCAGCGATTAACTCGTCTATATGGATCCCTAGAATAACTCTACGATTTCGGAGTGTTAACACCGAGTCAGCAAACAATGGCCGACTTAAGCGATATGTTTGTTGACATTGATGTGCAAGAATTGCAAAATCTGGAATTTATGGAAAGAAGAGCGAGATGTGTGTACGAAAGTAGGCAAAATGATTTTGAAACTTTTTAACGGTGTAAAATTTAATATTTTGACCATCTTGACGAAACACTTTCCCGCTCACTACGAAGCTTTGTTTACATTTTTTGCTAGCTAATCAGAAGCAGTCTAACATGTCGTGTTCGGTTAACTCCTAAGTTGTTTACATGGGGATTTCCCCGCTTCGTGAATAAGGCAGGCCGCAAATTCGTAGATGATTGCATGAGACGTGTATCGCGAGACAAGCCGAAGATCTCGCGAGATTCACATGAGGCGAAATGACGTCACAAAAATCTTACTTACGTCAAAAAATGGGCGGAGCGCGAGACAAATCTGGATATCGAGCTGGTTTAAAATATCTGGCAACTTTCCGCGAGACAAAGCTAATTTCTGTTTCCACAAGAAAAATATACCACGTTGATATCGAGAGTACAAGTTATTACAAGTTTACATTTGAAGAGAAGGAGTTAATTATAAATCTTTATAGAGGTAATAATATTTTTTTTATTATTGCAATCGGAAATGGAACCGGAATGTAAACAATGAGAATGTAAACAAACTCTCATTGGTTTACGTCAGATTACAACGTCATAGCTACGTCACACTAAGACTTCCATAAGACAGCGTTTGTATACCTACGGTCTCCATCGGACGGTGTCTTCCATCGGATGGTCTACCGAGTTTGCGGCCTGCCTAAGAATAGACGAGTCATGCTAGTGTTGAGTTGTATCCGACATAGGCTACACTCAAGTTAACCCATGTTTGGGGAATATGGCCGTAAATGGCAGTCAGTATTTAGAGAGTGAGAGAGGACTAATTCAAACTAATGGAGAAATTTAAGTTTAAATTAGTGGTGTAACGTATTTAAGTCAGTTGTTTAAAATCAAGACCAAATATAAGCTATTTATTGCTATGCACAGTTGTTTGATTGATATCAAGTAATACGTATTGCATTTTTAATTAAATTTAAGATCTTTTTAATTGTTACAATTACTTGTGCTCTATTGCTTTTGTATATGGTAATTTATTTCAAATGGAATTCACAGCTCATTATTAAACCGATGATTAGTAAGGAATTACATTTCATATTTAATTACCATCATTAATAACAAAGAGAAAATTAAGAAGTCTATAAAAATACTAAAAAATTATGTGATCATCTGAATTTCAAATCAGGACGCAGCCTAATGAGAAACCCTTCCGATATAAAATAATTGGACCATAAAACTAGGATTCTTATCTTTTGAGAAAAATTTAAATACGAAAACTTTCATTTGAAATTCACCCAGACTTTAAAAAGTTTTTCTGAAATAATTAAATACCGCTTAAAATATATTATTCTGTATGTTGGAAATTATAAAAAAAATGAAATTACAAAGCATTTTAAAATTTTTCAGTGCTAAGAAATTAATAATTATTTAGCAAACCATTTTTGAAAATTTATGCCAATGTTCATTCAAGTTATTAAATATTTGCCGCTGAATATCTATTAAATAAATATTTATCAAATGATATAGCTTACATGATATATCATAATACTTTATTAAGTAAACATTAGAAAAAGTAGGTTTCATACTTATAGAATAAATTATTCTTTGGTTTATATGATAAAAGCTAAGCTTATATTTAAGGTTTTGTAATAATATTCTTCTTAATTTAAAACAGTTTTTAAAAAATTATTGAGATTAAACGCTAGAAAAAGTCAAATTTCAAAATTTCTTTAAATAATGAAGTACGTTATAATATATATAATGATTGATGGCTATAAAGTAAAAACATACATATTCATTATAATATTATACTATATTAATGTAAAATAGTCTAAAAAAATGATGAAAAATATTTCCTCTTAGCAGTTTTGAATGAAAAAATTTAATGTATGTGTGTCATAAATATTCTAAAGTCTACTCAATCAAATATATTTTGAGTTCGTTATATATCCAGCCAGCCGAATATTTTTTGTACAGTATATAACGAAATATAAAATAAAGTTTAACCCTCATCAATCTTTTTAAAGTAACTATTTCTATATTTTATATTTTTCATTTATGCACAAGTCTAGTTAAGTTTCAAATTTGTTCTATTAATTTGAAGTGAATTTGTAACAAAATGCATTATAATATTTTTATAATTCTCTAAGCTAAAATTTGAATTTTTTAAGAGAAATTGATAATTTGACAATAGAAAAATTGATGAAGCTTCTGTCGGAACAGGGGTAAGGAGCTTAATAATTTTGCGATTTGTTTGCAAGGACCATAAAAATGGACGTCTCAGAGAAAAATGACAATTGCCGCTTTATGAAATGAATTGAGATTAGAAATCTGGTACATCGAGATTCTAACAATGACCTGAATGTATCACGGGCAAAGTATCAATTCATGTATCACCAAAATATTTTGATGGTAAGCTTTTGGAAGACTAGATGCAGATGAAGTGGCCTGATGGCTGAATATGAGCCCGTCTGTAATTCATAAACTTTGGCAACAATTTCTAACCACGGATCCATCATACAGAAGGATGGTTCAATCAAAGACGGCTACGTGCTACCACGAGCACCTATGACCAATGCCTGTCATTATGCGCCCGAGTGAATGAAATTGAACCCCTCTTGAACTCACATACTCCTTAACGATTACTACGATACGCTACTGAAGTTTGATAACTAGGTTAAGGTGGGAATGTTTACAATGAGCACGTCACCATGCTTACAATGGAGGGTTATTTTCTTTATGAATGAGACTAGATTTAGATTCGAAACTGATAGTTGGCTCATTTTCATTTCGAGAGAATAAGGAACTCGTTTTCATACATCAAACATTCTTGAAAGGTATACGGATCAATTAACTTCTATGTTTGGGTTGTTATATCTTTGTGTGGAAGCAAAAACTTTTCCTGTGGAAATATTTAATGCTCACACCACAGCTACAGAGATGACATTTTGGATGTTTAAGTGCGATCTTGTGCCGAGACAATACGAAACGATTTCGTGCTGCAGGATGATATTGCGAGACCACTCAATGCTAACATCGTAAATGCTCATCTTGCTTTCTATATGAATATATATAAATATGTTTTTTTGATCTGCTATGTTTAGAAATGTTGCTGAATCATTTTGCTCAATTAGAAAGTTACTGATTCATCAAAAAAGACAATAATTCAAACACATATGTCCATAATCTAAAGATATTCTAGAGCCGGCAAATAAAGGTACAGAAACTAAACAAACGAGGTTTATTCGTAACACCTATGTATTAAAGAAATGAAGTGGTATATGTATGATACCAAACATGCAAACCACAACTCCGCACGACTACATATTGCCCTTTACACTACATATTGCCCGGTTAACAGCTGATCAGTAAGATGTTGGTATGAGAGCTAATACATCGTATGATACCCATATGAGGATATACAATCTGCACAACACAGAAGGGATGCTTATTCATCTACCTGTACTTATGACAGAGAAAACTACTCAACAAGCTATGCTCTTCTAAATTCCAGTATAGATGAAGGAGGTGTTTGACTGGCTGAGGGTAAGCATGTTCCCCATATGCTCTATTGGCTTAAAATCAAGTGAGAAGCCTGGCCATTCCATACAGATGATATCCTCCAATAGAAGGTAATCGTTGACGATAACGATAGGCATTGCTATTCATAAGCGTAAATTCAGAGCTCTTGACATCTCTAAACAAGCTAATATGTTGTTCTAGATTGATGTCCGTATAAATTTGGCTTATCTAACTTACAATTTAAACTTGCAGATCTGTTGTTGAACCTAGA
This sequence comes from Latrodectus geometricus, assembly GCA_026290005.1. NCBI lineage: Eukaryota > Metazoa > Arthropoda > Arachnida > Araneae > Theridiidae > Latrodectus > Latrodectus geometricus. Next base: position 16,544 of record JAPDSC010067134.1, read on the forward strand.
ATAATACCTCCCCAAATGAGCATTTCTTTATCACTGTAACGTTTACGTTCAATGATGTTGTCTTGATGGTATTGGATAACTGGCATTCTCTATAATGAGGTTTGACGTGATTCCACTGCAAACGCAAAATTAGCCTCGACTCTTCGGAGAACATGACACAATTCCACTGTAAAGGTGCTCAAGGGTAACCGTAAGTGACAGGGAACTGCCTTGCGAGGAACACATTTGACATGCCAGTCAGCATACAGTCAAAATTGTCCTAAATGTCTGTGCACGGTTTTCTTTGATACGGTGTCTAACGATACTTGACGCGTTAGGTACACTGCTGTGTTCCGTCTGTTTTTTTTTGCTAGTTAGTGCCAAATACTAGTCATCACCACACAGGGTGATCTGTACTGCAATATTCACTTACATTTCCATCATCTTGGAATTCTTACTCCATCCTAGAGATTATGCTTTGCGTGAATGAAAGTTCCTAGGCTATTACCAATTGCATACGCATGCATCTCAGTAGCCTAGAATTCAAACACTTAAAACATCATTCGTATATTTCCTTGGTGTCATATCTATGTGGTTATGCCACTAACTGCCGTGAGGATCGGTTGTGAAAACATTTAATTCTTAGTCACATGCACTTAGATGCACCTCTCGTATACTCTCGTCCTTGCATTGTACTCTGGGGGTCATTAAGTACCAACGAGTGTAATTTGCATCTAATATTTAACCATATTTAGGATATTTCTACAGGTGTCATTTTTCTTTTTGAATTCAATTTTCACGTGCTCATTAATTTATGGACTTACATGTAAATAAAACTATTTCTGTAAAATGTAGTTTGCATTTAACTGTGAATATATTTTTGTGCTATCGTTAAATGCTATTATATTTAATTGCTAGCATTTATTTCCGTGTGTAAGTTATAGTTGAAAAATATAAATTTTACAAAATCTTCTAGTGAGAATCAAGACTATGTAAACTACATTCGAAAAGTTAAATTCTTGTCTATATGTGCACAGTAAAAATATTGTACGTTATCTCCTCATAATGGAAATGAATTGTTTTCAAGTGTTCGTTGTAAAATCTCCTACCTCAAACAAATTAAAAGAATTATATACGGTTGAAGATCACCATTAATATAATATTAAATATCTTCTGATAAAAGGTAATATAAAAATAGACTGTTTATATATTTTTATATTTTTATATATATTATTATTATATATATTATATTTTATATATATATATATATTTTTAATTTTATTTTTCTGAATGAATAAATATGTAAAAAGAATATAAAATTTAGAATTATGGATTTGAATAAAAAATCAATTGAAAATAAAATAGTTTAATAAATTTTGAGGATAAATATAATTTAAATAATTTATAGATGATATTTAAACTTTTATTTGCATTTGTTTACCTTATTTAATAGTTTCACTGTCAATTCATTTTAATAAGGAAAATTAATATCTCTTCAGTTTTAAAGCATAAAAATTCGAAGCATTAACGCTTCGTAATATTAGCTATTAGAGCATGTTTTAATTAATCTTAAGCAAACATGCAGTTCTTGACATAATTAAAAATTATGCTTTAATAAAATATTTAAGTATTAATTTGTTTTGCATCTACCTACTAGTTTTCTTAGAAATGTATCAATTTACATAAATGATTCAATCTTTTCCTCTTATTAAGTTATAAGGGACTCAGACCTTGTTTGCTTTGGATTACTAACAGATGTTTGTTACAATTAATCGAAAGATACATATTTAATGGTAAGTACAATAGTATTACTTAAATATATAGCATGTTAATTATAAAAATATAGTATATAATTCCTGTTTATTTTTTTACTGACTTGCTGAAAGTGGAAATCAGTAAAAAGAAAACAACACCTACATGTCGATAATCTGTACCAATATTGTGGGCCAATGTGATATGAACGCCTAAGCGATATATGACCTAACCATTATGCTACTATGTCTAGTAATTAGTAATATGATATTCGACGTTATGATAGAACCAAAAATCATAGTGATCCATTAATTTTATCCGATTACTGCTATTGTTTAAATATAGGCATGTCTCATATGAAAGCACTCATCTTTCTATACCGAAATCTCCACGGAACTAACTGAACTTATTGCTTGTGCTCTTGAATCAAGGGCAACATTTTTAATAAACGTCAAGCAATGCCAATAAAGGAATAAAGGCCCTGTTAAGTATCAAGAGTATCTTATAATTGCCGTGAAATTTTGCCAAAAGTAGTCTACTCGTTTATCAGCTCAAGCTTGCAGTTGTGTTGCATTCGTTCTGACATCATGGTGACATCACAATCACATTCAGAACATAACACGTTCCCTCTTTTCAACTTTCTTAACCCATTTTATCCCACTGTCCTATCCGGAGGACAGCTGAAAAATAGCATGTAGAAATTAGTAGTTGTTTGTTGCGAATATTTTATCAGCTGGAACATGTAAAGTTATGTCTAAGCTTCTGTTAGCATGAGTTCTGTCTCGCTCGTCCGTCGCCTTCATCTGGAAACTTTGTTTTTTCCTGACATTAATGAGCGTCATATGTATCTGTTCTTTGCGATTGCAGAATTCCCTTTCAGTTTGTTTTAAACACTTGGCTGGTCAGTTTTTATGTGAGAGCAGTCTTCGTTTATAATCCTGCTGGTTGGTTAAAGCTTTATTGTTATTAGGTAAGTTGTAGCGCGTTAGTTTTTAACTGTCCTCCAAAAAGGACAGTGGGACGATAAGCATATAAATGATGAGATATTTCTAAATTTGTAACTAGAAGTTTAGAAAAAAAAAATCCTCCCTACGTTTCTGCCCCTAAAGAGTGATGTCTGTGCAAAGGTTTTTGAAGTTAGAGGAAGCACTGGAACTATTAAATAGTTTAGATTCAGATGAGAGCGATGTTGAAATTGCTGTGTTACCACCAGATGCCAGTGAACTAACTGACGAAGATGAAGGGGACGACACGGAAGTAAATACTGGTGAGATTGTTGTAAATGACGTTCCTGGGACTCTGGAAGTCAGAGTTGGAGATAGTATTGAGACTGAAGCGTCCACAAGCGCTGGTGTTTCGACAACAAAGCGCAGACGAAAAGCTGAAAAGTATCAGTCATCTTGGATAAAGACGAAATCACCACAATATTCAAAATGGAAAACACAGGTTGATTCAACTGCAAATGACTTGCTCAAGCACATGGAAACTACATTGAAAGAAAAATCTCCAGTGGAACTTTTTGAGCAGTTTTATTCTAACGAAGTTTACGATCACATAGTAAAAGAAACTGTGCGATATGCAACAGATGTAAAAAACGAACATGATTTCTTGACCAGTGCTGACGAAATACGTGTTTTTTTAGGAATTTTGCTTCTAACTGGTTATCATTCAAATACCTGTGAACGTGACTACTGGTCAGATGCTGAAGACCTTGGAATTACCCTGGTGAAAAATGCAATGTCACGAAACCGTTTCCAAAAGTTGAAATCTTATTTACACTTTGTGGATAATAGTACCGTAAGTCAGCATCCCGAGGACCGATCGTTCAAGGTAAAACCTTTGTTTGCCATGCTCAATAATAATTTTATGAAGTTCGGACACTTCTCAGCAAATCTAAGCATTGATGAAATGATTATCATGTACTACGGTAGAAATAGTCTGAAACAGTTTATCCGAGGTAAGCCGATACGCTTTGGATATAAACTATGGGCTCTCTGTGGAAGTAAAGGATATTGTTACAACTTTTCCCTGTACTGCGGTAAGGAATTTCATGCAAGAAAAGATACTCCTCTTGGTACCCGTGTTGTGATGAATCTAATAGAGAACATTGGGAATCCTTCAGGTTACACTTTATACTTTGATAATTTTTTTACGGGCATTGATCTTTTGAAAAGTCTTGGTGAAGAGGGTTATCGAGCCACAGGAACCATACGAGAAAATCGGATAAACCGCGAATGCCCCTTAGAGGAACCTAAGTCCATGCGGAAGAAAGAAAGAGGCACGTGTGATTTTGCATATGACAAGAACTCCGAGATTCTCCTGGTGCGATGGAATGACAATAGTATTGTCACTACTGCTACAAATTTCAGCACTTTAGAACCATTCTTTGATGTGAAAAGGCGAGTAAAAGGACACAAAGATAAAATTAACGTGAAGATGCCTAATTTGATAAATTCGTACAACAAACATATGGGCGGGGTGGATCACCACGACTGGTTGGCTGGACTGTATGCCGTCAAGATATGTGGAAAAAAGTGGTACTGGCCACTTTTCATTCGTACACTGGACATGGCAGTGGTAAATGCATGGATAATGCACAAAGCTGTCAACAAAAGTGATGCCCTAAACTTGAAGGAGTTCCGAAGAGCTATAACAACGGTGTACCTAAAAAAGTCTACGAACAGAACAAAAGGTAGACCCAGAATATTTTCTTTGCCTTCTAGTGCAGAAGACGACGTCCGCAAGGATGGTGTTGGCCATTTTCTGTTGAAGAGGGAGAAACAGCGCCGTTGTCAAAGAGAGGATTGCAAAGGGAAACCCAAAACATACTGTGGGAAAAGTGATAAAACACTTTGTCAGGCTTGTTTTGGGCCTTTCCACCAAGTTTAGTATTATATTCAACTGAAAATTGAAATTTTATGTAAATAATGAAGTATTATTCGGATATTGTAAAAATTTGCAGTCGGAAATTGCTTTTCACTAATGAAAATAACACTGAGACATGTAAGTGCAAATTTTATCCCCTTTCTTACGGGTCAGATTTCCTATATAATTTTTTTTTTTTTACATTTTGTTATATTTAGTATATTTAGGTTTAATATACCTCAGAAAATATGATTATTCTCAAATTTGAACAAAATAAATAAATTGGGATAAAATGGGTTAATGCTAGCTTGTGTTGTGGCAAGAAAATTATACTCGATTCCACCTTATTTCTTATATTATATACCACTTTTCATCTCTCCTAGAATGCAATGCCCTTCTCATTATTTTCGTAACGTGATCTATAGCGTATATCATGTAGCTTATATATTTTTTTCTTATAATGTGTTATTAGGACTATGATTTAAAATTCATGTAAAGTATCAATAATAATTTAAATAGTCTTGTATTGTTATTTTGAATTAGATGAATTAACAGATTAACATGATACATATTTATTTTTTTCACATTTCATCAAGTCAATTCTTTAAATTTCATATTTGATTCTTCTTAAAATACCAAAATAATTAAAAAGAAACTTATTCAATCAAAATCTTCTGATAATTTTCATCATATTATTAATAAAAAACAAATATAAGAAAGTCATATTGATGTAATAAACATTGGCTTGTTTTAAGTTTTTCAGATCCTTACAAAATATTTTTTTTAATTTCTACATCATAATAAATCTTGACATTTTTAATCACATTAAAATCTATACAGAATTCATTTGCTATTATCAACTTTTTCATTTTTAATTATAATTATTTGTAGAATGATCTCAGCTCATAATAAAATCATGAAAACGTAACATAACATTGATATTTAAGAAATTGATTGCTGAACATTTTATTATTTTTAAGTTGGTAATGAAATTGTTTCACTTGCATTTGTAAAATTTTTGCAGAAATTTTTTTAATATTTTTTTTAAAAATACAATGCGTAGATTTTAAATAAGTAGATATTGTTATTTTTTGTTCACTTACATTTAGTACTTAGCTCATTTTCCACAGGATTAATATCAGAATTTTTTCATGTATCACTCTAATTTATTACACATTGAAGGTTAATTTAAATAATCACCAAGGAGATTAAGTAAAAATTCACCATATTCTAATACTAAAATAATATAATAAAAGCTAATAAAATATTTTATCTCAATTTTTTTTCTTTTTTTTATTACAGCTCCATTTATTTTTAGAAAGGTTATTTATTACAAAATTTATAAAGAATCAATTTTGGCAAATTTTAATTTTTTACAATGCTTTTATAAGAACAATTTTTTTGAATCACTCATAGTGTATAGTTGGTTTTAAAATATAGCAATTGTTAGAAATTTATACTAATTATATATTGTTAAATTATGAAAGGCTTAACTTGTAAAATAAATAAATATTTTCATAATTATTGCTGTAATTTATAATCCCCTTAACTCCAAGTAACTTAATTTATTTTTGCTGTAAACTAATTTGTGTTTATGATTTTTAAATTTATGATTCATCATTATGTTATTTTTGTTTGATTCTAGAGAATCATTCTCAAAAATTATGAATTATCATTTTTATAGTACTGAAATTAATTTCTAAACACGTACTTAATATGATTAATTGTCAAAAAGCAGAAGCTAACATATTTTGGAACTTTTATTCAATTAGCATTTTTATTCAGCAAATATGTGGTATTTTGAAAATTTACTCATTTGCATTTTTTGCTAAATGGAAACATTAATTCATTAGAGGATTTTCTTCTCTTCACCAAATTAATAAATAAGAGAAATTTGTAAGAAAATATTTGCTTTAGTAACAAATTTTATTCTTTTTTTCTGATAAACTTATCTTTTATGAAAATATTTTTAAGTAAAAATCAAAATAATTTTAATTAAATACATATGTTCTTGTTCATAATCAAGTTTAAATAAAAATAGTGAGACATTTTTGGATATGATTTTGCAAAGAACTCTACTACCATTGAAGAAAATAAAAAGCAACT
>JAPDSC010067142.1:0-12009 GCA_026290005.1 Latrodectus geometricus
ACAGATGGCAAAATTATTCCAGTCTTCTAGTAAGAAAAATTTGATTGCATATATAAATCTTGTCAAAAACATGTTTAACAATCAGGTAATCAGTTGGTATGCTTATGAAAAAATGGCTAATTATATCAGTATTAAAATTTTCCAAGATAAAAATCTGTTCTTGATATTTGACCTCTATTTTAAGCCTTTTAATACCAATTATAGCTACCCTTTTAATAATCATATAAAGAGGATACATCCTAAACAAAAGCTAAGTTTAAAAGTGGGAGTTGTTTTAATATACCTGAAATAGTTACTCAAAACAACTTAATGTTTTGTTAAATCTGCTTTAACAGTTTCGTTTCTGTTTCTTGATTATCAGGTCCTCTAAACCATAAGTAATGATGGGTCAAATAATCATAGTGTAAATCCACTGAATAACTATGGACTTAGGCTCCAAGTTCTAACTGGATTTCTACATGCCCTGAAAGTCTTTTTTCATGAAAGCTCTTTCAGTACAAAATTTAAAATGCCTGTTCTAAGTTAAGTTCATGTAAAAAAATACTCCTAAGAATTTCAATTTGGATCAAGTTAATTCTTGACCAAAAAATTATCTTTGTGATAGATTTTTCTTTTTTGAAGGCAATTTGTTATGGTTTTTTGAGGATTCACAGAAAGACCTTCATTATACACTAAATCTCAACACATTTGAGGATATTGGACATGATGCTAGAGATCGTTTTGCCAAATTTATCTCTGACAAAAATAACTAGATCATCTGTGTACCTAATGGTGATTATACTAAACATGCTTATGACTGCTAGTAGCACTCTGTGGATAACCAGCTTTTGTTTGGATTGTCATGTATCTTCTTAAGAAGGAACACTGACAAATCTGTTATAATCCAGAAATAGATATTGTTGTTAATTCCTTTTTTAACTAGTGATTGTAGAATAGTTCTGTACCTCATCAAAAGCACCTTCAATATCTAAGAAAACATCTAAAACAATTTCTTTAGCCTTAAAGTTTTCCATAATAAAAGATAGGTAGGATTGTACTGTCAGTGGATATACCTAGTTGATAAACATATTTAGAATTAAAAAGTAGTTTATCTACTATAAAAACTTCTCTGATATATCCATCTATCAGCTTTTCAATTGCCTATAGAGAAATGATAAGCTGTTAGGTCTGAAAGATTTAGCTTTATAGTAATTATCTTTTTCTGTTGTAGGAATAAAAATTACTTATATATGCCTCTAAGCAATAGGTATGTTGCTAAACACTTCATGTTCTGAAAAATTTTGAAAGAATTGAAGTAAACACATGATTCCTTCAATAAGAAAAATGAGTACAATACCATTCATTCCTGGTGATTTATAAGGTTTAAAAGACATTCTATCTCATTTTGTTTCTTCATAAGTTATGATTTTTGACAACATCCCATTTACTTCTACCACAGTAGGATGTAGAGAATGTAAAGGTGGGAGTTCCAATTATTTCTTTTGAACCTGAAAAGTGAACTCTGTACAACTCAATAAAGCTTTATATATTCTCCCTCCCAGATTCTAAAAAATTACCATTTGTCATTTTAAGAGTATTTAAACAGTTCCTGTCTGTAGATATTATTTTAACATGTTTTGCAGTAGTAGACACCATTTTAATGTCAGTGTACTAATTTTCCAGGTTTTTTTTATTTTATTTTATTTTTTTTTTTATTTTCGATAGCTTTATTATAAGTGGTGAAGTACTAGTTTTTTTTTTTATTTTTGACTCAATGTTTTTCTTAGCTTTATTAAAAAGCTTTCTATACTGTTTCTTGGCTCTTAAAGTCACTAAGAATTTATTCTTGATGAACAAGCATTATACTGACACTACAATTTTGATAGTAAGTTTGGAGAATAGCATAATGTAACTCATCAATAGCTAGCTCTAAATCTGTTTTTAAAAGTAACTAACTTGAGTCACCTCTCAGTCCAGGACTTCAATTTCTTTTTTGTAGGAACCCTGATTAGTGTTTCTTGGGTTTTTCTATCTCCACTCCATTTGTTCCTGAGACAGAAAAGCTAATATATTAATGCTCAGATAAGCTTACTTCATCTGATTCTTTCCAACCATTTAAGTCAACTAGAGTAATATTTCTCCACATGGTGTGATGAGTATTTGCATCCTATGATGAATTTTTTACTCAAACTGATATTATCTTAAAGGCTAACAATTTATGAATTGAATGTTTAGAGCAACATTATTCACATTTAAGTAGTTAACCAAAATAAATGCATTCAATTTATTCCTAACAACAATACAAGCTCTTGTTCCTAAAAACAACATTTATCATAGAAAATGTTAAAACCATAAACATGTAAGCCCAAAACAGAACCATTGTAGGTCCATAGTTCCTCAATTAATGTAATGTCAACCTTTCTTCTAGTTATCTTCTTGCTAAGAAAAACTGTAGCTGGTCTGTTATCATGAAAGTTGATTTGTGCTACTTTGATCATTATGGCATCCATAAAAGCTAATAAGAAGCATCACTCCTTGTATTGGAGACTCATTTAAATTTCCTGCAAAGCTGCTTGCTAGACATAGGAGAGCTAGGCTGCTAAAATGTATCAGAAGCAATGTTTAATTCCAGTTCTTCAATGTAATATTTCACTGTCCTTACTGGATGTAGGAAAGTTACTTTCTTCTTTCTTTATTTACTTTCTTGAGAGGAAATTTCTGGCACTACATCCATCTCTTCTAAAGTTTGGGTCCTGCAGTGTAATTTAAAATTCTTCCTATTCAGACCTTCATGGGCACCATAATTTGCCATTTTGATTGCTTCTTCAATTTCAATATAAACTTTGAAGATTTACATAATTGAATGGTATTCTGCTGATTTTTGCTATAGTACAAAGACTTTATCTTAAAAGCAACTTTTACTGACTTGGGGAGTTCACTGGGATACAGAATTCCTGAATATATGTTTGTCATCAAGACTTTTTTTTTTTTTTTTAAAAAAAAAGTGTATTCCATGGTTTCAAGGTTTTCACATCTGAGGATCACTGTGCCTCTCGTTTTTTGAGGGAAGTAAGAAGTACGACTCCTGCACAAAGTGCGGTGTTCCCGAGGCTTCACCACAGCACATTTTGGGTTGTTTAGGCCTCTCTAGGGAGGACCTCTATGCAGCTCCCCTTCTTGTGTTGGACTTTTTAAGAGTCAATGGAATTCTAGATCTTGTCTGACTCCGTCAGACTTTGGAGAATAAAAAAGAAGATGAAGAACTGCTGACTTAAAAAAAAAAAGTTTTATAAATAAATTAAAATTTTTAGTAAATATAAAAATTTTAATTTAACTGAATCTAATAAAAAAAACTGAAATTAAGTTATACATAAAAATAAGTTGAAGTGTAATTAATAATAAATAATAGTAATTATGACACAAATGGAAAATTCTTCAGTAACAACTAAAATCCTTTTGAAATCTTTATAATGGGCTGAATTCACTTCTCAAATTTGACATAATTTCAATGCACTAAGTCAATATTAACCAATTGGAACTTTTATATGATTTACCTAAAGTATCCGTGTGAGATATTTGTGATCATCAGTTTGGGAATCCCCTTAGATACTGCATGTTTCAACTTTTTAAATTTGTATATGGCAATGTTTTCTTGTTAAATTGTACAAGGTTAAATAGTTCATAGTTACAAACATATATTGTGTTAACCATTAATGTGTTTTTTCTCAGATTTTCTTTTTATTACGTGAACTTATAATTCTTTCTTTTTTGACTAAAATTATGAAATTCTTTCTTTTAGATTTTCTTCTACTTTTTATAATTTTATTGTAAACTTTCTTTTACTCTTTCTTGGATGTCAAATCAGTTTAATTCAATATTCATTGAAATATTCAACATTTATAAGTAACTGTGTCTATATAGAATTTTAAATTGTTTATTTTACCCAGCTAAAGTAAAGTGTTATTTCAAATAAATAAAATGTAACTAGCTTTTTTAAGGATTTCAAGTCTAAGAAATATTGAATGGAAATTATTAATATTGTGGATCGTCAAAAAGTATAGAAAATAGTTTAAAATAACTGATGTAGGGGATCATTGTTGTAGATTTTTTCTCTATGTTATAGAAATTCAAGCATTAATTTTTCCCCTTTTTCCTTGAATTTCATAATTAATGCATATATTTTCATGGTTTCTTAATTAATGTAATTTTATAACTAATGCATTTATAAAATATTGTTTCAGAAATTGTTATTCAGTTAATAAATTATTACATATTTATATAAATAAAATTTTGTTTAAAGTATTTATTAATTTTTTTTTATTTTTAAAAATTTTTAAACAGTTTTTTAAATATAGCTTCTGAAGGCAGTGTTGATGTATTTTATTTGCTAGTAGAAATGAATAATAATATTTATAAGCATAAATAGTTATTTGCATTGTAAATTCATGTCTTTGAAAATATGAAATTTTTGTGGTGTGTTTTAAAAATGTCAAAAATGTTCACTAAAAAGTTAAACAAAATTGTTTTACCTTTTGTTTCAAAATTGTGTTTGAAGCAAAAAATACTGCAACATACAAATCCATATTGCTTACCGTAACTTTTAAGTATACCCTATCGTTCTTATTTATTAACAAAACTGAAAATTTTTCATTCAGAATTTTTCATATGAATTATTATTCAACATTCGGTTCTGTAATTAATTTGGTTAATTTAATTTTACAGGCAGAAACTGCAGTTGATTCCTTCAATTATGATGAAGCAGAACTAAAATTAAATGAAGTTTTAAAATATGATCCTGTCAATGTAAAAGCTCTTGAAATGTCAGCTGGTGTACAGATTGAGAAATTTAATTGGATTGAAGCTCAAAATGTATCCTTTTATCTATATACAAAAATATATTATAATTGTGTATGCAACAACTTTTTTTTAATCAGTAGCTATTTTATTTCTATTTTAATAAAAAATATGTTATTCAAGCAAGTCAAATTGTAAATTAATCAGCAAAGTTAAAATTAACTTCTAAACTAAACAATGTTCAAAAAATAAATATAATTTATTATTGAATTTTATAATATTAAATATTAAAATGGGAAACAAGCTTTATAGATGCAAATATTCTTAATAAACTTATAACTTATTGATATTAAAGCATTTAATTTATAATTATGATTTATATAAAATTTTTAATGTATGTATAAAATTATTAGTTAAATGTTTGGTATAAAAGTATGATGGTAGAAAATCCATCAAAGATGATCAGTGATTTGCAGAAGCATCTTCTTCAATTAGCTATCAAATCTTTCTACTTTAAGACAGAATTACTATTCTTTACTATTAGTCATTTTTAAATCTTTAATTCAACATATTATTTATAAATATATTTGTCTTCTTAAACTAAGTTTTGACTCATATCAAATATTTTATTCTTGTAAACCTCAAATTTAGTTTTTCCTATAAAATTTCAAATTAAGTTTTTAATATATGTTTTGTTAGGAAGAAAAAAATAGATTTCAAATTTTAACAGAGTGAATCCAGTTACTTACAAATTGCCTCTGTTAATTAGAATAAGGAAAAAATTATTTGAACTAAACAAAATCTATAATTCTAAAGTAACTGGATAAATATTATGTCAAGTTCTAATAAGACTTGGGTGCCAGATTAGATTTTTAATCGTTGAATAAAAATCTTTAGTTAATATTTTTTCTTCTCTGCAAAGATATGTGTTTGATATAAATTTGATATTTGAAACTTTTTTTTAGACAACACTCCTGCACATTCTTGCAGATATTGTAGATGACATGTCTGAAAAATTAAAGTTTATTAAGATCTGTTCTCTGCTTTTTAACAACTCTTTTTTATAGTAATCATATATTGTTTTATAGACAAGTATATCATTTCAGAATTTAGAAAACTGTATAATGAGCTGCTCTTTGAATGTTGTTTTGAAATATATTTAATACAAGTTTTGATTTAGGATTATATAAGATAATTTGAATAAAATGTTTCAAAATTATTATATGTGTAGTTTTTCTTAATTTACTTATCTCAGCTATTAAAGAAGTGTACCGAACTGTGTCCAGATGAAGGATTTTCAAAATACTTTTCTTTGGGGCAGCTATATGAAGGTGAAGAGTCTTTAACATATTATCAAAAAGGAATAAAAATCTTAGAAAAAGAATTAGAAAATTCTGAAAATGTTGAGCCAACAAAAGTAATTATTTTATGTTCAATCTCTTTTAATCTAAACTAAAATTAAACTACCCACTATTTAGTATCTTTTTATTGTATTCATAAACTCATGTGCTTAAAAATTGTTCTATGTAAAAGATAAAAACTTTTTTAATGCTACAGTTACAGAATAAACTCTTTAATGTAGTTTTCAAACTTTATTAATTGTATTATTATAATTATTTGCATTCTACTTTTTTAATAGTTTATAAAAATAATAAAGAAAGAGTATTTTTCAAATAGAAAATAACCCAAAGTACTGAAAAATTGTGAAGCAATTTATTATTTTTTTTTAAAAAATTGTTCACTGTTTCAGAAGCATTTTTTCTTTTGTTGAAAGTATGCACTAAATTATGATTAGAAATTATTCCAAAAATAGTACAGACCTGTACACATACACATGTATGTTATATTCAGTTATATGTTAATATTTTAAAGTTTATAAAAAATTTAATTGGTAAATATTAAAAACTCTGAATGTTTGAAAACCATTATCCTAGTAATTGCTAAGAAATAAATATGTATATATAAGAATCAAACAAATAACTCAGTAAAAAAATAATAGTAACATTTTTTGGACAGAATTACTGCTGATTTATTTTATTTAATTTCACAATTTCTGAGTGTGATAATAATATGGGATTTGATGGCTGCTCTATATACACCTATTGAATAAAAAAAAATTTTATGTACCTGTTTGATATTCTATATTAATCTTATTACTGTTTCAAGCATTCTGTTAAAAAGGGCATCAATTAATCAATAGATAACTAGTGATGAGGACCAAAAATATTTATCATCTCTAATTAGGAATTACTTCATTATATATGAATTCTAATTTGAGAGGAAAAAAAATTGCAAAAGGAGCTGGGCAAATTGGGCTGGGATAAACCAGGAGCAAATTGAAACCTTGGCTTCAGGTGCAAAATATTTACAAAGAGTTCCATCTGTCTTGTAAAAAATTAAGTAACAACCTGAATTTTATTATGAAATTGAAATCAATCAAGATGAAAAAAGGACCCTGAATCATGAAAAAGAGATAACACTGTAGGTGGTAATATCATATATGTAATCATATGATACGAAGTTTTTGTAATTGAAAGAAATTCTTGATTTATTATTTTATATCAATAAAAAAGCTTTGCATAAGTATTTTAATTTTGACAAACATATTTCAATCTCTCTTGATTTAATGAACTATTATTCTGCTATATTTGCTTAGTATTTTTTGTGCCCTTAGCTGGTTAAAGTGCCCTTATAAGCTAAATAAAAATTCTTATTTAAATATCCAATTAATATCTAAAGTTTCTTAATAGAAAAATAAATAACATAGAATTTTGTGTGTTAATTTGATTTAGTTATTTAACTAAAGCTGCAACATTCTAACTTCATAAAATATTCATATAAATAATGTAAGACTTAACATTAATAAAAATTAAAATAAGGTTATTTTTTATATCGATTTTTACTAATATTGTTTATATGTAAAAATATGTGCATATAATTTTACAAATAATCAGAAATGGATTCATATTTCTTTTTATTTATATGTATTTATAACTTTTAAATGAATAAATATATATTAACTTGAAATAAAAATAACTATTTTATTTTAATTTTATGATGTGAATAGATGTAAATGTATTCAATTATTATTTTATTAGAAATTATTTTGACTTCTGTTCACACAAAATATTTTTTAGGGAAAAGATAAAAATTCATTAGTTAGAGCACTTTCTGATGCTTATTGTTCCATATCAGAAATATATATGACAGATTGTTGGTAAGATCATTTTTATGACCTAAAAATACATCAATATATTTAATTTTTAATGGTTATATTTTATTTAAGAAATGCAAAAGATAATCTTTCTTTTATTTTCAAGCTCAATTCATAAATATTTAAGTAATTTTATTATTTCAGAAAATATTGAATAGAAATTATTATAGAAGCTTATTTTTTATGTTTAGAAAAATTGAGATTATAAAATTAACTAAATGCAAATAAAAAAACATGTATTGCAATGTATCTAAAAAAAATTATAGTGCTTATGAAAAACATAACATATTAAATTTGTATCAATAAATTATGTTTGTTACTTTAAATGTTAGAGATAAATTTATTTTAAAGATAAGGAATTCATTTGAAAATAGGATTAGTTTTACATTCATTGAATGCTTGTTATTAATATTAAAATATAATGATATACTAGTTAAAGGTAATAAATGAATTTTATAATATCTAAGTTTGTTTTGTCATTCAAGTTTTTGTAAATCATCAAAATTTTATATAAAACTTTGACAACTTGTAAAATAATCGAAGTTAATTTTTAATATTTTAATTATCTGTATGTAGCCATGATATACTGTAAAAGTGTGAATAAAATCAAAACACCTTGAAATAAATGAGAACAATTTAACTCTTCAATAAATAAAATGCTATTTTTGAAACAGATCAAATACTGACATTAAAATGTAAATTTGCTGTAAAAAAAAATTTTTTTTTAATGCATGAAAGGCTCCTTTTTCCAGTATTTTTATGTATTATGAAAAATATATCACCCAATTTTATTTTTTCTCGAAAATTATTTAGTTGTATGCCAGTTTAAAAATATTCTATTATATTTTATGAAAATTAAAATGCGCCTGCTTAAATATTAAAAATATCTCAAATTTTTAAATTTTTATTAAAAGTAATGATTTATAATTGAATATTTTTGTATTGCGTTTAAATATTTGGTCTGAATGTTTTTTAAAAACATTTTTATTTTTATATTTAAAACAAAATTTTATTAAAACAATTTAATTGTAATTGCTGTATACAATTTCTTTAACTATTGCATGTTCATTTAATATACAGGCATTTGAAAAATATTTTTTTAAATATACTGTTGCAAAATCTTGTAATCAATCAAAGAAAATTAGTTAGTGGAGAAAAATTGTAAGCTTTAAATGGTTCTTGTATTTTTAAGAGATAAATTTTTTCTTACATAATAAAAAGTTTTTAAATTAAACAGCATATTAAATATTTGCTAACCTAAATAGTAGGATTTTATTTGTTGAAGTGTAAAGCCCCGAAAGAGATCTCAACTGTTGTTGAACATTGACAAATATGTGTTGTTTCTGTTTTTTGTGGACATATTTATCAGGCTATGTGTTGATGCAATCTGACAGATTAGTCAGTACATCTGTCAGAGTTTGTTTCAAGAGTTTCCTCTGATATTGCAGAGTAATAAAATGCACTATTTCTGATAAAATGCTCCATTACAGATTGTGGTAAATTGTTCACGTGCCTGACAACAACTTTCAACTATTAAGCTAACTGTTATGTGGTGTCAAATCAGTTTAAAATTTTAATTTAATTTTTCCATTTTCATTTAAGAATAAACATATGAACATGAAAATGCTAAAATTTCATCTTTTAAATTTTTGTTTTAAAAATAGATTTACTCGATATTCTGTTATTATAACTTGTTACGTTTTTTAAAAGAAAAACTTCATAAACAGAAACTGTTTTTTTATTTTGTTTTGTTTATGTACTGAACTATACATTTTTAAAAATGTTTTACTCAATACATTTTTTTATTGTATAAAATTTTAATTGTAATAATAAGCTGACGAAAAAAACTATAGTGATTAGACTATTCAAGATTGTTTAATATGTACTTAACAATTAGAAAATATAAATGATATCTTCTTAGGAAAAATGCTTTTAATAAATAAAATAGATAAGCAAAGTCTGTTTGAGTATAAAAAGTACTGCATACTTAGTTTTATATCTTTTTGTATACAAAAATATTTAAGCATTTTCTTATTAAAATATCTTTTTAGTTAATTTAAACATTAAAGAAGGGAAAATAAAGGTTTGAATGTTTTCTATATTTTTTATAAGAATATCTTAAGCATTCACATCTTTGCTTTTTATTTTTTAGTGTTTAATTTTGTCTATTATTTAAATTTTCCTTTGAGAGTGAACATTTCCTAAATGTTTCAACATGGCATAATGTAAAAATTTAGCATTAGAATCTCAAAAAACTTATTTGTATCCTTAAAGTGGCACATTTTAAAAAAGACTTTGATTTAAAATTTACTATTGAAAATATATAAGAATTCTTTGTTTGAAAATAAGTCCCTTTTTTCAATGGAAACAGATGTTGTTTTCCTATGTGAGGTTGTATAATAGTAAAAATGAGCAAAGAGAATTTTCTTCTTTTCTTTCATTTCCAATGTCAAATTGATATTGAAATTCTCATGTGCTTCAAGATTTGAACAATTTTGTTTTCAGGTATAATATATGAAGAAAGAAAAGTTTTAGTTGTGTGTGTGATCTCATTCATGGCTTATAGTTTTAAATGATAGTCTTTAAATTTTTTTCTAAATGTAGACACTCTTTATCATCATCCCCAGTAAAAGAACCTTTGTCCATTTTACATACATATATGGGGCCTAAAATGTAATTTTATTTCTTATATAATTTTCTATACATTAATATGAAAGTTATTTACTTTTTAAAAGGAAAGAAATTCATTTCTTATGAAGAACAAACTTGTAAACTAAGTGTTTCTGTTGTCAAATTATATGATGCAAAGACATAGTCATTAGTTTTCAATGTTTTCTGTTAATGTATATTAAATCTGTAGTGTATCAAATAGGCAGCTGAGTAATTAGTTCTTTATCTTTCGGTTTAAAAGTTTGTAAATTTGAATACCATCTCAGACATGCGTGTATGTAGTGATTTAAAATCCTCTAAATTGTAACAATATTCTAACTAGCTCATGTGTGCAACTATTGATTATTGAGTGACAAACCAACCAACGTAATTAATATTTGTAAATTTTTTTAATGTTATATAACTGATCAATTTTTTAAAACATTGTTTAACTATTTTTTGATAATTAGTGAATGTTAAAATTTTAATAATCTTATTTTTATGCATACTTTTTGTATCTGAGTTTTATAAAATTGTGCTTGTTATATTAAAATTACGATAAAAATAATAATTATTTCTTATATATAGTTTTGCTGAAAATGCAGAAGAAAAATGCTATAATGCTATTGAAGCTGCCCTAAAAGCAGACCCTACAAATCCAGAATCCCATCAATGTCTTTGTAATTTTCATCTAGTCAAGGAGCAGATTAATGTATGAATCTTTTATCTTGCATAATATTGAAATAATTAACGATAAGATCATTCATAAGGAAACTAAGGATCTCTTTAAAATAATTTATTAGGAAAATCTGTAATTAATGTTGGTATTTTTTTACATTTGTAAAATATGTGATTCATTGATTACTATAAAAGAATTGCCTATGCTTAGACTATTGTTGAAAATCATTGATACTAATGTCTTCTTTTGCTCTGATAATTATATTTTTTAGTATTTGCTTGTCTTGTATTCCAAATTTTCCTGGAAAATTATTTCATTAATTTTGATTATTATTTAAATTGTAACTTTGCTTTTTAAATTAACTTATAAAACAAAATTAATTTAGTTTGTTATAAAAAAGTGAACTTCATTTTAAATATATTCTTATGAATATCATCTTCCTTGTATTTTTAAGAATATCAAATTCATAAGAATGCAAGAAAGAAACTCTTAATAAGAAAAGAGAAATTTAAAAGGAAAAATAAATAAATATAGGAGCAAAGATTGGTACGCTTGAAATAATTAAATTACAGTCAGCAAAAAATTAGGATTTAATAATATTTTAGTTTTTAATATTTGTTATTTAATTTTAATGTTCATTATGTCCCCCCCATTAAATATAATAATATAAAATAATAAATTTATATTTATTATT